>QNTS01000918.1:130552-173880 GCA_003317085.1 Hucho hucho
AAAAAAAATATATATATATATATATATATATATATATATATATATATATATATATATATATATATATATATATATATATATATATATATATAAAATAAATATAGGACAAACACACATCATGACAAGAGAGACCTAAGACAACAACATAGCAAGGCAGCAACACATGACAACACAGCATGGTAGCAACACAACATGACAACAATATGGTAGCAACACAACATGGTAGCAGCACAAAACATGGTACAAACATTATTGGGCACAGACAACAGCACAAGGACAAGAAGGTAGAGACAACAATACATCACACAAAGCAGCCACAACTGTCGGTAAGTGTCCATGATTGAGTCTTTGAATGACGAGATTGAAATAAAACAGTCCAGTTTGAATGTTTGTTGCAGCTCTTTCCAATTGCTAGCTGCAGCGAACTGAAAAGAGGAGCGACCTAGGGATGTGTGTGCTTTGGGGACCATTAACAGAATGTGACTGGCAGAACGGGTGTTGTATGTGGAGGATGAGGGCTGCAGTAGATATCTCAGATAGGGGGGAGTGAGGCCTGAGAGGGTTTTATAAATAAGCATCAACCAGTGGGTCTTGTGACGGGTATACAGAGATGACTAGTTTACAGAGAGGTAAAGAATGCAGTGATGCGTCCTATAAGGACCATTGGTGGCAAATCTGATGGCTGAATGGTAAAGAACATCTAGCCGCTCGAGAGCACCCTTACCTCCCAATCTATAAATTATGTATCCGTAATGTAGCATGGGTAGGATGGTCATCTGAATGGTCTGTGTATATTTGTAAACAACAGCTGGTGCACGAAGGCGGTGCTCCTAGTGGCCGGGGACTTTAATGCAGGAAAACTTAAATTAGTTTGACCTCATTTCTATCAGTATGTTAAATGCGCAACCAGAGGGAAAGAAATTCTAGATCACCTTTACTCCACACACAGAGACATGTACAAAGCTCCCCCTCGCCCTCCATTAGGCAAATCTGACCATAATTCTATCCTCCTGATTCCTGCTTACAAGCAAAAATTAAAGCAGGAAGCACCAGTGACTCAGGCTATAAAAAAGTGGTCAGATGAAGTAGATGCTAAACTACAGGACTGTTTTGCTAGCACAGACTGGATTATGTTCCAGGATTTTTCTGATGGCATTGAGGAGTACACCACTTTATCAATAAGTGCATCGAGGATGTTGTCCCCACAGTGACTGTACGTACATACCCCAACCAGAAGCCATTGATTACAGGGTAGAGGGTAGAGCTGCCACTTTCAAGGTGCGGCACTCTAACCTGGAAGCTTATAAGAAATCCTGCTATGCCTTCCAACGAACCATCAAACAGGCAAAGCGCCAATACAGGACTAAGATTGAATCGTACAACACCGGCTCCGACGCTAGTTGGATGTGGCAGGGCCTGCAAACTATTATAGACTACAAAGGGAAGCACAGCCGCGAGCTGCCCAGTGACACGAGCCTACAAGATTAGCTAAATCACTTCTATGCTCGCTTCGAGGTTAGCAACACTGAGATATGCATGAGAGCATCAGCTGTTCCAGACGACTGTGTGATCACGCTCTCCGTAACCGACGTGAGTAAGACCTTTAAACAGGTCAACATTCACAAGTCCGCTGGGCAAGACAGATTACCAGGACGTGTGCTCCGGGCATGTGCTGACCAACTGGCAGGTGTCTTCACTGACATTTTCAACATGTTCCTGATTGAATCTGTAGTAACAACATGCTTCAAGCAGACCACTATAGTCCCTGTGCCCAAGAGCACTAAGGTAACCTGCATGAATGACTACAGACCCATAGCACTCAAGTCCATAGACATAAAGTGCTTTTAAAGGCAGGGAATTGCCAACAATAACACCATTATCCTAGAAACCCTACTCCAATTTGCATACCACTCAAACAGATCCACAGTTGATGCAATCTCTATTGCACTCCACTCTGCCCTTTCCCACCTGGGCAAACGGAACACCTACGTGAGAATGCTATTCATTAACTACAGCTCAGCGTTCAACACTATAGTGGCCTCAAAGCTCATCACTAAGCTAAGGATCCTGGGATTAAACACCTCCCTCTGCAACTGGATTCTGGACTTCCTGACGAGCCGCCCTCAGGTGGTGAGGGTAGGTAGCAACACATCTGCCACGCTGATCCTCAACACTGGAGCCCCTCAGGGGTGCGTGCTCAGTCCCCTCCTGTACTTCCTGTTCACCCTCGACTGCATGGCCAGGCTAGACTCCAACACCATCATTAAGTTTGCAGATGACATAACAGTAGTAGGCCTGATCACCGACAACGACAAGACAGCCTATAGGGAGGATGTCGGAGACCTGAACGGGTGGTGCCTGAATAACAACCTATCCCTCAACGTAATCAAGACAAAGGATATGATTGTGGACTACAGGAAAAGGAGGACCAAGCACGCCACCATTCTTATCGACGAGGCTGTAGTGGAGCAGGTTGAGAGCTTCAAGTTCATTGGTGTCCACATTACCAACCAACTAGAATGGTCCAAACACACCAAGACAGTCATGAAGAGGGCACGACAAAACATATTCCCCCTCAGAAGACTGAAAAGATTTGGCATGGGTCCTTAAATCCTCAAAAGGATCAACAGCTACAACATCGAGAGCATCCTGACTGGTTGCATCACTGCCTGGTATGGCAATTGCTCGGCCTCCGACCGCAAGGCACTATAGTGGGTAGTGTGTACCGCCCAGTACATCACTGGGGCTAAGCTGCCAGCCATCCAGGACCTCTACACCAGGCGGAGTCAGAGGAAGGCCCTACAATTGTCAAAGACCCCAGCCATCCTAGTCATAGACTGTTCTCTCTTCTACCGCATGGCAAGTGTTACTGGAGCGCCACGTCTAGGACCAAAAGGCTTCTCTACAGCTTTTACCCCCAAGCCAGAAGTCTCCTGAACAGGAGCTCCTTTGATATGGCTACCTGGACTATTTGCATTGCCCAACCCCTCTTTAACGCTGCTGCTACTCTTTGTTTATTATCTATGCATAGTCACTTTAACTATACATTCATGTACATATTACCTCAATTAGCCCGACTAACCAGTGCCCCCGCACCATGACTCTGTACCGGTACCACCTGTATATAGCCTCGCTACTGTTATTTTCACTGTCATTTAACTTTTAATTTTTTTTCCTTTACTTATCTATTGCTTACCTAATACCTATTTTTTGCTTAGAAATTGCACTGTTGGTTAGGGCTTGTAAGTAAACATTTCACTGTAAGGTCTACACCTGTTGTATTCTGAGCATGTGGCAAATTAACTTTGATTTGATTTGATCTGAATCAGGGTTAGTTTGGCAGCTGTGGTAAAAGAGGAGTGATCATGATAGAGGAAACCAAGTCTAGCTTTAACTTTAGCCTGCAACTTTGATATGTGCTAAGAGAAGGACAGTGTACCGTCTAGCCATACTCCCAAGTACTTGCATGAGGTGACTACCTCAAGCTCTAAACCCTCAGAGGTAGTAATCACACCTGTGGGGAGAGGGGCATTCTTCTTACCAAACCACATGACCTTTGTTTTGGAGGTAGAGAAAGCTTGTTGGACACTAAGAAAGCTTTGATGTAGAGCATTTAACACAGTTTCCGGGGAGGGGTCAGCTGAGTATAAGACTATCATCTGCATATACATGGATTAGAGAGCTTCCTACTGCCTGAGCTATGTTGTTGATGTAAATTGAGAATAGCATGGGGCCTAGGATTGAGCCTTGGGGTACTCCCTTGGTGACAGGCAGTGGCTGAGACAGCAGATTTTCTGACTTTATTCACTGCACTCTTTGAGAGAGGTAGGTTAGCAAACCCTCAGAGACACCAATACTCCTTAGCCGGCCCACAAGAATGGAATGGTCTACCGTATCAAAAGCTTTGGCCAAGTCAATAAAAATAGAAGCACAACATTGTTTAGAATCAAGGGCAATGGTGACATCATTGAGGACCTTTAAGGTTGCAGTGACACATCCATAACCTGAACGGAAACTAGATTGCATACCAGAGAGAATACTATAGACGTCAAGAAAGCCAGTCAGTTGATTATTGACAAGTTTTTCCAACACTTTTGATAAACAGGGCAAAATAGAAATAGGCCTATAACAGTTAGGATAGCTTGATCTCCCCCTTTAAATGGCTGCCTTCCAAGCAATGGGAACCTCCCCAGAAAGGAGAGAGAGGTTAAAAAGGTCGGAGATAGGCTTTGGTGATGATAGGGGCAGCAACCTTAAAGAAGAAAGGGTCTAAACCATCTGACCCAGATGTTTTTTTGGGGTCAAGTTTCAGGAGCTCCTTTAGCACCTCAGACTCAGTGACTGCCTGCAGGGAGAAACTTTGTAGCGGGGCAGGGGAAAAAGAGGGAGAAGCATTGGGGATAGTCGCATTAGAAGGGGTGGGAGATGAGGAAAAGTTGGACAGGCAAGGAAGCATGGCTGAGTCAAATAGGAATCCTGACTTAATGAAGTGGTGATTAAAGAGCATAGCCATGTGCTTCTTGTCAGTAACAACCAGATCATCAATATTAAGGGACATGGATAGCTGTGAGGAAGAGAGTTTATTCTCCAGGTCTTTAACCGTTTTCCAGAACCTCTTGGGGTTAGACCCACAGAGATGGAACTGCTCCTTAAAGTAACTAACTTTGGCCTTCTGGATAGCCTGAGTGCACTTATTTCTCATCAGTATGTGTGTGCAGAGCCAAGTGTCTTCGACAGAGGGGATCAAGCAGATTCTATACCATTTTACAGAGGCCAGTTCATGAACAAAGGCTTGCTCATTCAAGTTTTTTAGCAAGCGTCTATAACAAATCAGGACAGGTTGTTTCACTGAGCAGCCATTATGAACACAGGCTGTAAAACAGTGATCACTATGGTCATTACAGAAAACACCAGACTGATACCTATTATTTGTGAGGATAACATCACGGGCTCCCGAGTGGTGCAGTGGTCTAAGGCCCTGCATCTCAGTGCATAGAGGTGTCATTACAGTACCTGGTTTGAATCCAGACTGTATCACATCTGGCTGTGATTGGGAGTCCCATAGGGTGGTGCACACTTGGCCTGGGTTTGGCTGGGGTAGGCTGTCATTGTAAATAAGAATTAGTTCTTAACTGACTTGCCTGGTTAAATAAAAAAAAGAGATTATCCTTTTCTGGGTGTTTGGAGTTATATCTTGTGGGATTGGTAATAATCTGAGAAGATTTAGGGAGTCCTATTGCTCTAGGACTTGGTCAGGTGGTTTAAGCATGTCCCAGTTTAGGTCACCTAGAAGGACAAATTCAGACTTAGTGTAAGGGGCCAGGAGAGAGCTTAAGGCAGGTAGGGTACAGGCCGGAGCTGATGGAGGACAATAGCAACAGTCAACAAAGCAACAGCAACAGTCAACAAAGAGCTATTTGAAAGTTTAATGCTTAAAACCAGCAAATAAAAATGTTAGGGGACAGACTTGGTGGAGACAACCGAGCACTGAAGCTGATCCTTGGTAAAGATTGTCACTCCCCCACCTTTGGAAAATCTGTCTTGATGAAAAAATTAATAACCAGAAAGGTTAACATCAGTATTCAAAACACTCTACCACGTCTCAGTAATGACAAACACATCTGGATTGGAGCTGTGAACCCACACTTTCAATTGATACATTTTAGGTAATAAGCTTCAAGTGTTAACATGCAGAAAACCCTGGCTTTTATGAGAGCAGAAATCAGTGAAGCAGATTTTAGAGCACAAGTCAGAATTGGGGCTAGCAACAGTAGATGGGCCAGGGTGTACATGCACATTTCCAGATATCATCAACAGTAATATTATGACATCATAATTGAGCAAGCCACCTAGCGTTGTGTTTATTTATGTTTGGCTTGGAATGTTATAGAATGGACATGTTTCATCAGCCACATAGCTTGCTAATGCATAGAGATATATAAATATGAAGTGTGTGTTAACATCCACAAAATATTGCATTGTTTTATCTATAGAGAATAAAACACCAGAAGCTAAAACAGGAATGCCTCTTTACTTTTGCCTAACTTCTTCTCTCAATGCCTGCATTTTGTTTCTACATTCTATGTTGACCTATAGGTATATAACAAAGGCTTAACGCTGACCCCAGGGAGAGTTGCTGCTGCATCAGGAACAGCTAATGGGAATCCTAATAAATAAATTAACATGTCCCTTTGTCCTCCCTCAGACAAGGTGGCCATTAAGATCCTGGATAAGACCAAGCTGGACCAGAAGACCCAGAGGTTACTATCCAGAGAGATATCCAGCATGGAGAGACTGCAACACCCCAACATCATACGCCTTTACGAGGTGGGTCACACACCCATACACACACGCACGCACGCACGCTCACACACACACACACACACACACACACACACACACACAGCCTCCCAGGCCTTTTTAAACACCTATTACTGAGTAGTGTAATTAAACAGAGTAGTGTAATTAAACAGAGTAGTGTAATTAAACAGAGTAGTGTAATTAAACAGAGTAGTGTAATTATCAGTAGATGACTTGACCATCCTCTCTGTTTCTTCCTGGTGGGTGGCAGGTGGTGGAGACATTGTCACGGTTACATCTGGTGATGGAGTATGCAAGCGGAGGAGAGCTCTACACCAAGATCAGCACGGAGGGGAAACTGTCCGACATTGACAGCAAGATCGTCTTCTCTCAGATCCTCTCAGCTGTCAAACACATGGTATTTTCCTGGCCCAGGGCTGCAGTCCTGCTCACATACACTTTAATATATCTTATTATGTTTCCATATTGTATGTTTGAGTCAGTAATATCACAAGGCTTCCTGACCTAATTTGCTTTCTTTGAAACTTGTGTCATCGTTTCCCAAATAAATATTATGCTGGGGTCATTCAATTCAGACTCCACTTCCGTAGAGGAAAAGTGCTTAAAAACATTGTCTATTTTTTGTGGTGCAACATTGAATGCGGTGGAGGCTGCTGAGGGGAGAACGGCTCATGATAATGGCCGGAACGGCGCAAATGGAATGGCATCAAACACCTGGAAACCATGTGTTTGATGTATTTGATACCATTCCACTGATTCTGCTCCAGTCATTACCACGAGCCCGTTCTCCCCAATTAAGTTGCCACCAACCTCCTGTGATTGAATGTAATTAAAGAGTCTGAGATGTATTTACAGTATATACCGGCGTATTAACCAGACAAATCTTTGACCTGCCCCACAGCATGACAACAGCATCATCCACCGTGACCTGAAGGCAGAGAACGTATTCTACACCTGCAGCACCTGTGTCAAGGTGGGAGACTTCGGATTCAGCACGCTGAGCCGCCGTGACGAGACTCTCAACACCTTCTGCGGCTCCCCGCCCTACGCCGCGCCAGAGCTCTTCCGGGACGAACACTATCTGGGCATCTTCGTAGACATCTGGGCCCTGGGTGTCATGCTGTTCTTCATGGTGACAGGAAGCATGCCCTTCAGGGCGGACACGGTTGCCAAGTTGAAGCGCTGTATCCTGGAGGGGGCCTATGTGCTGCCCTCCTGGGTACTGGAGCCCTGCCAGAGGCTGATCAGAGGCATCCTCCAGCCCCAGCCCTCAGATCGCTGCAGTGTAGAGCAGATGATGGGCTGTGAGTGGCTGCTGCCTGTAGACTTTCCCAGGGCCATGGAGCCCTTTAAACTGGACCCGTCCTATCTGGCCGAGAGCACGCCTTCAGAGTTGGAGGAGGATGAGGCGGAGGTGAGGGGGGCACTGGAGACACTAGGGATCACCACGGAGCATATCTTGAATAATCAGGGGAAGGACTGTAGGAGTTCTATAACAGGTGTTTATAGGATTCTGTTGCACCGTGTGCACAAAAGGCGGGCAGTGGATAGCATGCCTGCGGTTACGCATGTGGTCGGAGCCAGAGTAAGTAAAAAAGACCGGATAAAGGCGTACCGCAGCTTACGGCACACCTCCAAGCTCTGTGTGATTCTGTGACGAAAAGCCTTTGCTCCTTTAGTTGAACTTTATCGTATTTTTTTTCAAACAATGAGAATGTGTGTTACTGTAAATGAGGACTGAGATGGTGAATTTTAAATCAGTTTGATTTCTGTCTTGAAGGTTGATCTGCAAAACATTCATCGCAGATACACTAAGAAAGACTACAAAAGTCTTAAAGTTGGGTTTCAAGTGAGTATTTGTCTTTGAGAATATACTTTAGATTGGGTGCCAGTCCTTCCCTAATATTTCTTACCAGAAAAGGCAAACATGTAACATATGGTTATCCAGCAGACCTTTTTCTCCAAAGTAACCTGGGCGATTCCAGCATTATGCTCATAACATTTGCTCACAAAATCACAACTTAAATGTGTCACAGAATGGATAAACAAAATATAAATACCATTTTGATGTGTGTGTCTATAGTACCTACCAGGGAGATTGTATTCCTAAAAAAGTGGACAACTAAATATTAGCATGTTGGAGAAACAAAGCGAATAAGAAGTGTTCTGGATGTTACATGAAATGGACAACCCACTGGGCACAGACATCAATTCAACGTTAATTCCACATTGGTTCAAAACCATTTCATTGTAATGATGTGGAAACAACGTTGATTCAACCAGTGTGTGCCCAGTGATAAGCTTATTGGGAAGATTAAACACATTAGCAAAAGTCTGTGAGTTTGTAAGTCTTAGGTCAAAACATGGAAAGCCATTTCGAAGGAAAGGCTTGGCTGAACATAAAAACGATAATTTTGAAAAGATTGCAATTTCCATGATTACTTTAGGGTGGAAAACTTATCGTTATGGATGTTACAGTCTGAAGTAGACAATCAAATCTTAAAGATTTCTTGATCAAAATCTATCCTAACACATTTGTCATTTGGAATGTTTTTAAAATGTCAGAAGAAGGCATAGAACCTTGGGATTGTGTAATTACAGGTAGCCTGAATAGTATAGGCAGCACCACACCCTAAAGGTAATTATTTCAAGATAGATTAAAATAATTACCTTTCGGGTAATTGTGTATATATTTAATACAGTACCAGTCAAATGTTTGAACACACCTACTCATTCCAGGGTTTTTCTTTAGTTTTACTATTTTCTACATTGTAGAATAATAGTGACGACATCAAAACTATGAAATAACACATATTGAATCATGTCGTAACCAAAAAATTTTAACAAATCAAAATATATTTTGTATTTGAGATTCTTCAAAGTAGCCACCCTTTGCCTTGATGACAGCTTTGCACACTCTTGGCATTCTCTGGCTTCATGAGGTAGTCACCTGGAATGCATTTCGATTAACAGGTGTGCCTTGTTAAAAGAATTTGTGGAATATCTTTCCTTCTTAATGCGTTTGAGCCAATCAGTTGTGTTGTGAGAAGGTAGAGGTGGTATACCGAAGATAGACCTATTTGGTAAAAAAACAAATCCATTATGGCAAGAACAGCTCAAATAAGCAAAGAGAAACGACAGTCCATCACTATTTTAAGACATGAAGGTCAGTCAATCTGGAAAATGTCAAAATTCTTCAAGTGCAGTCTCAAAAACCATCAAGCCCTATGATGAAACTGGCTCTCATGAGGACCACCACAGGAAAGGTAAACCCATATATATATACACACACACACTACCGGTCAAACGTTTTAGAACACCTTTAGGTCACTACATAATTCCATATGTGTTATTTCATAGTTTTGATGTCCTCACTATTATTCTACAATGTAGAAAATAGTAAAAATAAAGAAAATCCCTTGAATGAGTAGGTGTTCTAAAACTTTTGACCCGTAGTGCATATCAAAGTAACCTTTACCAGTTTAATGTAGAATTTGTTTCTGAAATTTTGCAATACAATATGCAAATTTAACAATATACATGTGCCAATCCACTTTTCTGAACACTTGATGAAGTCAGTATTTTTTGGGTGGCTTTCATTTGAAAAAGACACTTCAAACTATTCATAGAAAGATGAGAAGTATTTAGCAAACATCTATCTATAAAACAGTACTGAAATGTATGAGAAATGCACTTCAGAATATATTTTCTGAGAGAATCTTAGCTAGAACACAATTTTAAGATAATTTTCGACAACAATTGCTTCAGTAAAAATCTGAAGAATACATCTTAGAACAAGCACACAAAATGTGGGATATGCACAAGCTTCTGAAGCTAAGACATGATACATCAATATTCATCACATCCACAACCGTTGTGGATGTTACATATATCATTTAATGCTAAAAAAGGATACTGACAATGATGCAGCAATCAACCCCACAAATCTGATGCTGCAATTTTATAAATATATATTTTAAGAACCAACTCTTATTTACAATGACAGCCTACCCCGAGCCAAACCCAGATGACACTGGGCCAATTGTGCACCACCCAATAGGACTCCCAATCACAGCCAGATGTGATACAGCCTGGATTTGAACCAGGGACTGTAGTGATACCTCTTGCACTGAGAAGCTGTGCCTAAGACCACTGCACCAAACGGGAGCCCAATCACTACATGAAGCGACTGAGCCTTGGTAACCCAGATGTAGCATTGTTGAATGCAGAAAGAGTCCAGCTAATGAGAATGAAGAATGTGATGATTTCTGTCTTGAATGTTCTATTGCACTTTTCCATGGCTTTGCTTTTCTTTCCAGTTACATTAGGCCTACACCATGACTCAATAGAAAATGTGATCTTCTATTTCATAAATGCATGTCAATGTAATACTTTGCACTCATTTTCCAGGAATTATGATATAGCCTGAGTGCCAGTCTGTTTGCGCTAAAATGTTTTGGCTTGACGATGAACAATGGAGTTGCCAAGAGCACAAACAGATCTGGGACCAGGCTAGAGATCTCCAGGTCAGTGGTTGAAATTAACACATTGGCCTATTGGCCTGGTTGGGTTGAAAGTTACTTTTTACACCTTACCTGTCAACTCCAAGGATTAGATTTTTTGATTGTTATGATGCATTATTATTGCCCCATATGTCTTGTTAAAATATTAAATATAATTATGAAATGCTACGTTTGTCCTCTTGTAATGTTTTAATAAACGTCACGTGTTTTTTACTAACATTTTGTAAAGTTCCTCTGGGGTTAATGGGTTTATATTATGGAAAATAAAGATGCTGAAGGTACTGTGATAAGAAACGACCCTTGTCTTACTTTCACTTTAATAACACTAACTACACAACAGGCCTTAATCTAATTATGTTGGCTGTAACCTGTGAATGAAACTGAGGGGGACATGAAGCGAATTTGTATGCCCTCTTCACACATCTCAATATTTTCTGAAGAAACAAAAATATCAAACATGAGAAATGGCATTGTGTCATAACAACATCCACTTCATCAGCAGCACATTTCGTCTCAGCAGCACACATCGTGCACACACCATACTACATTTCCCATAAGGACAACGGCGAAATCTTACGCACGCTAACTTGTCTTTACTGATGACGCAATTTCTGTCTTGTTGGAAGGTGATTTCATCTGGAAGAGTGTACGAGATAGCAACTTCGAAGAGCCAACAAGACTCACACGAATGCTATCCTACCTTATCAGGCTGTATACTGAGAAAGGTAAGAATATTTGAGGCATGATAAATTCATGCTTTTTATTTGATTTAATAAACGAAAACAGAACGACCACGCCCTCTCGGCAACATTTGCTCATAGGAATCTATGGTGTTGGTTATCTAGCTAAGTTAACGCGTTAGCTGCTGTCAGATTTTTTCTAACCCTCTCATTGTTCTATCTGTGGCCGAGGTGTGCAGTTTATTATGACCATCGATTCTTTATATTTAATGGAGATGTTATTTGTCAAATTGGTTGGCCATGGAGCATGCATTGCATTATCTGGTCAGCGATGCAGAAAAGGTGTTAAAATAGTTTACTAGCTCGATTGTCAGCATTATGGTATGCAGCTAATTAACTTCAAATGCAAATACTTTATCCATATTTGAAGTGCAATGTTTGTCTTCTATACCAACATTTGTTGGCTCACTCGGGCTTGTTTTGTTGATTCTCGTGTGACGAAAGTGGGCGGGCGAAGTATAGGAATGAGCTCGTTCATGGAGTGATGTCTAGAAGGGATACAGCTTTTGTCAAAATGTACTTTTCGTAGCAGGTTAGGAAAAGGGTAAAGAGTTAGCTAAAATGCATAAACAACTTTTGACGTAAAATTTGACAAAGGCTGTATCTCATCTAGACATGACCATTCATGCAGCTGCTGTGTACTGTGTGGTAGCTGCCGAACACTAGGACGTGGCAACTCTCAATGCAGTCTCTCTTTAAGAATACCTCCTGTCCATTAATTGCAAGTAACGATAGTTATAATTCATTTATATGGTGTAGAATTTACCTATTACTTTAACAAATTAAATGAGTTCTGTCACACATTGTTTTTCCAGAATGTATTTATTTATTGCTGATTGTGTTTGCCAGATGTCAGTCACTGAGGATGTTCCTGATATGGATGGGGCGGATCTTCTGGGGATCCTGTTCCAGGAAGGAGAGACGGGAGCTAACGACCCCTTCTTCCCACATGGAAATGGGCTAGAAAACTGGCTCTCTGAGCAAGATGTATGTCTCCCACTCAGGAATAACACTGTTTTATGTTTACTAACCAATAATAGTTTAATAATTGTCAGGAAACAAACCTTTCATTTAATGGCATGTCATACTAGTAAAGCAGAAGTCCTTTGTTATCGAATTACATCAAAATGTGACATACTTCCTTATTTTAAAGCAGAAGAAGAACTCTATTTCAAAATGGTTCTTTGTGTGATAAACAAGTAATGTTGAATAGAATGGGCACTAACTTCCTGCTGTATTGTAGATGCTGACAGGCATGGACACTGAGGACTTCCTGTCCAGCTTGCTTGAGGGAGAAAACAACATGGCCACCTCCTGGTTCTCCCACTCTCCACTGGGCAGCGATAGCGGCATCTCTGACGACAGCAGCACTGGTGGCATAGTCGGACAGAATTTCCTGGCCTGCACCAGCTCCCAGGGGAGTGACAGTGACCCTGCGCCCAGCCCAGGGTACTCCCAGCCCAGACAACTCCAACAATCCCCTGATGGCCCTGGGGCTCCAGGCTGAGAATCCTGAAGCCCTGACCGTGCAGACAGACCACAGCTACTATCTGCTCCAGGAAGAGGACATGGATGCTCTACAGAGCGTGAGGGCAGAGAAGCCGGATATGGATGTCTTTATTGTTCTGGGTAAGTGTTGATCTAGACCTTTATACTTGGCTAACAGGTTCATAGCTTTGGGTGGTATGAAGGAGTAGTTGCATGACAACAAAATGGCCAATGACAGTTCAATTAATTGAATAGTTTGTTGGTAGTTTGAGCATCTGCAGACTAACTGTAGGGGGCTATACATATGAAGGGGTTCCCAGGTGTGTGACCATACACCGCCCCCAGCCCAGCTGGTCATGAATCCTGAGGAATGTAGCACGCCAGCAAATCAACAATCAGATGATCAGTTAGGTGGAATTAGGTGGTGCCGGTCTTTGTCTTTCCCATGCTTTTGAGATTGACTTGACACATCCTTGGATTAGAACATTTCACAGAAATATCCTTGTAAGGTTCCATAACTTTACTGTTCATGTGAGACAATAAAGATCTGGTGGTGGTGTTCTCTCATGTTCATCAGATGACCTGGACAGTGAGGGGATGGAAATGGAACAGGATTATTCCAGTGAAGAACTACCCTGCCCTTTCTCCATAGAGGACTCTACACAGGACCACCAAGCGGATCTGGTGAGCTTCACTTAGTTTCATATCATCAAATGGGTATTATAGACGAGAAAAATAGAAGCACTATTGTCAAACCCAAAGATCACACAAGTATTTAATACGCTTGTCAAACTTATTCTCATTGTTTTAATAAGAATGGCATTAACTGTATTTGAGTTCATGAACAATTTGAATTTCACAAGACATAATCTTACAGTTTTGTCGCCACCCAGTGGCAAAGTTATGTAAATGTGCTGAAGGCCTCATCTCTTAAATGGCTGTTTTCTTCCCTTTAGTTCCAGTTCAAGGAGATCGTCCTGACTGATGAGGAAAAGAGACTTCTTGCTAAAGAAGGAGCAACCATACCGTCTTGCATGCCTCTTACTAAGGTAATTTCCTCCAGTTATTACAAGTGGTTGTTGACACTGGAGACCACCGAAACAATTGTGAACTTTGGTCCAAATGCCATACACTCCTTAAGAATGACAAAGCCAGATTATGGTGTTGTCCAAGGACAGGGCAGACAATGGTGAATGAGGTTCGCAAGGGAGATGTGACACACTAGCTACTTTGTAGCTGCCTTAGTGTTGAGGTTGCTAAAACCAAGGGATAGCCAGTGACTAGTGAACAGAAGATGTCTATTAAATTATTCAAATGACTCCTGTCTCCTGCAGAATCAAGTCCAATCACACTAAATGAGAAACCTTCCCAGACATCTTGTGTACATTACCATGTCAAGTGAGTAGTCTGTCTGTCTCTCGCTGTCTCAGACTGAGGAGAGGATACTGAAGAGGGTGAGGAGGAAGATCCGCAACAAGCAGTCGGCCCAGGAGAGTAGGAAGAAGAAGAAGGTGTATGTGGATGGCCTGGAGGACAGGTGTGAGAGAGAGAGGCGCACACACAGTACATTAGTCATATGATTTAGACTTTCACTTCACCAATGTTTAGCCTGCTGTGTCATTGGGTCAAAAGGTGTTTTGTTTTAAGTCAAATTTGATTGGTTGGTTGACTGAGTGTATTGCTGATTGGTCCCTAGGGTTTCCATCTGCACTGCTCACAACCAGGATCTGCAGAAGAAGGTCCAACTGCTGCAAAAGCAAAACATGTAAGACACCACTACTGCCCTTACCATGATTATGGAACCACTGTTCTTATGTATGATAAGCATCTGAGAATGAATGAATGATGTTTGTAGACTAGTATTGTTCATTGAGAAAATGTTTCTGATGGTTATTATTATTCCCCCCTGTCTAGGTCTCTAATAGAGCAGCTGAGGAAGCTGCAGGGCATGATGAAGATGTCTACCATGAAGACAACCACCACCACCTGTGTCATGGTAAGAGGACTAACACACAGAGTAGATCTTAACCCTCACACCACTTCATGGCCTATGTTTGGCATGCTGGGAATTAGAGCTTCTAGTAATTTACTAATACTGGTACTGAAAGAATGTGTCTGCAGTATTTGGTTGACAGTTTGGTTGTCAATCTTTTCCTAATTGAAGTTCAACTTTGTTAACACAGTGTGTGCTGAGGTGGCTTGCTACATCCTGTTCTTTCAGCCTGTTTGTTGACATTATTATAACTGATTGGGACATTATAGTAATATCAACCCTGATTGAGGCTTGATTATGTTTTCATATGGTGCTCCAGATTTAGCTCAATGGTTTTAAGTGTCTCCCTCTTTGGGACCAGGAGTGCCTGTACTGTACTTGTGTACTATTGAGGCTAAAGCCATTATATTGTCCCACTGCCAAATAATGGTATGTTGGAAAAATAAACCAACAAGTACTTACGCTTTGGTTAATAAAGACAGGAACCCTGCTTGGGTCTGTAATGAGAATAATGATATTCTTATACAAGACAATGTTATTTTAGCACAGAAAAACTAATGGAAGATATCTATTTTTTAAACAAATACTTGTTGCATAATTCTTTGTAGACGGATGTACCTCATGTATTGGGTTTGTAAGCCTAGGTTGCACACACCACATTTCTGTCAGCTTTCTTACAGTTTTCTCTTCTCTCTGCTCAGGTGTTCATGCTGTCTTTCTGCCTCATCGTCTTCCCCTCTGTCAACCCGTTTGGCCGCAGCCCTGGACAGAAGGAGAAATACACCCCCTCCTCCGGTAAGTTAAAAGACAAGGATGGTCTGAAATGCTAAAGCTATGTTTAAAACAGAAAATAGGAATAAAATGTTCTTCTGTTCAAAATAACATTTACTTTAAAGAATAAAGAGCTATGTATACAACAATAAATAACATATAAAATTCGACACAAATATTTCCTGTCTCTTCCCGTTATTAAGACGAGTGCTGTATTTAAGATTTGAGCAGATGTCAACCTTTCACCTCCGCTGTAGTTGTCTCCAGGACCCTGCGCTCTGTTGCTGTTGATGACACCCCAGACCCTCTGCCCCTGGCTTACTCTGAGCCTGGGGAGGACGTAGATGATGCTGAGCCACCCCCTTTCAGTCTCCTCCTAGTGGCCAAGATGGAGAATACCAAGGCCCTGTTCACTGCCTGGCAGAACCACACACCAGACTACCAGAAGGTGGAGCCGTCTGAATCTGAGAGTGGGTTCAACAGCAACTCGTCTGCAGACTTCCCCAGTCCTGGTCAGGCCGAGCTGAAGCCGGGGGCCGGACCCGGGGCTGGGGGCCTGCAGGAGGGATCCAGGGATCCAGTGGGAACGCCTGTGGCTTATGAGGTTCCAGGGACCAAGGAAAACTGGATCGACAGGAAGCCTACATCCATCATTATACAGCAACACCGCTCGGACGAGATGTAAACAGAAGAGCTGGTGGTGAATGAACTAACTAAAGAAGAGAATGGAGGGAGAGGGTTAATTTAAAGGTTTCAGTCGTTATTGATAATGTTAATTGAAACTTGGTGGATGAAGAGAAAAGGGTATTGGGACGTTTTGTTATTACAGTATCCTCTGTCTCTACCTGATTGTCCTCCTTCTCCTGGTGATACTACTGTTTTTCTTGGAACACTTTGTTCTAATGCCTTGTTCAAGTGCTAGAATGGACTACTGAGATTTCCATTGTTATGCATAGTCATCGTCCTCATCGAGGGGAAAAGCGCACTATGAAAGTGAGTGGTAATGTGTTGACATCCCATGATTGCTTGAAGACTTTTTAAAACCTGAATTCTCTATTGAAAAACAAAACAAACTGACAACAGTTCTGTCTACCTGTGTGGTGCATCTCCAGCAGGTGTTGATATGTACCTTGCTAGCGATTTACCAGTTCCTTTCATAGTGTATAGTTAACTTCTCTGGTAGTTTCAACAGTCAGCAGCCATAGTATAAGTGCATTCTCATGATTCTAGATCAAAACTGTTGATCTGTATACACTGCTTTAGCCATTGCAGGACATTTGGCCATTTTAGATTTTGTGTAAAAAAAGAATATATATATGTATGTGTATTTATTTCCCTTGTAACAAGGGTATTCGTGCTTTCTTTGATTTGTTTTGCTTTTGGTACAAATTTATATATGACAAATAGTGCTCTGTAATTAATCCCCGTTGTCAGGAGCCAGTGGCTGAAAATGTTTCACTAGTTTAGACCTTTTTAGTTACGAGCTGTTTCAGTCCTTTATCCAGTGGTTCACAGTCTGATCCTGTTTTTACCCCTGTACACCTCTGGACACCTTTCAAGTCCATGTCCTATGGAGAGGTGAACATTTAACACATGTTCCTTATGTCAATTCAGTGTTGCAGTTTAACTATACTCAAATGTAATGACCTGTCAGTCCATTCAGTGAGGCATTTTTGTTAGTGTTAGAGTACGTTGTGTAGTTTTTGGGTTATCAGTGATTTATGAAATCTAAATGTTATTGGAACATTTGGTTATTTTTGTACCTATCAAAGAGATTTGATGTAGCTTAATCAGGTTAAAAAAGATCACTAGTACACGTTTGGAATGTAAATCGGACGGAATGATTATGTACGTTTTCAACTTATTGTACGACACTGATCGTCATTAAAAGTAATTTTTTTTATTCAAATGATTTCCAGTTTCACGCTGTTCAGTGGCAGTGGTCCTAAAATAGCCGATCAGGTAGGCCTACTGTCCGTGTTGCTGCAATATTGTTTAGCCTATGTGTGTGCTGTTTCGTAGGGGAGAAATGGGTTACCACAGGTTAGAGAGATTTTGTCTTAATTTATTTAGGGCTTCACCCAATGCCTAGTTGTTTTTGTTGGATCTCTTCCTCAGGAGCTATGGTTTCTGCACAGGAGGACACGAACCTGAGTCGTCGTCCTGAGAAGAGTTTTGTTAAAATGTGGCTACAATAATTGCGTTATGTACATGTTACGATGTCACACCCACCGAAAGCTTTAAAAGGTGAGCGCACCGCTCATTTGGTATCCTCTATGAAAATGCCCAAACGGAGATGCTCCTCAGCCCGTGCTGTCCACAGAAGGCGCAGGTCTGCATGGAAGGCGCCAGGACCCGGCTCTTGCCTTTTTGGAGGACACCCACCCCAATTTGAGCCCCACCCACCCCACCTCCCGGCAAAGAAATGTAGTGGCCCCCTTAACGGTGGAGAGAAATGTTCATTTCCTGCAATTCTACACATTTTGGCATGGGGTGTAGAAAAATCTTTGTAGTTTTAAAGCCAGTTTCCTGCAGTTCTACACATTTCGTAATGACTTATGCCATCTTAAAATGATATGTGTGAGAATGTTTAATAAAATCAATGGGTGCCCTCTGGAGGTCAGGGCCCCTGGGCCGTATTGTATTCGGCCATGATTACTACAAGTTTACATAGCTGGCTAGACTAACTACCAATCAAGACAAAATCGTTAGCTGAAATGTCTAATTGAGTGACTATCAGTTACTGACATAAGATAACTTCTGATGCAATACCACATTTTGAAATTGCACCCAGTGTATACTCTTCTTACTCTCTAAGTTGAGACCCAGACTGAACTCCATAAGCAACCGCTTATGCCTGGACCTGGCCCTGGAAGGTGTGGAGGCAGGAGGAGATGTTATGTTTAACCTTTAGGCTACCTATCACCACCTGGCTTTTATTTGCTTTTTGGGCTGCTAAGCTCAAATATGAGGGCTTTGAATTTACATTGACAAATTGTTATTATTTGATGGGTCCATTTTTATTTTAGTCAATTGGGAAATAAGAGCTATTGGGCCAACTATGTATTTAGGTTACACATTCAATTCCATTTTTTAAACAAAGTATACATGTAGAAATTGTTAGAACAAATAGTCTGGTATTGAGACTGTCACGTCAACGGCTGCCACTCATCCTGCCAAACATTTTCAAGTTTGGTTTGACCATGTCAGCAAGGGATTGCAAGAGCACAAACAGATCTGGGACCACTAAATGTGGCCCAATTTTAGACATTTGTAGGCTACTTCACTTGAAAGGTGATGGAGTGATGAAAGGATGTATGATGGTGGATGGAGAGATGGATGGAAGTAAGGATAGTGTGTGATAGCATCATTGATTCAACACTCATAACAGAAGAGAGAATAACAGCACATGATTATCACTTTCTGTAAGGAATATGACTCACAATGGAGTGTCATCATCTTTGTGATTCAGCAAGCTTTGACTGGTTATATAAGGGAATGGTCATTCTCATGTACCACCACCAAGGGGCGACTTCTGCACAGTTTTGCATTATGCGTCCTTTGACTAATGCCCAACATTGTGTAAAGGGTGGCCTGCCGATGTAGGCTTATATTGTACATCAGATCTAATAATAGTCACTGTGTTATAATAACACGTTATTATAATAACCATAAAATAATCCTATGTATTATCTAACTTTCTATTGGTGAGCGTTTGAGAAGCCTAATCAGGCTAAATGTGCGCAGGCCTGTAGTAGACTAAGCGTTTGGAGGCAATCGCAGACAGAGACAACTGACGATCCACTCTATGAATAGGTTAGGCTAAATGAATATTTATAAAGAAAACATAATAGTCCTAGTGGAGTCCCTGTAGGATTAGCCGTAAATTGCATTCCAATTTCAGTGTGCGGTAGGCCAGAGCTAATAGTCAGGGGTCGATTCAATCCATAATGCTGAATATCAGCTTTGTAGCGCGATTGACATTTACATGAAATGTTACCGCATTAGCGGAGACTGCATTCGCGGTAAATGCTGCATATGCCGGAAAATACCTTTAAATTTCAAGCATGCTATTAGTGCTGAACTTTGGCGAGCCAATGAGATTGGCCTATCAAGTCTTTATTCATGCTCTGACAGATTACTGAAAAGAGAGTGTGGATAGGTGAAACGTATCAATAAAACAATCAATCAGAATGATAAAAAGTGAAGGGCAGGCCGGTGCCACTCTTTATGAGCGCATGCATCTGTCTGCATCGGTTTCAGTTGCCTCCCACCACACACACACACACACGCTGCCTCCACCCAGCCCCCGCCCTCATCTTGAAAGAACAGGGGCAGGTGGGGCACGCGCCTATTATTCTGACAGAGCCGCTTTTGTCTTGGCGATAAATCGCCACGCGCCAAGAAGGGCAATTATATGCTTGCTCCCTCAGACGCGAAACAAAACACAGGCGTGTGCCGGCAAGCTGTTGTCCTCGGCTTGTCTTGTCAAAACACGTTTATTTTTCAGTAAGCGACACTGCTAAAATAAGTATTGGAGCCTAAGTAAAAGCATTGCACATAGCTTCCACCTTGTTTTATAAGAGGGACTAAAATGCACACATGTCCAGGGAGTGCATAACAATTATACAACTCAACAAAATATAACAGGTTAGAAGCTTGATTCAGTTACAGCTCATCAAGGCTCTTTGCGGTGATATGTTTTCAAATCGACAGAAAAGGGGAACTTTTAGTTTTTCACAGTACTGATGTTGACAACAAGCCAAGAGTGAGGCGGGGGAGATTTCTTGTAACATTGTAATCCTGCCCCCACTTGGGGTTGTCAAGAAGCGCTACTGTAACACGTTGGAGTCATCACATACCCAAAGCCCATCACGACAGTCAGGAGGGGAAAACCACGCCTCTTGCCGAGAAACTCCGCTGACCTGCTATATAAGCATTGAAGCACTGCCGTACCTCAGAAAAACGCAAGAACTACTGGTGAACACATAATCTGTATCTATCTGTCTATTCTTTAACAAGCTCGATACACACTTGGATTACAATCATGACACTGGAAGTGGAAGAGATCTTTGGACAGGAGAACGGACTCGACACAACTGATAGGTAAATACACATTTTAACATTCTGAAAATGAATGCAAACCTACGCTACTGTAGTGTGAAATGTTTGATAACGTGTTACTATGTAATGACTTTATAATAATACCGGTGTCTTTTTTTTTCGTCTTCAGAGTGCAAAGTGCAGGCACAGCCCTGGAGGAGTTGTTGGTGTCTGCAAAGAAGCAGGACTACCTTACCGTGGGAGTCTACGAGTCTGCCAAAATTATGAATGTGTAAGTACACTCCTATTGTTTTATATGTCATGCAGAGTAATTATTCATGCACAGATATGCTACATAGCCTAGTCTACAACTGCATAGGACAGGCTTCTAAACGGCTACTATTGTTTATGCCAACAGTGATCC
This sequence comes from Hucho hucho, assembly GCA_003317085.1. NCBI lineage: Eukaryota > Metazoa > Chordata > Actinopteri > Salmoniformes > Salmonidae > Hucho > Hucho hucho. The sequence continues at coordinate 151,856 of QNTS01000918.1, forward strand.
AGACAATGTGGCATTCTGCGTTCTGGCGACAGACGAGGAGTACGAATGCGACATCGCTCTCCAGATCCACTTCACCCTCATCCAGGCTTTCTGCTTCGATAACGACATAAACGTGGTACGCGTTAACGATATCGAGCGCCTGGCTGACCTCGTGGGCACAGAAGAGACCGGCGAACCCAAGGACGCACATTGCATTCTTGTCACGGTACGTCCTGATCTACCGGTTTGATCACGAGTCATCCAGTCAGCATATTTTCCCCATTCGCATAGCTATTGCTTATAACGGTCGCCCTGTGCGCTGTCAACACAATCGGTCGATGCTATCAGAATGTCAATCATTCAATCTAATTCGATATTATATGGTTTATCTGTCTATCTAATGACATTGTCATGACTCTAACAATCTCTCCCTCTGTTTCTCACAGAGCCCTGGTGCTGAGTCTTGGAAAGACCCTGCTCTGGACAAACTGCATCTGTTTTGTGAGGAGAGCCGCAGTGTGTATGACTGGGTTCCCACCATCACCCTCCCTGAACGCTGAACAAACAACCCTCTGCATGCTTCATTTGATGATGATGAAGATGATGAAAAGAGCATAAAATGACTGGAACCTCAGGGTTTTAAGTCTGCCTATTGGAATACATGGCTGTGGCTGTAACCCAGGACTCAATGTGCAGTCTGGGATGGCAGTGCAGGTTCTGGATTTCCCTGTGGAGGGGTCAGGGCTCACATGTGGACTGGCTCAGGTGTATGTGGACTGGGCCCATGTCATGTCATTAAAGCCCGGACCAGGGTGAGGAGTTGAACTAGACTGAACTCTGCAGTACATAGATCATGATCCTATAGCTGCCCTGACAAGGGCCAATGGTAAGGGGTGAACTGAGGAGATGGTCAGAGAAAGAAAGAGAAGGGAGAAGAAACGGATGAGTGAAAATGTGTAACATGGCTGGATGTAAGGTGGTGGCAGAAAGACACGTGAAAGAAGGTGAATCTCACAAGAGAAAGGAAAATATTGGACTTTTCCAAAGCCAATGGGCAATGCTCGGATTGAAACTCAAACATTCACTTTCTTAACATGATTATATTCTTGATTATTTTTGCTGTCAAATGATGCAAAAACACATGCAACGTTGTTCTGTTTGTTATGAAACTGTAAAAGCATTTTACACAATTTCTGAATAAATGCTTTAAACTTTACTCAAGTTCTGTGCAAAGGTTATTGTTCTGTGCAGTCACCACCAGGGATGAGCAGTTTGCAATTGGACCCAGTCTCTGATAGAGTGGAATCTGATAGGATGAACCTGCTGCAGAGTGGCTTCTGATTGGACAGAGATAGCTGAGGCAGGAAGTGTGGCACAAAGAATCCCAGGCTGCAGCAAAGAAAGCGAGAAAGAGAGAGAGGGGAAGGGGGGTGGGGTGACATAGAGAGAGAGTAACAGAAGGAGAGGGTAAGAATGGTAGAGGGAGGGAGTAAGGGAGCGTGGTTGCAACACAATAGCAGTTCAGATACGTGCTTTTTCAGACAGACAGTGACCTTTCCGATCCCATATACCAGCTGCTTACTGCAACAGCTTGCACAACCGCCGGAGCCAGGAACCAGGGCTGGGGGCCAGCGGGCTGGGGGGTTAGAGGGCTGGGGGAAAGGGGCTTGGGCCCGGGCCTCTCTTTTGTCTCCAGAGCATGGCTTCTGCACTGTCAGCGGGGGGGCTGGTGGTGCGTCTGTGTGTGGCTGGGGAGGATTGTTTGTTCAGAAAAGTGTGCAAACTGGATTTTGTGAAGAAATCATGAAGTTCACTTGCAAACACTATCTATAACTGACAGGGATTGTATGCTTTTAGGAAATAGCAACGCACACTTGTACATCCTGAGTGACAGATTTCACAGACGCTGTAGCTATTGTAAAACAAAACTGAAATCAAGGAAGGATTAAAACTTTTTCAATAGGGAAAGTGAGCGTAGCTCTGAGTAATCAGCTCGTTGTTCCAGTAAAACACACACCTTGACATGACAGGAAATTGTCTTTAGAGTCACGTTTGGGGCTTGTTAGTTGTTAAGCAGGCCAGGCGGTCACAGGAAAGGTAGTTGAGGTGTGGGCTTGAGCTGACGCTAAACAATGTTCCACATCAAAGAGTCTGGCTATTTCTCATTATATGCTAGGTTAACAGAATTGCCTTGGCTGGTAGCGTTTCATTGATTATTGTTGGAAAGCTCCCTGACCCAGTTTACATGGGGCCATATACGATAGCCTTTAATGAAATGTTAGATCCTAGGAGAATAAGCTACCTTCCTTGGAAATTAGATTGTATCTTAACAAGACCTATCAAGGTGAAATGAAAACAAAGGATCACTGCTATTGTTGTTGGCTGAGTGGAGAAACGGCTCCTTTGTGCCAAGAAGAAAAATGTGTCTGTTTACCTCCTCTCTTTACAGGTGCATCATGTGGCCAGTGTGGGGAAGAAGTGTCTGTTGGCTGGAATATAGAGCTCCAGCTGGAGAACAGATTGTGTTTGTGGTTTACTAAAAGGTTCCCCACCTCGTGCTGCTTTCCGTTTTGTTCCACTAAACCCCCTGCAGCAACAGGCACCCTCTGAGAGAGACACATACTGACTGTTTATGCTGAGATCTGTGCTAGATGGAGAGGGAAAATGAAGAGAGAGTAAACCAGAGATGGAGAGTTTATCAGCCAGTTGGTTAGTCCAGACACTGTTCTCCCTCCCTGTGTGAAAGCTTATAGGTCTCTAAACAATAACTATCTAAGGATGTACTTTCATCTATCTATCTATCTATCTTCATTCTGCATGCTCCAGTTTAGAATTCAGAAAACCCCCAAACTATTGTACAGACATTGTAATACTGGTATGTATTCTTGGCTAGGTAAAGCACCCTGGTTCTTCTCATATCTGCTTTAGCCAACTTCACTGACTATTGTTGTCATGCCATTCTTGTGAGATCGGTTAGGCTAAAGTACATAGACATCTGGCAGCAGGTAGGCAGACAGGTTAGAGGAATAGAGTGGCTTCCCACTCCCTGCTCCCCAACATTAAACATCAAGCCAGTGGCATTCCAATTGTCCCCTAGTGTAATGCCATGAGGCTGAACTCATGCTCAATGCTGGCTGGTTATGTACTGCTAATCTAAGCAGGTGTCACATACTGTACTCTGCTTACAGGCCCTGGTTCACTACTCTGCTCCTTGTTTTGGATAGGGAATTATGATTTCACTGTTAACATGGTGGGGACTGGGGAGTCTACTTTATTTTCACTGTCTGGTTCTAAGTAGATGTTTTCTTATTTAACCCTTCTTTTACCAGGTCAATTTACTGAGAACACATTCTCATTTACAGCAACAACCTGGGGAATAGTTACAGCAGAGAGGGGATGAACCAGCCAATTGGAAGCTGTGGATGATACCCATAATGGGAATTTATCCAGGATATCAGGGTTAACACTCCTACAATAAGTGCCATTGGCTCTTCAGTGACCACAGAGTGTCAGAACACAGATTTAACATCCCATCTGATAGACAGCACTTTACACAAGGCAATGTCCCCATTCACTGCCCTCCAACACCAGAAGAAAGAGTGCCTCCTACTGGCCCCCCAACACCACTTCCAGCAGCATCTGGTTTCCCATCCAGATACCAACCCTGCTTAGCTTCAGAGGCAAACCATGAGTGGTATGCTGCTGGTCAGATTTAAAGATAGAGGTATAGATAGAGGTAGAGTTATAAGTATAGTTGGAGGTATAGATATATGTAGAAATATAGGTAGAGGTAGATGTATGATTAGAGGTAGAGGTATAGTTAGAGATAGAGGTATAGTTGGAGGTATAGATATATGTAGAGGTAGAGGTAGATGTATCATTAGAGGTAGAGGTATAGTTAGAGATAGAGGTAGAGGTATACAGTAGTTAGAGGTATATATATAGAGGTAGAGGTATAGGTAGTGGTATATATAGAGGTAGAGGAATAGATAGAGTTAGAGGTTTAGATAAAGTTATAGATAGAGGTATGGGTATAGTTAGAGGTATAGATAGAGGTAAGGGTATAAATAGAGGTATAGACAGAGGTAGGGGTATAGTTAGAGGTATAGATAGAGGTAAGGCTATATATAGAGGTATAGATACAGGTAGGGTATATATAGAGGTGTAGATAGAGGTAGGGGTATAGATAGAGTTATAGATAAAGGTATAGATTAGATAGAGTTATAGATAGAGGTAGGGGTATAGTTAGAGGTATAAATAGAGGTAAGGGTATATATAGAGGTATAGATAGAGGTAGGGGTATATATAGAGGTATAGATAGAGGTGGGGATATAGATAGAGTTATAGATAGAGCTAGGGGTATAGTTAGAGGTAGAAGTATTGGTAGAGGTATAGATAGAGGTAGAGATAGAGGTCGAGGTAGAGGTATTGATAGAGGTAGAGATAAACGTAGAGGTAGAGGTATAGTTAGAGATAGAAGTAGAGGTATAGATAGAGGTATAGATAGAGGTATAGATAGAGGTAGAGGTATAGTTAGAGGTATAGATAGAGGTATAGATAGAGGTGGAGGTATAGATAGAGGTATATTTAGAGGTATAGATAGAGGTAGAGGTATAGATAGAGGTATAGATAGAGGTAGAGGTATAGATAGAGGTATAGATAGAGGTACAGATAGAGGTGGAGGTATAGATAGAGGTATAGATAGAGGTAGAGGTATAGATAGAGGTATAGATAGAGGTAGAGGTATAGATAGAGGTATAGATAGAGGTATAGATAGAGGTAGGGCTATAGGTAGAAGTATAGATAGAGGTATAGATAGAGGTAGGGGTACAGGTAGAGGTATAGATAGAGGTATACATAGAGTTATAAATAGAGGTCGGGGTATTGGTAGAGGTAGAGGTATAGATAGAGGTAGATGTATTGGTAGAGGTATAGATAGAGGTAGAGGTATAGATAGAGGTAGAGGTAGAGGTATAGTTAGAGGTATAGATAGAGGTATAGTTAGAGGTATAGATAGAGGCAGAGGTATTGGTAGAGGTAGAGGTATAGATAGAGGTAGATGTATTGGTAGAGGTATAGAGGTATAGATAGAGGAAGGGGTATATATAGAAGTATAGATATAGATAGAGGTATAGATAGAGTTATAGATATAGGTGGGGTATATGTAGAGTTATATATTTAGATAGAGGTAGGGGTATAGTTAGAGGTATAGATAGTGGTAGGGGTATAGATATAGTTATAGATAGAGGTATTGGTGGAGGTATAGATAGAGGTAGAGGTATAGTTAGAGGTATATTCACAAAATAGATAGCATCATGAGAAGGAAAATTATGTGGATATATTGAAGCAACATCTCAAGACATCAGTCAGGAAGTTAAACCTTGGTCGCAAATGGGTCTTCCAAATGGACAATGACCCCAAGTATACTTCCAAAGTTGTGGCAAAATGGCTTAAGGACAACAAAGTCAAGGTATTGGAGTGGCCATCACAAAGCCCTGACCTCAATCCTATAAGAAAATTTGTGGGCAGGAATGAAAAAGCATGTGCGAGCGAGGAGGCCTACAAACCTGACTCAGTTACACCAGCTCTGTCAGCAACAGTGGGGGGAGGAGCTATAGAAGGATGGATTCATTGTAATGGCTGAAATGGAATTAATGAATCGTTGTCAAACGTGGTTTCTATATGTTTGATGGGTTTGATACTGTTCCATTCCAGCCATTACAAGGAGCCCATTCTCCTATAGCTCTTCTCACCAGCCTCCTCTGGATGACACATACTGTAGGTCTTGTATTAGATCATGGTCTTTGGTCTAGTCTTCATTAGTGGTCACCAACTGCGGACAAACAAACAGCAAAATGCATGAAGAATGCACAGCATAACACAACCTCAAACAATCTCACTAGCAACTAAACAGTACACTTTCACATTTGAAGTTTGTTTTTATTCGTAGTGCATTTTATACATGGTCCCAACCCATTTAACCATTGTACAAATCGAAAACATTTAAAACAACTAAAACATAATGGTATGAAACACAATAAAATGTGAAGCATTGAGATAGACATGTCTTACTGTGAACCCAACCCAGTGTAGGCCAGGTCCTAGTACCTTGAGGTGCTGTCAGGCCAAACACATCCCCCTCCTGTTGATCACATTAGGCTGGGGGTCCAGGCCTGTCCCCTTACGTAATCTGACATGAGATAAGTCTAAATGAGAGAGCGCTCCTTAAATATCCTAGGGAGGCCACACCGCCAAGCCACAGCCTGGTTTAGCCTGCCTGACCTGGTATGGGCACACAGCCTGGTTTAGCCTGCCTCTCCTAGTATGAGCACACAGCCTGGTTTAGCCTGCCTCTCCTGGTGTGGGCACACAGCCTGGTTTAGCCTGCCTCTCCTGGTATGGGCACACAGCCTGGTTTAGCCTGCCTCTCCTGGTGTGGGCACACAGCTTGGCAGCGGAAGCATGGAGAGGTTTGGGAAAATGGAGACAACTGAGATATACAGTATAGTTTTGCAAACTCTGAGTTTTATAATGTTCATGGGTGCTAATGGAGTTGGGTGGTGCAAACACATAGTTGGGGGCAAGCAGTTATTTTCGTGAAGGAGAAAGTGCCAGCCACAATGCAGAAAACAGCAGCCCTTTCCTTACCCCCACCCTCCACCTCTCCCCACATGCCACCCATATTTGCCAGTTTATCGTGGATGCCAGTCTTGCCTTGGCGGGGATATGCTAAGCGTTCGCCCAGATATGGGATGCAGAGCAGCCTCAACACTTAGCATCAATCCTCACACATTACTGACATAGTTGACCCTAGCCCATCAGGAACACATGTCTCTAGGACATGCCAGGAATCCCCAGTCCCCAGCCACTCATGGCCATAGGTGTAGGTCCTGGGGAGTAATGCCATAGACTGCTGTTGTAACGGTCAAGCATGAAATTGGCTCATCCACATACTGTAGAAGACAGCTGCCCTGCAGATGCAGTCTGTTGCTTCATTTGCATTTTCATTTGATGACAGGTTCTGGTGTCTGGGTATTCAGACTTACAGGCAGGCAGATTGGCTAGTTTATAAACTGGTGGGATGGATGGAAGCATAGATAGATAGATACATTGCATTCGGAAGCTATTCAGACCCGTTGACTTTTTCCATATTTTGTTACATTACAGCCTTGTTCTAAAATAGATTAAATTGTTTTTTTTCTCATCAATCTACCCCATAATGGTATTTAGACATTTTTGCTCATTTCTTTGAATTTAAAACTGAAATATTACATTTACATAAGTATTCAGACCCTTTACTCAGTACTTTGTTGAAGCACCTTTGGCAGCAATTATAGCCTCGAGTCTTCTTGGGTATGATGCTACAAGCTAGGCACACCTGTATTTGGGGAGTTTCTTCCATTATTCTCTGCAGATCCTCCCAAGCTCTGTCAGGTTGGATAGGGAGCATCGCTGCACAGCTTTTTTTAGGTCTCTCCAGAAATGTTAGATCAGGTTCAAGTCTGGACTCAAGCTGGGCAACTCAAGGAAATTCAGAGACCTGTCCAGAAGTCACTCTTGCGTTGTCTTGGTTGTGTGCTTAGGGTCGTTGTCCTGTTGGAAGGTGAACCTTCACCCCCAGTCTGAGGTCCTGAGCGCTCTGGCGTAAGTTTTCATCAAGGGTCTCTCTGTACTTTGCTCCGTTCATCTTTCCTTCAATCCTGACTATTCTCCCAGTCCCTGCTGCTGAAAAACATACTAATAGCATGATGCTGCCACCACCATGCTTCACCGTAGGGATGATGCCAGGTTTCCTCCAAATGTGACACTTGGCATTCAGGCCAAAGAGTTCTACCTTGGTTTCACCAGACCAGAGAATCTTGTTTCTCATGGTCTGAGTCTTTATGTGCCTTTTGGCAAAATCCAAGTGGCCTGTCATGTGCCTTTTACTTAGGAGTGGCGTCCGTCTGGCCACTCTACCATGGTTGTCCTTCTGGAAGGTTCTCCTATCTCCACAGATGAACTCTGGAGCTCTGTCAGAGTGACCATCGGGTTCTTGGTCACATCCCTGACCATGGCCCTTCTCCCCCAATTGCTCAGTTTGGAATGTCGGCCATCTCTAGGAAGAGTCTTGCTGGTTCCAAACCTCTTCCATTTAAGAATGATGGAGGCCACTTTGTTCTTGGGAACCTTCAATGCTGCTGTCATGTCCTGGCCATAGAGAGCCCTCTGGGTCAGGACGTGACTAGTGGGTATTTCTATGTATGTCTATGTTGGTTTTGAGTTGGTTCCCAATTAGAGGCAGCTGTTAGTCGTTGCCTCTAATTGGGAATCCTATTTAGGTTGTCCTCTCCCCAGCTGTGTTGTGGGTTATTGTACTGTGTTTGTGCTAGTGCTGTTGTGCTCTAAGTCATTGTTACGATTAGTTGTTCGTTTTTGTTGTTTTTGCATGTTCCATACTTGATTAAATATGTGGAACTCAACCCACGCTGCGCCTTGGTCCGTTTATGTCAACGATCGTGACAGCTGCAGAATCTTTTTGGTACCCTTCCCCAGATCTGTGCCTTGACACAATCCTGTCTTGGAGCTCTACGGACAATTTCTTCGACCTCATGGCCTGATTTTTGCACTGACATGCACTGTCAACTGTGGGACCTTATATACATGTAGACAGGTCTGTGCCTTTACAAATCATGTCCAATCAATTGAATTTACCACAGGTGGACTCCAATCAAGTTGTAGAAACATCTCAAGGATGATCAATGGAAATACGATGCCCCTGACCTCAATTTTGAGTCTAGTAAAGTAGTAGTAAAGGGTCTGAAGTAAATAAGGTATTTCTGGTTTTTATTTTTAAGAAATATCCACAAATTGCGAAAAACAATTTTTGCTTTGTCATCATGGGGTATTGTGTGTAGATTGATGCTAAGTTTTTTTTTATTTAGTCCAATTTAAGGGGTCAATACTTTCTGAATGCACTGTAAATGGCGCCCAAACAAATAAAAAATGCTCTGACGTGTTAACAAACAACAGATCATAAAAACAGGACAGGTCAAAGTAAAATGGACAATATGGAATGGACAATCAGGCTACTCACAACTGCTGTCCAGGAGTTTCATCCCGTGGGCTACATTTTCATGATCAGTGGTTTTAAGTTTGTATCTGTAAATTGAATTGTGAAAAAGAAAATACTTCTGCATTTCCCGCTGTGTAAACACATTGCAAATAGGCTCAGAAAAACTCCTCCTGATGAAGTTGGGTATCTGATATTCAGAGCTTAAATAGAGAAATTTATTAGTCACGGGAATCATGACTAATTAAGCGAACGCAACGACCTGTTTTACAAACAGTGGGCTTACCACATGGACAGGTATTCATAAAATTCCATTGCGGGCCAACATGGTAGGCTACAACCCAGTAAGGACGTATCGACACAGATGTCTTTTGGACGTCTTTTTTTGGTCCTGTCCAGACAGGCCATGTTTTGTTTTTTTGGGTTTTACTAACGGTAGGCCAACCACATAGATGAGCATTCCTAAAATCTAATTTCAGGTGACACTGTAGGCCAGGGATGGGCAACTCCAGTCCTCCAGAGTCACACTTTTGCCCCAGCCCCAGCCCCAGCCCCAGCTAACACATTTGACACCAACAATCAACTAATCATGATATTCAGTTTAGGATGCAATTGCTTTCATCAGCTGTATTAACTAGGGATGGGAAAAAAGTGTGACACCACTCCGGCCCCCGAGGACTGGAGTTGCCCACTGGCTCCTCACACAAACAGCTTATTTTTCATCAAGTGTGACAAGAATGGACTGTAAAAGTATGCAAATAGATTGATGGAACACTGGGCCATCACATGTTGTGTAACAAAGTGTTGAAGGGTGTATGGTCTTTAGAAGATGACCAAAGAGGTGAAAACCTTCCCTCCTGAACCATGATTACATGATTACATTAATGATGCTAGGCCCCACTGGCCACTTGCACAACATCTTCTCTACAGGTCTATCAACTTTCAGAATAGTCCGTGGACTAACACACAGTACTGTGAGAGGACAAGCAAACAGCAGCTGTGTTCATACTCACACACTCCTTCCCTAGGGAGAACAGGGGACTACAGTTATCACTACGAGCACGTGCACAAGTGACAATAACAATAAACTAGTGTTAGCAACAAGACAATGTCAAGAGACACAGAATAAGTGTTTTTATTTGATCATTTTCTCCCATGCATGACTTAATAACAAAGTGTTTTAGAGTCTGCATGACGACGTGTGAAACATTTAGAATTCCATTATCCCCCAAAGGATGAACTGAGGATAACATTTGTGTTTTGCTTATAGGGTAAAGTATGGGAGAAACATGTTTTTCAGTTGTTTGGAGGAAATGATGCAATTGCCCCTCTTGGTTACACATGTGCTTTTTCCATAGCAACACATCACATTTGCCCTAGTAACACACCAAGGTGTCCCTAGCAACAGTGCTTCATCTCATTCTCTCTCTCTCTCTCTCTCTCTCTCTCTCTCTCTCTCTCTCTCTCTCTCTCTCTCTCTCTCTCTCTCTCTCTCACCCCCATGCATTCAGATAGCACAGCTAGTTCAAGCAAAACAAGCCCGGTGTTTATGGTTTCTCTGCTGCTAATGAAAAACAAAATAAGCTCTTTTTGTTTTGGTGGTGTTACTTAATCCGTAGGGAAGGATAGAGAGGGGAGGGGCTGAAGTGGTAGCAGCCAATCAGATCACAGAATCAGGCTCTGACAAACTCAAACACTGGTTGTGTGCTGTTGGTAACAGAGATGCGATTGGCTCAAAATGGTCTTGCACAATTGGATAGGTGTCCCAAAGTGTGTGGGTATTTTGAGCACTGTTATGATTGTGTTTATCTAATGCACTAGTGTTTAATAACCTTGTTATTATTATTAGTTACCTCTGTGTACTTACTGTTCTGGGCTTGTAGCCTGGAGAGAGAGAGAGAGAGAGAGAGAGAGAGAGAGAGAGAGAGAGAGAGAGAGAGAGAACAACACAACAATGACTTGCATGTCCTATGGAGCCATAATGTCCTATAAATGACAAAAGCATTGGACAGTCTGGAGAAGATGTGACGTTAGTGTTCATGTACGTGTGTGTGTGCATCTACTGCATACCTCTACTGACGCATGCCCACTAATGACTTTTCATCCCTCTGCAGCACAAGATCATGTGACATGGGGCCTCCCTCTAAACGTGGTCTCTTGTGTTCGTGTTCCAGTTCCCGTCAATATCCAGCAACTTTGCACAGCCATTGAACAGGACTGGAACAACATTCCACAGGCCACAATCAACAGCCTGATCAACTCTATGCGAAGGAGACGTGTCAAATGGTGGTCACACCAGATACTGACTGGTTTTCTGATCTACGCCATAACATTTTAAGGTATCTGTAAGCAACAGATGCATATCTGGATTCCCAGTCGTGAAATATATAGATTAGGGCTTAATGAATACATTTTAATTGACTGATTTCCTTATATAGGAACTGTAACTCAGTAAAATCTTTGGAATTGTTACATTTATATTTTTGCTCAGTGTATGTATGTGACTCGTTTCAGGAAACTAGGCATATGTTGTGCATCACTACTTCACAGGAGAGGCATTTGAGCGTAAATGTGTTCTGTAACATTTTAACATTCATTTTCCTTAATAACAAACTTGTATGCCATCTGTAAATACAAATAAAAATTGGGTTTAGCCACGGAGAAAGTGAGGAACCTTCACACTAGCCATGATTGGCTGAGATCATGGGTGGGCTGGATATTTAGAGAGATGAGTTTGGATTGGTCTGCTATGTAGGACGCTTCTGTCTATAACACAAGCTGCTCAGTATGTGTGGGTAATGAGGCTTTCTAACGTGGCTTCTTTGAAAGATATTATGAAGAATTGCAAAAAACACTTGTCTCCGGATTACATCTTCAAACTAAGAGCAACTGTGGCATCCATGACAGAGAGGGAAAAGCATGTGTAAGGGTAAGATAATCTAGCTAGCTACATTTTCATGTATTGTACATTTCTATTTTTGTCAGAAAGTTGTTTACATTGCAAGTTAAAGTGTACTGTTAGCTAGCTAGCTAACATTATGAGTATGATCTTGTGTAGTAATATTTTTTTTCTCAGAGCCATTTGCATTGCTAGTTTAGCCCAATGTCAGCTAGCTAGCTAATATTGAATCTAGTTGGTTAGCTTTAGCTACCTCTAGATTAATGCAGGGTAGTAACATTATGAATTGGGATTATAGTTAATTGTTTAGCTAGCTAGCTAGCTTTGTGTCTTATCAAAATACTCCACTATGCAAGTAATCTTTTCACTGTATCGTTTACACCTTCTGTATCCTGTGCATGTGACAAATGAACTTAGATTTTATATTATATAGTGTGTGTTTACCAGAGACGCTAATGTGAAGAACAACATGACGTTAGGCCAACGAGACAGTGTCTGTCACGGATCCCTCCGGAACTTTCATTACGCTGATTCCCACTGATTGTATTTGTATATATGTGCCCTTTGGTTTCCGTTGGGGGGTCGATTATTGTTACTATGTCCGTTGGTGCGTGTGAATACCTGTGCTGTGTGCTTTGGGCTTTCGTGCCCTTGTGGATTTCGCTGTGTGATAATCATTGTGCGCTAGTGTTATTTATTCGAGGTACTCCTCGCTTATTTGTTTGGGGTTCAACCCTGTGTTTTGTTACTTGTTTGTTTGGTCTTCGTCCCCGTGCCTTTACAAGGCACACCATAATTTGGGCTTAATAAAAGCCCCAATTACACCTTCCTGCATCTGGCTCCCTATCCTTCATGCCAACGTTAGTGTCCAAGTAAAAAAATTCTCTGGTAGAATGCCCTGCTTTTATTTAATCACACTCACAACCGTAAATTATTTTCCTATAATTATCTCACCATTAACTAGTAATTAAGGATCTTGTTGTGAGCTGATTTCCCTGTAATAATCAATACAAATGAGCTCAAGTTAAGACGCTGTCAGCTATATGATATGGTCATTATTTGAACTGCTAGTCAGCTAACTTAAAGTTAGCTAGCTAAATAACAAGCTAGAAACAAATGCAAAACTTTGGTTAGAAAGTTGTTTTTAGTCGCCTGGTTTGCTAGATTGACATATATTAAATCAACTTTTAAACAGATGGGTCTATTGATGTTAAAATACACCAGTTATGCTATTTTGGACCATCAGGCTGCTGATGTCATACAGCGTGTCATTTTTGTGTTCATTCTTTTTGTGTTTATACAAGATTGATGACAATAGAATGTTCATGATGTCACTGGGACAACTGTATACAGACATCTCGATAGACATAGTATAAACCAGCCTTTAATCTTGATATCTCTGGTTGTTTAGTACACTACAGTACTCACTCTGTTTAGCACATGGCCTCACATGTGAATCCATAAAAAGATGGGTGGGGCTAAGGCTTCAGAGGGTGTGAACGATGCTGAATGGGTGTAGACAAAGAAGAGCTCTCCAGTAGGTGTAGAAAAACATTCATCAGCATTTTCTCAAAAGTAGCATTACAGAACTGTAGTGTATGATATAGCATTTTCTAGCTCTGAGTATCTACTTTTAACCAATGTACAAAACACAATTTCAAATGTTGCAACATAAGACTGAATTGAGCCTGTCAGTCACATATTTAATACTGTCCATGGAAGTTTTTGTAGGTCAACTTTCATATTTTGTCTTCCGTTTTGATAGTCATATTACATCTTGTCTTCCAAATCTTACTGTTCCCAATGCATATTATTGTCCTCCATAGATCTTTAGTATTGTCATCCATGTGAGTATCAAAAACACTGTGAAAGACTGTATACATACATCAAAATCATAACTCTCATCAAATCCCATATTTATTTAGTTCTGTAGCAGTTCAATAAAACGTGTTCTAAAATCTCTTCAGCACTACAATTCGGCATAGGACAAAATGGACTTTTAACAAAACAGCTCCACTTCACTACAGAACGCACTGGTAAACGTCATACAGAATGGCATTTTCTGGCATTTTCTGACAATTGTGTACATTTTTATACATTCTTTAGTTTCTGCTGGGGTCAGGTGCACACATGCACCGTGTGCGACTTCGCCACCGTACATTTCATCAGATATCAATTTATAAATAGTTTTGTTCTAATCACTATTCCAGTTAATATTTAAATGTTGAAAGTCGTCAGTAAAGTCGCCATAGCACAACCTGTACATTTTTTCTTGATTTTCTACATAATTTCCCCCCCCACAAAGACATTGCTGACACACGCTTTAATTGACACATGCACTGTTTGTTTACATATTTACACAGCGTTCCTTCCTCAAAGGGGCTTAGCCTAACTCTGCATTCCGATGTTGCTTTGGAGACAGGGCTCTGACAGCGGCCAATGGGCAGAGAGGATTATAATGAGTGTGTGTGAATGGGTGGAGAGTGTGTGTGAAACAAACAGCTCTATCAAACAGCATGTTGACGGAAGGTGATTTTTTTATCTGCTCACTCGAAGAAGAAAACACAGAATAAGAACCAGGATCAAACAAACGCTGCTTAAACCAACTAAAAACCATAGTCATAATCTGGACATAAGGGGGCTAGCTAGTGAGAGTGTGTGTGTTTACTTTTTAATACAGTTGTTATTGTTATGACTGTAATACATTACTGAATGTGGCAACTCAGCTGTCCCTGGTTCTGATTGAATCTGTACATCAGGGGTCAGCCAGAGGTGTGTGTGCGCGTGTGGTGTGTCACTTTCTCATTAAAATGTCCCCGCAAACTGTCTGTATATTGCCTATTTATCTCATGAACACACACAGTAAAAGCATTCATATTTACTCTGCAATAACAGATATTACGTACAACCCGTTATTCAAACAAGCAGCAACACCTCCTTATGGGCAGAGTGGATTATTCATCTGACCAATGGTAATCAAACAGAATGTTATCTGCTCTGTTGTGAATACACTAGTAAGATTAAAATACTTGGGATCACCCCAGACAAAGAATGATCTGCAACTGAGGCTTGTCGTGTCTGGGGATTTGCTTTGACATCTTCTGCACTAATTAATTATCACCTGTCAATCAAATGAAGTTCTAGAGTTTTGATGTCTTTGTGTCTGTTGGTGTCTGCTCTGTGTTTACTTTTTGAGAAGACTTCATGGCAGTTGTCTTGGTTGTGTTTTTCAGCTTTCTTAACAAGTGTAAACATGCAGTGTGTGAACATATCTGTATGTGTGTGTATATGTGTGTGTTTGTGTGTGTGTGTGTGTGACAGGAGAGCCCTGTGGTTTCAGCCACACAGGATGCAGCTGCAGATAGTTTGAGTGTATGTGAACCTAGAGCATGTATGTCTGTGTGTGTGTGTGTCTGTGTGTGTGTGTCTCTGTGTGTCTATCTGTGTGTGTGTGTCTACACGTCTTTGAGGATTTTGCCTTTCTCCAAATGTTGCTGTCAACATCAACGCCAATTGTTTTGTCTTGTCTCTCTATGCCCCATGCACTCTCTCTCTTCTCTCAGTTCAATTAAATTCAAGGGTTTTATTGGCATGAAACATTGTTAACATTGCCAAAGCAAGTGAAGTAGAATTAACAAAAATGAAATAAACAATAAAAATGTACAGTAAATATTACACTCACAGAAGTTCCAAAAGAAAAAATACATTTCAAATGTCATATTATGTATATATACAGTGTTGTAATGATCTGCAAATAGTAAAAGTACAAAAGGGAAAATAAATAAACATAAATATGGGTTGTTTTTACAAAGGTGTTTGTTCTTCACTGGTTGCCCTTTTCTTCTAGCAACAGGTCGCAAATCTTGCTGCTGTGATTGCACACTGTGGTATTTCACCCAGTAGATAAGGGAGTTTATCAAAATTGGGGTTGTTTTCGAATTCTTTGTGGATCTGTGTAATCTGAGGGAAATATGTGTCTCTAATATGGTCATACATTTGGCAGGAGGTTAGGAAGCTCAGTTTCCACTTCATTTTGTGGGCAGTGTGCACATAGCCTGTCTTCTCTTGAGAGCCAGGTCTTTCTCAATAGCAAGGCTATGCTCACTGAGTCTGTACGTAGTCAAAGCTTTCCTTTAGTTTGGGTCAGTCACAGTGGTCAGGTATTCTGCCACTGTGTACTCTCTGTCTAGGGCCAAATAGCATTGCTCAGTTTATTTTGTCAATTCTTCCCAATGTGTCAAGTAATTATCTTTTTGTTTTCTGATGATTTGGTTGGGTCTAATTGTGTTGCTGTCCTGGGGCTCTGTGGGGTCTGTTTGTGTTTGTGAACAGAGCTAGCCAGGACCAGCTTGCTTAAGGGACTTTTGCATAATTTGGAGTTTTACTTTGTACACTGAGGATATTTTTGCAGAAATCTGCATGCAGAGTCTCCATTTAGTGAATTATTGGTTGGTGATTGGACCCCAGACCTCACAACCATAAAGCTCTCTCTGTCTGTCTGTCTGTCTGTCTGTCTGTCTGTCTGTCTGTCTGTCTGTCTGTCTGTCTGTCTGTCTGTCTGTCTCTCTCTCTCTCTCTCTCTCTCTCTCTCTCTCTCTCTCTCTCTCTCTCTCTCTCTCTCTCTAACTGACTTCGAAGTGTGCCTGACAGAGAGAGAGAGAGAAACAGCAGAAGGAGCGTTAAATAAGAGAGGGCAGTAGTAATCTACTAAGTAAGTTTGCAGCTTGGCTTGGCTCTCTGTCCTCTGACAGTCCTCTGAAACAAAGAAGTAACCACTGGCTGAGTGACTCCTGGGCTACTTAGTCTACCCAGCAACCACACTCTACTCCTCTCCATCTGCTGAACCACACAAAGGAACAGAGAAAAGAACTGTGTGTGAGTCTGTGTATGTGTGTGTGTGTAGATGGGCAGTGTGATGCTTATTTATGATGATCAGTATGTGTATTTGGTAAGGTTTATATGTGTAGTTTGTGTACGTGTGTGTGCCCATGTGGCTGAGCTGAATGGATAGGTCTAACAGGACAAAGGTCTAACAGGACAAAGACTCCTATGTGAAGTGGTCAGGGCAAATTGGCTGCAAGCCACATATTGATTTAAGAGGATGTAGATCCCTGACCTTCTGACCTTCTGACCTGCCCCTGACCTATCGCTCTCATGCACCATTCAGCCAGGGAGGCTGCCCAAGCCCTCACCAACTTCCTGACACCCCCACCAACCCCCAGACACCCCCACCAACCTCCTGATACCCCCACCAACCCCCTGACACCATCGTCAACCTCCAGATACCCTCACCAACCTCCTGACACCCCCACCAACCCCCTGACACCCTCACCAACCTCCCGACACCCTCACCAACCCTCTGACACCCTCACAAACCCCCCAACACACTCATTACATATTCACTCTTCAACTCACTCACCCCAACCCAATGAAATCGCTCCCTCTCCATCGTGTGTAACACATCTCCTGAACACCCCCATCCCCGCCCAATCACAATCCATGACTGACTGTCTATGTAAGTATTCTGGATGGATTTGGGTTTCTGTCTCCAACTGGAGTGTGTCTGTCTATCTGCCTGGGGCAGCCACACCCGATGTCTCCATGCTTAACATGCTCCTGCTCTTAAAGAGACCTCAACCAGAGCTGTGCCCCCTACAAAGAGACATACATACACGTGCATGCATGCGCACGCACACACATGCATTAACGCACACACAGGCTGAGTTTACACAGGCAGCCCAATTCCACCAATTGGCCTTTTGACAAATCAGATCAGCTCTGAAAAATATCTGATGTGAAAATACCTGATGTGATGGGTCAAAAGACCAACACAGCCAAAGAGACACAAATGGCTGGGATACAGGGGCATTGAGAGTCTCAAAGGTTGCGTTTACACAGGCAGCCCAATTCTAATATTTTTCCCAATTACACACAACCACTCACTCACACAACCACACAATTACCCATTAGCCCACAGCACACAGCCACACGCTCACACTTTCATCAGCCACTCTTCCAGTCTCCATAGCTGCTGTTGTGTGCAGTACTCAGTATTCAGCTCCTCTACTATTCAGAATATACACACTCTACCAGAGACAAAACTAAATAACCAATCACAGACACAGCCAATTGGAAGTTGAGCCAATAAGAGAGCAATAGAGCTAACCAATAACGGAGCCAGCAACAGACCTAGGCAGCTAGAGATTGAGGCACAGCACGCTTTGAGCCAATCTGAGAAAGCGAACAACGGAAAGAGCTAGCCAATCAGAGAGGATTTCTTTGCTGTTGCAGCATGAGAATCTGACCAGACAGAGAGAGAGAGAGCGAGAGAAAGAGAGAGACAGAGAAAGAGAGAGGAGTGAGTGTTATTGTGTACCTTATAGTCGATAGTTTGAATGGTGAGTGTACTTTACCACTTCCAAAATGTGTATATTTGTACAAAACACCCAAATACTGCTTTCAAAATGATTCTGAGTGTAAATGTGTTTGAGACTGTCTATGTATGCATGTGCATGTGTGTAAATGCTCGATTGGATATGTGTGTATGTGTATGTGTATGTGTATGTGTATGTGTATGTGTATGTGTATGTGTATGTGTATGTGTATGTGTATGTGTATGTGTATGTGTATGTGTATGTGTATGTAAATGTGTATGTGTGTGTGTGTGTGTGTGTGTGTGTGTGTCTTGTGTCGTTGTGTCGTTGTGTCCATGCCCCAGGTGACCTCAAACCCCATCTGGTGAACAATAACAAAGGGAAGCGTATCATTGAGACACGTGCTGCCAACTGTTGCTGAAACTCAGTTAACATAAAACCACTTTACTGACTGTGAAATTACCCTCCTCGGCACACTCCAACAGCCCCCCCTCTCTCGACCCCTGTCCTGCCTCCATTGTCCCTCATGAATAGGATGAGGTGGCGGAGGGGTGTGTGTATGTTATGTTGTGTGTTGTGTTGTGTGTGTGTGTATGTGTGGGAGGTTCTGTGTGTGTGTGTGTGTGTGTGTGTGTAAGGACAGCTGGGTGTCTGGCAGTGTCAGTAGCAGCTGCCCCAGGTCTGAACAGGGCAGCTTAGAGGGCTGAGAGCACGTGCTGCCTGCTTTGGAGACCAACAATGGATGAATGGAAGGGGAGTCCTTATCTCTCTCTCTCTCTCTCTCTCTCTCTCTCTCTCTCTCTCTCTCTCTCTCTCTCTCTCTCTCTCTCTCTCTCTCTCTCTCTTTCTCTCTCTCTTTCTCTCTCTCTAGAAAGAAGATAGCCATTGATAGATAGACAGAAGAATAGACAGAGACAGAAAGGGTGATATACAGCAGAATAGACAGAGACAGAAAGAGAGATAGACAGCAGAATAGACAGAGACAGAAAGGGAGATAGACAGAAGAATAGACAGAGACAGAAAGGGAGATAGACAGAAGAGACAGAGAGAAAGTGAGATAGACAGAAGAGACAGAGACAGAAAGGGAGATAGACAGAAGAGACAGAGGGTTTGGAGGATAGATGGATGTAGACAGAGAGGAGAGTTGGGCCCCTATAAGGTGCTGAGAGGGCCATTGTGGCTTAGTGACGGCTGTTACTCCTGCCGGGAGATATTTCACCAGGTTCCTTTCATAAATAAAGAGTCTGAAAGATAAAGAGGGGCGTGGCGTGCATGTGTGTAAAGGGTTTTGGGTAGGTCTGCACAGACATGAAGAGCGGCACACTTCAACCAAAACGTCTCTTTTGCTAATGAAAAGAGTGTTCTGGATGAGGAAGTGATGGAGGGGTGGAGAAAGGGAAGGGGGGTCAAAGACTTTCACCACCTAGAGAACAGATCACGTGGCTGTTTTGTCCATGCCAATCTATTAAAACGCAAAAGGAGCGCTGAGTCATAAAGGAATCATCATGTTCCTCAAAACAGACTGATATTTACCCTGCAATACAGTGCATTAGGCTGTATGCTCATCTGGCTGGCTCATCCTGAAATCTCACAATAGAAAGCTATTCTGACCATCTAGCACAATCAAACACAATCAGTTTGATTTTCCTACGCATATCTCATAAAGGGTACAGGGCACTGTTTCTTGCTAGAAAACCCCAGTGGTCTATGATGCCAATGGAGCATGGAAAATGCAAAGAGAAATTGTAAACGCATTAGAGCGGTGAAAGTGTTTGCAATTTGAGTCATCCTAAAGGTTATATGCAATCTATGATACAGTAACTCGAAATGGAACTTCCTGGAAAATGTCACCCTCACTTAAATGTTGACTGATGCAAACGTTTGTGCATCTCAGGTTAGACACATAGTCACTCATGCAGGGGCATCCAGGGTCACTCAAGGATTTGGCCTTCAGTGTTGGTGTGTGGTGTACGTGGTTGGACGCATGCAAACAAACATTCTGCTCTCCTCCTCCTACTCTCCTCCTCCCACTTCATCTCATCCCATCTTCCTCATCCTATTCCACAGCCTTCTTCCCTCTCCTCTTCCTCCTCCTCCTCCTCTTCCATCTCAACGTTCCTCCAAAATCCCCCTCTCTAGGCCACACCTTGTTGTCTGATGCACATTGACAGACCCATTGAGGTTGACATTGTCTCCCGTGACAACTAACGAGCAAATGTCTAATTAGTGCAAATTATGCTCCTATGACTCAAATGACGGTTGATTCTGTCAGACATTTTGGCTCTCTGTCTCTCTCTTTTAATCAGTGGATTTGTGCTGCAGTATGTAAACAGGTATTTCTTAAAGATCGTTTTATACACCTATGATGCTAATTCTGTGACTGACTGTTCTGTTTTGCACAGTCACAGAGGGACACATCAGTTGGGGTCTTGACAGTATTTGATCCTACACTAATAGCAGTATAAACTTGAATTTAACCAACTGGAAAGGGACAAGAATGGTCAGATAACCCCCCCCCCCCCTTTTCAAGCCATGGGTAAATTAGTAGCATGGAAACTTACAGCGGTTTGATGGAGTGTTGTGGTCCTAGAAACCCCCAGGGGGTTCTGCAAGGCTGTCCAGTAGGGATGTTTCTTCCTCACTGTCCAGTAAGGATGTTTATGTCAGGCTGTCCAGTAAGGATGTTTCTACCTGGCTTTCCAGTAAGGATGTTTCTGTCTGGCAGCCAAGTAAGGATGTTTCTGCCTGACTGTCCACTAAGGATGTTTCTGCATGGCTGTCCACTATGTCCAGTGAAAATGTTTCTGCCTGACTGTCCAGAAAGGATATTTCTGCCTGGCTGTCCAGTAAGGACATTTCTGCAAGGATGTTTCTGCCTGACTGTCCAGTATGGATGTTTCTGCCTGTCTGTCCAGTAAGGATGTTTCTGCCTGTCTGTCCAGTAAGGATGTTTCTGCCTGGCTGTCCAGTGAGGATATTTCTGATAGGCTGTCCAGTACGGATGTTTCTGCCTGGCTGTCCAGTGAGGATGTTTTTGCCTGGCTGTCCGGTAAGGGCTTTTCTGCTGGCTGTCCAGTAAGGATGTTTCTGCCTGACTGTCCAGTGAGGATGTTTCTGCCTGGCTGTTCAGTAAGGGTGTTTCTACCTGACTGTCCAGTATGGATGTTTCTGCCTGGCTGTCCAATATAGATGTTTCTGCCTGGCTGTCCAGTAGGGATGTTTCTGCCTGGCTGTCCAGTAGGGATGTTTCTGCCTGGCTGTCCAGTAGGGATGTTTATGTCAGGCTGTCCAGTAAGGATGTTTCTACCTGGCTTTCCAGTAAGGATGTTTCTGTCTGGCAGCCAAGTAAGGATGTTTCTGCCTGCCTGTCCAGTAAGGATGTTTCTGCCTGGGTGTCCGGTAAGGATGTTTCTGCCTGGCTGTCCAGTAAGGATGTTTGGTCCTCACTGTCCAGTGAGGATGTTTATGTCAGGCTGTCCAGTAAGGATGTTTCTACCTGGCTTTCCAGTAAGGATGTTTCTGTCTGGCAGCCAAGTAAGGATGTTTCTGCCTGGCTGTCCAGTAAGGATGTTTCTGCCTGGCTGTCCGGTAAGGATGTTTCTGCCTGGCTGTCCAGTAAGGATGTCTCTGCCTGACTGTCCAGTAAGGATGTTTCTGCCTGGCTGTCCAGTAAGGATGTTTCTGCCTGGCTGTCCAGTAAGGATGTCTCTGCCTGACTGTC
>QNTS01000918.1:174678-193608 GCA_003317085.1 Hucho hucho
TATGTTTCTTCTTAGCTCTCCAGAAATTATGTTTCTGCTTGCCTGTCCAGTAAGGATGTTTGTGCCTGGATGTAAGGATGTTTCTGCCTGGGTTTCCAGTAAGGATGTTTCTGCCTGCCTGTCAGGTAAGGATGTTTCTGCCTTGCTGTTCAGTAAGGTTGTTTCTGCCTGGC
The DNA here is from genome assembly GCA_003317085.1 of Hucho hucho. NCBI lineage: Eukaryota > Metazoa > Chordata > Actinopteri > Salmoniformes > Salmonidae > Hucho > Hucho hucho. Next base: position 174,852 of record QNTS01000918.1, read on the forward strand.
TATCCAGTAGGGATGTTTCTTCCTCACTGTCCAGTAAGGATGTTTATGCCAGGCTGTCCAGTAAGAATGTTTCTGTCTGGCTTTCCAGTAAGGATGTTTCTGCCTGACCTTCCCGTAAGAATGTTTTTGCCTGGCTGTCCAGTAAAGAGGTTTCTGCCTGGCTGTCCAGTAAGGATGTTTCTGCCTGGCTGTCCAGTGAGGATGTTTTTGCCTGGCTGTCCGGTAAGGGCTTTTCTGCCTGGCTGTCCAGTAAGGATGTTTCTGCCTGGCTGTCCAGTAAGGATGTTTCTGCCTGGCTGTCCAGTATTGATGTTTCTGCCTGGCTGTAAGGATTTTTCTGCCTAGCTGTCCAGTAAGGATGTTTCTGTTTCGCTGTCCAGAAAGGATGTTTCTGCCTGGCTGTCTAGAGAGTGTGTGGTTTGCTGCACTGGATCAGAGTGTGAGATGCCAAACTTCATTTGTAATATGTTTGTAGATCTGTTTGAATGTTTCTTAACAGTAAAAACATGAGATTTCTTTTTTCACTCTGATAGCTCTTTCAAAAAAAAGTTTACCTAACACTCCTTGCTGAGCTGAAAATGATCAAAGTGGCTTTGATTTTGTCATTATTTTTAACAAGCTACATTCATAGCACATTTGCGCTGTTTTAAGTGTTGGTAACTCACCTAGTCCACTAAAAATGAGATATACACTATATGTACACAGGTATGTGGACACCCCTTCAAAATAGTGGATTTGGCTATTTCAGCCACATCATGGAGTGATGAATTACATTTCACCATCTGGCAGTCCGACTGATGAATCTGTGTTTGGCAGATGACAGGAGAATGCTACCTGCCCCAATGCACATTGCCAACTGTAAAGTTTGGTGGAGGAGGTACAGTGAGGGAAAAAAGTATTTGATCCCCTGCTGATTTTGTACGTTTGCCCACTGACAAAGAAATGATCAGTCTATAATTTTAATGGTAGGTTTATTTGAACAGTGAGAGACAGAATAACAACCAAAAAATCCAGACAAACGCATGTGAAAAATGTTATTAATTGATTTGCATTTTAATGAGGGAAATAAGTATTTGACCCCTCTGCAAAACATGACTTAGTACTTGGTGGCAAAACCCTTGTTGGCAATCACAGAGGTCAGACGTTTCTTGTAGTTGGCCACCAGGTTTGCACACATCTCAGGAGGGATTTTGTCCCACTCGTCTTTGCAGATTTTCTCCAAGTCATTAAGGTTTCGAGGCTGACGTTTGGCAACTCGAACCTTCAGCTCCCTCCACAGATTTTCTATGGGATTAAGGTCTGGAGACTGGCTAGGCCACTCCAGGACCTTAATGTGCTTCTTCTTGAGCCACTCCTTTGTTGCCTTGGCCGTGTGTTTTGAGTCATTGTCATGCTGGAATACCCATCCACGACCCATTTTCAATGCCCTGGCTGAGGGAAGGTTCTCACCCAAGATTTGACAGTACATGAACCCGTCCATCGTCCCTTTGATGCGGTGAAGTTGTGCTGTCCCCTTAGCAGAAAAAAACCCCCAAAGCAAAATGTTTCCACCTCCATGTTTGACGGTGGGGATGGTGTTCTTGGGGTCATAGGCAGCATTTCTCCTCCTCCAAACACGGCGAGTTGAGTTGATGCCAAAGAGCTCCATTTTGCTCTCATCTGACAACAACACTTTCACCCAGTTGTCCTCTGAATCATTCAGATGTTCATTGGCAAACTTCAGACGGGCATGTATATGTGCTTTCTTGAGCAGGGGGACCTTGCGGGCGCTGCAGGATTTCAGTCCTTCACGGCGTAGTGTGTTACCAATTGTTTTCTTGGTGACTATGGTCCAAGCTGCCTTGAGATCATTGACAAGATCCTCCCGTGTAGTTCTGGGCTGATTCCTCACCGTTCTCATGATCATTGCAACTCCACGAGGTGAGATCTTGCATGGAGCCCCAGGCCGAGGGAGATTGACAGTTCTTTTGTGTTTCTTCCATTTGTGAATAATCGCACCAACTGTTGTCACCTTCTCACCAAGCTGCTTGGCGATGGTCTTGTAGCCCATTCCAGCCTTGTGTAGGTATACAATCTTGTCCCTTACATCCTTGGAGAGCTCTTTGGTCTTGGCCATGGTGGAGAGTTTGGAATCTGATTGATTGCTTCTGTGGACAGGTGTCTTTTATACAGGTAACACGCTGAGATTAGGAGCACTCCCTTTAAGAGTGTGCTCCTAATCTCAGCTCATTACCTGTATAAAAGACACCTGGGAGCCAAAAATATTTCTGATTGAGAGAGGGTCAAATACTTATTTCCCTCATTAAAATGCAAATCATTTTATAACATTTTTCACATGCGTTTTTCTGGATTTTTTGGTTGTTATTCTGTCTCTCACTGTTCAAATAAACCTACCATTAAAATTATAGACTGATAATTTCTTCGTCAGTGGGCAAACATACAAAATCAGCTGGGGATCAAATACTTTTTTCCCTCACTGTATGGGCAGGCCTTGTAGCTAAATATTTCCCTTATCATATTGCGTGTGTGTGTGTGTTCAAACACAAAGAACATTATCCCGGCAAATGAATGAATAACTGGGAGTTGTATGAGAGAAACATAAGTCTGTATGTTTCTTGTACCTCCACATCTGACCGGTGAGTTTATAGTGTGAGGTAGAATGTCTTATACCTCCAAATCTGAACGGTGAGTTTATAGAGTGAGGTAGAATGTCTTATACCTCCAGATCTAAATGGTGAGTTTATATAGTGAGGTAGAATGTCTTATACCTCCAGATCTGAACGGTGAATTTATAGAGTGAGGTAGAATGTCTTATACATCCAGATCTAAATGGTGAGTTTATAGAGTGAGGTAGAATGTCTTATACCTCCAGATCTGAACGGTGAGTTTATAGAGTGAGGTAGAGTGTCTTATAACTCTAGATCTGACTGGTGAGTTTATGGAGTGAGGTAGTGTCTTATACCTCCAGATCTGAACAGTGAGTTTATAGAGAAAGGTAGAGTTGTCTTATACCTCCAGATCTGACTGGTGAGTTTATAGAGTGAGGTAGTGTCTTATACCTCCACATCTGAATGGTGAGTTTATAGAGTGAGGTAGTGTCTTATACCTCCAGATCTGACCGGTGAGTTTATGGAGTGAGGTAGAATGTCTTATACCTCCACATCTGAACGGTGAGTTTATAGAGTGAAGTAGAGTGTCTTATACCTCCAGATCTGACTGGTGAGTTTATGGAGGGAGGTAGAATGTGTTATACCTCTGAACGGTGAGGTTATATAGTGAGGTGGAGTGTCTTATACCTCCACATATGACCGGTGAGTTTATGGAGGGAGGTAGAATGTCTTATACCTCTGAACGGTGGGTTTATAGAGTGAGGTAGTATCTTATACCTCCACATCTGACCGGTGAGTTTATGGAGTGTACGTCTCTTTGTGTGTCTGTTTGTGTGTGTATCTGTCTGTGTGTGTGTGTGTATATGTGTGTGTGTGTGTGTGTGTGTGTGTGTTCAGCAGATGCCAGGAAAAGTGTCTTGTTTGAAGGTGAGTTCCAGAGAGAACAGAGAAGAGTCTGATAAGTCCAGGCTGACTCACCATGCTGTCATACTCACACTCTGGGACAACTGCAGAGTAAGGCATGGAAAGACCAGACACTGAGAGAGAGAAAGAGAGAGATTATTAGTCGTGTTCCTTCCAGCTTTCCTGCTTTCTCTTCTTTGTTTTAAACATAACTATATGATGCATTTTAAGAGTCTGAAGAACGAGACAGAAAAAAACCTCTTAACCCCCTTTGATCTTTGTTTCAGGGAGTTTTTCTCTTTGTGAGATGGAGAGATGAGTGTAATTTCCAAAAGGACTTCACAGATAACATTATGGCTGATTATGCTTTTCTTATTTAAGTTCAAAAAACAAAAGATAGATTAATCTTTGATCAAAACATGAAGTTGCCAGGATCCAGGATCAGCTCTTTCCTCCAAAATCCTAACGTTAACCATTGGGGTGGGGTGGGGTGGGGTGGGGTAGGGAGGTGCAAAACTGGCCTTAGATAAGTGTCTAGGGCCATTTGGCTCTCAAGTGGCCCACCCATAGGCAACTATGCACAGCTGAGGAAATTACACATGGGTCACACTTAATTTTCAGATCCTCACCATTTCTGTCTACTGTGTTACTGAATGGACAGCTTTTAAAACATAAAAAAGAAAGTGTTTCATTGAAATGGGACCACTTTTCACCACTTCAACCCTTCAACTTATGTGTGTGTGTTTAACCCAGAACCCCTTGATGTAAAGCCTGCATCAGCAGAGAAGTGGTGGGTCAGTTCCTGTTATATTCAGCTTTTCAACTCTGTCAAGAGAGAGCGTATACATCCGTCTGTATGGGTCAGAGAGAGAGAAGGCCTGGGAACCTGCTGCTGTTGATGACAAGGATGATCTGGGGTTCACAGGGTCCACCGTCTGTATACTGAGCTGAGTAACCACATCAAACACAACAGGTGTCTCTCTCTCTCTCCCTCTCTTTCTTTTTCCCTCACTTTTTCTCTCACTCTCTTGCTCTCTTCTGGGCTGTGAGAAGAATGGATGGATGAGGTCTGTCCTTTGAGCTGGATGCCAGACCAGAGCATGCGAAGGAAAAAGAAGAGAGGAAGTGTGGGTGAGAGCAGAGTGCATGTCTCACCCCATAGCACATATTGTACCAGCTGTACAGTACTGCGGGCCAAGGAAGGCTGAACTGAAGTCACAAAGGCCAAACACAGTTACACATACACACTCTCCCTTTCACAGTCAAGCATACACCTGCTTCACCACACGCACCTCACACACAAAGACACACGCATAAAAATACACTTCTTCTCTCACACAAACATAAACACATAGTTGACATGGGTGTTACAATCAATTTGCATGACTGGGAGCCTTCTGAGGTGATTCAACAGTTACTGTCATGTCCTTCATGTCATCCTCAGGATACTTCCTTCTCCTAGGCCAGACAACCAGTAGAGGCACTTACCCACTAACCCACACTAACCCCATGCTGATCACACAGACAACACAAACAAACAGGGACCGGTTCAGGAACATGACCCCCCGCCCCCCTCCCTTGGTCTCTGTTCTTTGTTTTCTGTCCCCAGAGCCCATGGGGGTGCAGCGAGTCATTATGTTTCATAAACAGTTTTCCCTAACTCCCCTGGCTTTGACATGGCTAGACACATGGCATGGTGCTAACTGCCGCCAATGGATGGTTGGATGGTTAGATGGTTAGTTGGATAGTATGGGTCTCACAGGGGCAGTTTTACATCCTTCCCCTCTCTCTCGCCTTCCATTCATCTCTCGCTCTTTTATCCTTTTCTGTCTTAAGGTTTGTGGCAGCTGCCCCATGCGCGTGAAATCCTCCAATCCCTGCTGGACAGGTAGCGCCACATGTGAGGCGTTAAATGACTCTCAGAGCTCTGCGTCTCCGGTTACCAGCTGCACGCGACAGCTGCCCAGAAAAATGTCTGGTTTCATGTGGTTTTTATGCTGTTGGTTTAGGATGCGTAGTAAAAAAAGTATATTTATAATTCCCCCACCCGACTTATGAGACAAGAACAGTTTGACTGTCATGGACAGAAGGACAGTCCACTTACGTAACCGCCACCAAGCTATGCACACTGACTCATCCAGTACAGCACGTTAAAGGAAAGAAAAGCCTCTGACTAAAACAGCTCTTACACTCCACTTCTGGAGGGAAAATCCCCTGGGTATAATCTTTTGAAAAGACAAGACCTTATTCATATAAATAGCCTACGACATTGAAATGAAGAAAACTTAGTGTGTCTTGCTTTTTGCAAAAGAGGTCCTTCAGTGATGTACTGTACATTGACATGATTCAATGTAGTTAACACATCATCTACCACCTGTAAACATCTCTGTGTCTTTAACTGGGATAGAGTGAGATAACCAGGAAAAGAACGAGTGGTAGGAAGATAAGGAGAAGAGAGACATCAGACAGGATGCCCTTGTTACCCTGTGGAGTAGGACAGTGGTGCCAACACAATACCCAGCACAGTAGCCCTACACGGCACCTCTGTCAAATAATCCAAAAGCAAAAGCAACGGAAAGTAATCGGATTACATTACTAAATTTGGGTAATCCAAAAGTTCCGTTATTTATTACAATTTTGGACAGGTAACTAGTAATGGTAACAGATTACATTTAGAAAGTAACAAGCTCAACCTTGTATGTGTGTGTATGTGTGTGTATGTGTGTGTGTATGTCCAATTGTGTGTGTGTGTGTGTGTAATACCGTCCTCCTAACCTCCTAATTGCCTTGCTTCTGCAGCCTCCTGCAGTGTCTATGTATTTGTATTTATTATGGATCCCCATTAGTTCCTGCCAAGGCAGCAGCTACCCTTCCTGTGGTCCTGCAAAATTAAGGCAGTTATACAATTTTAAAAACATTACAACACAGTCATTACAGAATTCACACCACACTAAGTGTGGGCCCTCAGGCACTACCACATATCAACAAAACAATGTGACTGGCCCTGCCTGACAAGGACACTTTAAGATACATGGTTAATAGAACTGCTGCTAAGGAGATAAGTACAAAGATGAGAACTCTGGTGATAAAACAGTTGCTCACTTTATCTCCTGTCTGGGTTTATCTCAAAGATTACAAACAGGAAAAAAGCCTGAGCCAAACATGTTGTCGTTGTACTTTACATTCGATCTATGTTTTCCCTCTTAAATTGGAAATTGTATGATTGACTGGCTATGAATTTTGGCTTATCTCCATGACTCCATATTCCTTTAACACAAAGCTAGGCGTAAGCTAAAGGAGCTAACACAAGTCTTCAGGTCTAAGGCAAGGTTAGTCATGTCGCTCATCAAACCCCCTCTGCTCCATTCATCATATCAATGTGAAATGTTGCCAATCATTTCAGACACATACTGCAGTAGCTGGGGGTGTCACCTACAGATCCACCACAGACATCACATCACTGGAGGGAAACATTCCCCACACCAGCCCAGGTGAGATCACCTGTAAAACAGACAGACATCTTAGTTACACACTCAGTCTACAGGAATGTATTATCTGGATTATTCATCAGATGACTGAAGGTTGAAATGTAAGGTGGGACACTGAACAAAAATGTAAACGCAACATGCAACAATTTCAAAGATTTAATTGAGTTACAGTTCATATGAGGAAATCAGTCAATTGAAATAAATTCATTAGACCCTAATCTTTGGGTTTCACATGACTTGGAATACAGATATGCATCTGTTGGTCACAGATATCTTTTTAAAAAAGGTTGGGGTGTGGATCAGAAACCAGTCAGTATCTGGTGTGACCACCATTTGCCTCATGCAGCGCGACACATCTCCTTCGCATAGAGTTGTTCAAGCTATTGATTGTGCCCTGTGGATTGTTGTCCCACTCCTCTTAATGGCTGTGCGAAGTTGCTGGATATTGGCGGGAAATGGAACACGCTGTCGTACGCGTCAACCCAGAGCATCCCAAACATGCTCAATGGGTGACCGGCCTGGCGAGTATTCAGGCCATGGAAGAACTGGAACATTTTCATCTTGTACAATCCTTGCGACATGAGGCCGTGCATTATCATGCTGAAACATTAAGTGATGGCGGTGGATGAACGGCACGACAATGGGCCTCAGGATCTCATCTGTACCTCTGTGCATTCAAATTGTCATCAATAAAACGCAATTGTGTTTTTTGTCCGTAGCTTAAGCCTGCCCATACCGTAACCCCACTGCCACCATGGGGCACTCTGTTCACAACGTTGACATCAGCAAACCTCTCGCCCACACGATGCCACACACGCTGTCTGCCATCGGTCCGGTACAGTTGGGATTCATCCATGAAGAGCACACTTCTCCAGCATACCAATAGCCATCGAAGGTGAGCATTTGCCCTCTGAAGTCGGTTACGATGCTGAACTGCAGTCAGGTCAAGACCCTGGTGAGGACGACGAGCACTGCATTCCTGCAGTCAACATGCCAATTGCATACTCCCTCTGTAGCATTGTGTTATATGACAAAAATGCACATTTTAGAGTGGTCTTTTGTTGTCCCCAGCACAACCTGCACCTGTGTAATGATCTTGCTGTTTAATCAGCTTCTTGATATGGATTATCTTGGCAAAGGAGAAATGCTCACTGACAGGGATGTAAACAGATTTGTGCACAACATTTTAGAGAAATAAGATTTTAGTGACTATGGAAAATGTCTGTGATCTTTTATTTTAGCTCATGAAACATGGGATCAACACTTTAAATGTTGTGTTTATATTGTTGATCAGTGTATGTTTGCTAGTGGTGGTTCACAGTGTGAAAGCAGACCTCCAATGAGTTTAGCTCTTATTAGCCCCTCACTCAGGACATGCATCAACACCCAATGGTCTCAGCTACCTGGTGTGTTTATTTTACTGTTATTTAACTAGGCAAGTCAGTTAAGAACAAATTCTTATTTACAATGACGGCCAAACCCGGACGACGCTGGGCCAATTGTGCATCGCCCTATGGGACTCCCAATCACGGCTGGTTCTGATACAGCCTAGATTCAAACCGGTTGTGTCTGCAGTGATGCCTCAAGCACTGACATGCAGTGCCTTAGACCGCTGCGCCACCCAGGAGTGTGTGTGTGTGAGAGAGTTTCTGTGTGTGTGTCTCTTGTACACATTGGTTATGCTTGAGTGGCCGCAGACTTGAGCTTGTGTGTGAGCTTGTGTGTGTCTGGACATGTTCTCTTCCACAACTGTAGGCTGGAACATGACCTCTCACATTTCACTGCCACTGGAGCAGACTGGTAATTGCACTGTGTGTGGGGTGTGTGGTGTGTGGATGGGTGTGTGTGTGATGAACATATTGGCTGGACAGTGTCAGAACCTTATTTTCAGGGGTGTTGTCAGAGGGGTGGCAGGGTGGGCACCGCCCCCTCCTGAAATATGATTGTGCCCCCCCCCCACACACACACATTCTCATTGGGTCAGAGCGCTGTCAATCTGGAGAGGAAAAAAACATGTCCGCTACAAGCGGGTACGACAAACAGAGCTGTTTCCTGTTTCTGTCTTTCCCCCATTAAAATATTCCAAGAAACGCCCATGCTTATTTTGAGACAGTGTTAGGTATCACATGATCTAGCTTGGTGGACGACCACAGACTTAGCTGACTTAAGGGAGATGTGTCACATAATATTCCATGTTTAACACTCCACCCCTACAGGTCCACTTCCTCGTCTCCGCAAACAGTCCATTGAAGGAAACGGGATGAACAACCAAAGTTAGCATGGAAAAACCCTGCTGCTGACTCCCTGCCTTTCTGCCTGCCAGCTGAAAAACTCCCTGATGATGTGTGTATATCAGTATATCAGCTGTTGTTGTGAGGGACTTATTTTGTTTTCTCAGGCCCGATCTAGACATAGTAATGTGTGTGTGTGTGTGTGTGCGCGCATGTGTGGGTTCTGTTTCCCTGCATTGGCAGTGTTTTCCTCTTTAGTGTTTCTGACACATGGGGAATTCTAGTTGTTAATCAAAATAAGGCATTACAATAAGTACCCACAAACAGTCTGTTTGATCAATGTCTTAAGAAACTACTCAGTATTAAGCAGTCCCTGGTTTTAAAACCATACTTTCCTTTCATTGACTTGGGCAGAATTGTACATAACTTTGCAAAAAAACATTTTCCTAGAAAGGTTTTCTTGTTCTTTGACACATGTTCTGCACTGGGGGTTGAAAACATCCCTTCCAGACACAAGCTTTCTGTCCTCAGACAACATCAAGCTGAACAGCATCCAACCTGGAAAACATTGAATACAATAGTGCTGGTAAACATTATCACCAAATGCATCTTCTTGAAAACATCCCTTTAGCCACACAAACTCATCATCTTTTAAACAAGTACATCAAAGCTCCACCAGCTAGCCAACTTGTCAGGGGGAGTCCTCTAACTCCACTGGATATCAGGGGGAGTCCTCTAACTCTACTGGATATCAGGGGGAGTCCTCTAACTCTACTGGATATCAGGGGGAGTCCTCTAACTCTACCATACATTACATAAGTGCAAACTGAGCTTTAGCCTTTGAAGAATAAAGGTAAAAAGAGAATCTAACCAATTTTAATTGATCTCTTTCACTACATGTCTTTCTCCTGGGTTTTTGTATTACTGTAAGTGGAGTGGACTGATGCCTATTGTGTTTGAAGCCCAGACTTGTGCTCTGCACTGATGCATTAAATGTAGACTCAGCGATATGACTAAGACACAGAAAGTAAACAGCATAGTGGGTCTATTTCCCCAACAACTAAGAGCGTTGAAGCGCAAGGCTCAACTTCTCAACTGTTTCAGTGCCCTGGCTACCCTTGCACATGCGCAAGATACTGTATGTGTCTGTGTGAGTGCAAGTTCTTGAATGTCACTCATATCTGGGGTCCTGCTCATGGCACCGTCATTTCGCTGAGTCATCTGGGGGAATATTTGCTTTTGAGGCTATCGTACTGCTGTACTCTGCACTGGGCTGGACAACATGCTATTGTGAAGACTTGTAAAACACTGCAAGTCTTGAAGGAACATGTGTTGTTCTCTGTTCCTCAGTTAACATTGACCTCCATGTACTGCAAAGCTTCCTTTGGTAAGATTGTCCTCCTAACACGTCTAAGAGATAGACATTAGGGAGATCTGTGAGCCAAGCCAACTGGACACGTTGTGTCAGATAGCCAAGGCGTAGCCCTCACAGACTCCGGAGGAAAACAGACATGACCATATTCCACGCATCAAAACAGAATGATCATGACTCATCATCAATGATCTATTCATATCTCTCATCTCAGATGACCTGTTATGTCTGTAAAATAGCAGCTTTACATCAGGTCTGGAATGGGCTGTCAGAATAAACTGTGATAATAAGCTGTGAGAATAAGCTGGTGGTGAGAGTGTTGGGAAAATAACCGAAAGGTTGCTAGATCGAATCCCCGAGCTGAAAAGGTAAAAATATGTTGTTCTGCCCCTGAACAAAGCAGGGAACCCACTGTTCCCCGGCGCTGAAGACCTGCACGTCTTCTGATTCAGAGGGGTTGGGTTAGATGCAGAAGACACATTTCAGTTGAATGCATTCAGTTGTACAATTGACTAGGTATCCCCCTTTCCCCTGTTTGGGGAGTTTCTCCCATTCGTCTCTGCAGATCCTCTCAAGCTGTTAGGTTGAATGGGGAGTGTCGCTGCACTGCTATTTTCAGGTTTCACCAGAGATGCTTGATCGGGTTCAAGTCTCTGGCTGTGCCACTCAAAGACATTCAGAGACTTGGGAAAACCTTCCACTCCTGTTTTGTCTTGGCTGTGTGCTTAGGGTTGTTGTCCTGTTGGAAGGTGAACCTTCGCCCCAGTCTGAGGTCCGTAGTGCTCTGGAGAAGGTTTTCATCAAGGATCTCTCTGTACTTTGCTCCCTTCATGTTTTCCTCGATCCTGACTAGTCTCCCAGTCCCTGCCGCTGAAAATCATCCCCACAGCATGATGCTGCCACCGCCATGCTTCACCTTAGGGTTTGATGCCAGGTTTCCTCCAGACCTGACGCATGGCATTCAGGACAAAGAGTTCAATCTTGGTTTCATCAGACCAGAGAATCTTGTTTCTCATTGTCTGAGAGTCCTTCAGGTGCCTTTTGGCAAACTCCAAGCAGGCTGTCAAGTGTCTTTTACTGAGGAGTGGCTTTCGTCTGGCCACTCTACCATAAAGGCCTGATTGGTGGAGTGCTGCAGAGATGGTTGTCCTTCTGGAAGGTTCTCCCATCTCCACAGAGGAACTCTGGAGCTCTGTCAGAGTGACCATTGGGTTCTTGGTCAACTCCCTGACAAAAGCCATTCTCCCCCAATCACTCAGTTTGGCCGGGCTGCCAGCTCTAGGTAGAGTCTTGGTGGTTCCAAACTTCTTTCATTTAAGAATGATGAAGGCCACTGTGTTCTTGGGGACCTTCAATGCTGCAGACATTTTTTGGTACCGATTTGACATGCACTGTCAAATATGGAACCTTATATAGACAGTTGTGTTCCTTTTCCAAATCATGTCTAATGAATTGAATTAACCACAGGTGGACTCCAATCAAGGTGTAGAAACATCTAAAGCATGATAAATGTAAACAGGATGCACCAGAGTTCAATATCGAGTCTCATAGAAAACGGTCTGAATACTTATCCAAATAAGATATTTCTGTTTTTTATTTTTAATAAATATGCAAAAATTTCTCAAAACCCTTTTTTGCTTTGTCATTATGGGTATTTTGTGTAGATTTTTTTTTTATTTAAACCATTTTAGAACTAGACTGGAACGTAAAAATTGTGGAAAACTTTCTGAATACTTTCCGAATGCACTGTATACTGGCACAACAAACTATGACTGTTCTTGTTTACTTGTTGTATCACAGAAGCTGATTTTTCCCTGTAGGTCAAGCATTCTGGTGATACGTCTCATGGGATATTTAGTTTCTCAAACTAGACACTCTAATGTACTTGTCCTCTTGTTCAGTTGTGCACCGGGGCCTCCCACTCCTCTTTCTATTCTGCTTAGAGACAGTTTGTGCTGTTCTGTGAAGGGAGTAGTACACAGCGTTGTTCAAGATTTTCAGTTTCTTGGCAATTTCTCGCTGCCATAGATTTACATTAGAAGTGCCCATCCAACAAGGCTCAAGGTCATTGGACACAGATAAAATGACGTCAAATCACGTTATATCTGCCGTAGATTTGATTGGAAAGATTATGTCTACATCATACTTTCAAAATCATATGTAGAAAGCTAGACAAGCAGTCATCATCATGAATCAAGTCGCCAATCCTTTTCAATACTTGTCATATGAAGAGAAATTATAGATAAAACGTATCGGTGCTCATTGGCCATTGGACATAAACATTACACAACACGTTGGAAATCGCAAATTCAACAAAGAGTGGTTTGGAAGGAATCAGTGGCTAACTGCAAGCATTGCAAAGTAATCACTAGCCTGCTATTCCAAGGAGAGGGTGTGTGGTCCAAGTTGGGTTTAAGGGTCTCTTTTCGAAGCTGAAAATGATAAACATTCACATGCAACCCCATGGCCAGAAAGGTTGAATACAATGGCCATGCTGTCATTCCAGCATGACTTCTGCAACATTCAAAACAACTGGAAACTCTGAACTGGAAAATCTCAGACTTCAGTGAATTCAAGACAACTGGGAACTCTGAAAAAAATGAGCTCTGACTCCTTCTAGAGCTCCGACCTGAAGAAAACTGATGTCAGGATTCGACCTTAGTTTTTTTTTTCTCGAGTTCCCAGTTGTCTTGAAAGCACCATAAATCCAGAGAATGACAGATTTTGATGACAAAGTTTGCCCACAAAAAGGACCGCTGTATCACCTTCCTGTTCAAGTGAGCACTGCACAACAAGTCCAAAAATGTATTGTGTGCTGCTGCATAATTATGTAATATGCCAGGGGGATATGTATACTGTAGCTAAGAAAGTAATACTAAGTGTATGTTGTGTAGTAAGTTGATAGTAGCCTGTGTGCCTCACCTTAATAATTTGGTCCCTTTTCCCCTGATAATTTTGCCTACTGTTCTGACTTTGTGGTGCACGTGTAGCCTATAGCCTGTTTTAGAGAAATGTCATAATTGAATATTTTAAGAGCTTTCTTTGTCTGCTTATATGCCCCCTTTATTTATCCGACTGTTCTGACTTGGTGTACAGGGAGAATACTGTAAGACGGGCCCATGTTCCAAATTCTGTCGCTGTACATTTCAAAAGCAATGACTTTGAGCATTTGAAGAAAATCAAACACAGACAGTAGACCTCATGTCTCATGAACCTCCCCCTCCCTGCCTACACAGCCCTGGAGGCAGAGTAGTTCTTTCTGCCTGGGCCCTGAGCCTCCATTGACGTAAGAGAGGTCAGCTCTCCCCAGCTGCAGCAGACATAGTTGTTGCTTTTCTTCTCCTCATCAAGGTCTTTAACATCTGATCATTCCGAGGACAGAGTAAGGCTCCATAGCACTGACAGAGACTGTTGCCAGAGCCGTAATGAAAAACAAAAGCAAAGCAATGCATTTAATGGCCTCCCGAATGGTGCAGCGTTCTAAGGCACTGCAAATAAATCTGTAAATAGCCCACCCAACTACCTCATCCCCATATTGTTATTATTATTATTTTCTCCTTTGCACCCCAGTATCTCTACTTGCACATTCATCTTCTGCTCATCTATCACTCCAGTGTTTAATGTCTAAATTGTAATTATTTCGCCACTATGGCCTATTTATTGCCTTACCTCCCTAATCTTACTTCATTTGCACACACTGTATATATACTTTTTCTATTGTGTTATTGACTGTACGTTTGTCTATTCCATGTGTAACTCTGTGTTGTTTGTGTCGCACTGCTTTGCTTTATCTTGGCCAGGTCGCAGTTGTAAATGTGAACTTATTCTCAACTGGCCTACCTGGTTAAATAAAGGTGAAATAAAATAAATATATAAAAAATCTCAGTGCTAGAGGTGTCACTACAGACCCTGGTTCGATCCCAGGCTGTATCACAACCGGCCGTGATCGGGAGTCGCATAGGGCGGCGCACAATTGGACCAGCATCGTCTGGGTTAGGGGAGGGTTTGGCCGGGGTAGGCCGTCATTGTAAATAAGAATTTGTTCTTAACTGACTTGCCCAGTTAAATAAAGGTTAAATAAAAAACACACAAACATAATGTTTAAAAAAGTCCTACAAGAACAATGCATGTGCCACTGCCTTGAAACAGTCATAAACAACAACTGAACAATGTTCTCCTATACACATGTTTACATATTGACACTCAGAGGGGAACAGTGATGCTGTGATAATTCCATCGTTAGGTTTCCCCAGTGACAGCCTTATCGCCTTTGTCTCCTAACCCCTCAATGGAAAGCTTTCTTAAATAAACAACTACCTGGCTGGACCCAGTTAATATAATGTCGCAAGTTCACTAGCTGTCTGGACCCAGTTTTTACAATGTTGCAAGTTCACTAGCTGGCTGGACACAGTTAATATAATGTTGCAAGTTCACTAGCTGTCTGGACCCAGTTAATATAATGTTGCAAGTTCACTATCTGGCTGGACCCAGTTAATATAATGTTGCAAGTTCACTAGCTTGCTGGACCCAGTTTTTACAATGTTGCAAGTTCACTACCTGGCTGGACCCAGTTAATATAATGTTGCAAGTTCACTAGCTGGCAGGACCCAGTTGATACAATGTTGCAAGTTCAATAGCTGGCTGGACCCAGTTTTTACAATGTTGCAAGTTCACTACCTGGTTGGACACAGTTAATATAATGTTGGATGTTCACTAGCTGTCTGGACCCAGTTAATATAATGTTGCAAGTTCACTAGCTTGCTGACCCAGTTTTTACAATGTTGAAAGTTCACTACCTGGCTGGACACAGTTAATATAATGTTGCAAGTTCACTAGCTGGCTGGACCCAGTTGATACAATGTTGCAAGTTCACTACCTGGCTGGACCCAGTTAATATAATGTTGCAAGTTAACTAGCTGGCTGGACCCAGTTTTTACAATGTTGCAAGTTCGCTAGTGTGCTGGACCCAGTTTTTACAATGTTGCAAGTTCACTAGCTGGCTGGACCCAGTTTTTACAATGTTGCAAGTTCGCTAGTGGGCTGGACCCAGTCGATACAATGTTGCAAGTTCACTAGCTGGCTGGACCCAGTTAATACAATGTTGCAAGTTCACTAGCTGTCCGGACCCAGTTTTTACAATGTTGCAAGTTCGCTAGTGGGCTGGACCCAGTCGAGAGACAGGTGGTGTAGAGAGATGAATGCGATTGAAAGATGGTTAAATTAAAGTAACATTTACTGTAAATCTCCAAATCTCCAAATTAATAAATCTGCTTGAAAAACATTATTTTCATAAATGTCCATGTAATCAGATTGAGATTTAGATTCAGATTGTTAATCTTGTAAAATAAGCTCATTTTCTCATCTCACAGTATAACAATGGTGTATGTACCATACCATATGGAACTTAAATACTGTTAACATAGAGAGAGAGAGAGAGAGAGAGAGAGAGAGAGAGAGAGAGAGAGAGAGAGAGAGAGAGAGAGAGAGAGAGAGAGAGAGGGAGATGGACAGACAAATAGAGACAGAGAGACAGAGACAGGGACAGGGACAGACAAATAGAGACAGAGAGACAGGGACAGACAGGGACAGACAAATAGAGACAGAGAGACAGGGACAGACAGGGACAGACAGAGACAGCAGGCTGGTGACTCAGTCGCTGTGGGCACCATCAGAGCAGCATACCTGGAGAGAGTGAAATGGTGTGAAATAACTGTGTATATGTGTGTGTGTGTGTCCAGTTATTATTAATGCAGCAGGGGAGGCCCAGGCTGCTATAGCAGGAAATACCCACTGTAACACACTACACTGTGGGAGTTTACTATAAGTTTCATCTGTCTCTTGGTCTCTCTATTGGTCACAGCAGAGAAAGCCCATTGACTGTAAACTTCAAAGGGGACTTTTGAGATTTACTCACAATAATAACAATAATTGCATTTTGACAACTATTCTCTCTTTCTGTCATTTATTTCAGTACTGAAAATTGACCAAATGGATGGCAGTAACCAGGTTTCCAGCCAACCTCTTTATGAGAGTACAGGTCGAATAGAAAAGGTCACAACAGGCCTGATGGAAACAGCAATATTGTCGGTAAACTTTCCAATTGTCGACAAAACAAAATACGCTAGGCGAGATTTTTTGGTGTCAATAAAATAAATGATGCGAGAAAGGGTGGTGGAAACACTTCTATGCGCAGATATTTATACCTATAACCATCATATCTAAGTAAATTGGGAGTCACGCGATCATGTGTTGTGTGGTCCTCCCACTACGACTCAGGAAGTAAGCAGTTTATTAGGCTATAGGTGAAATAAATGATGATGAACTTCACAGGGTGCTAAAAGTGCATGGTGATGAGCTTTATGCTCCTTTCCAATAAATATCCAGGGTCTTATTCTGGTGACATGATGATGATCGATGCTTGGCTGTTGTTTGACAAATTAAAATAATCTTGCTCTTTTGTCCATAACAATCTCATGATGTAGGCTGTACCCACACTGTATCTGTGAGCTGTTGGCTAGAGCACACGTACCAAGAACAGAGTGGGTACATTCGCTATATACTGTCAGGCAATTGCTTTTGTGACAAAACCATCAGTAACTTGCATTAATCTCTTATGGATCTATGGGATCGGTGTCCCTATCCCAGACGGTTGTTGCTAACGTGCGCTAATGTGACTAGAATGATGTTGTAAGTAACAGCAAACTTTCCAGGACATAGACATATCTTATATGGACAGAAAGCTTAAATTCTTGCTAATCTAACTGCACTTTCCAATGTATAGTTGCTACTACAGTGAAAAAAATACCATGCTATTGTTTGAGGAGAGTGCACAACAACAAAAAACTTTCATCACTGCAACTGGTTTGATACATTCACCTCTGAATGTACTTACATTCAGTTATCTTGCTCTGATTTGTCATCGTGAGGGTCCCAGAGATAAAATGTAGTATTGTTTTGTTTGATAAAATACATTTTTATATTCAAATGTAGGAGCTGGGTTCTACAGTTTGAACCCCTGCTGTGTCTTTCTCTTGCATTTCAAGATGATGATTTTTTTTTTTGAATACGCATGTTTTTTTTTTTTTTTTTTTACCAAATGTAATGTGTTATATTCTCCTATATTAATTTCACATTTCCACAAACTCCAAAGTCTTTCCTTTCAAATGGTATCAGGAATATACATATCCTTGCTTCAGATCCTGATGTCACGACTTCCGCCGGAGTTGGTGCCTCTCCTCGTTCGGGTGGTGTTCAGCGGTCGACGTCACCGGTCTTCTAGCCATCATCCTCTTTTCATTTTCCATTTGTTTTGTCTGTGTTTTCACACCTGGTTTCAATTCCCTCATTACATGTGTTGTATTTAAACCCTCTGTTACCCCCCCATGTCTTTGTGTGGGATTGTTCTTTGTAGTGCTTGTGCACATTATTTACTGGTGTGTTACGGGCTATTTTGTGCCCATGTACTCTCGTATTGTTGAACCGTTTGGGTTGTTTATTAAACTACTAAGTTAATTACCTCGTTTTGCTCTCCTGTGCCTGACTTCTCTGCAACCAGTTACGCAACCCCTACACCTGAGCTACAGGCAGCTAGATGTCATTTTATGTGAAAATTGAAAAAAAGGGTCTGATCCATAAGAGATAAGAGGTTTTAACTGAGCTGGTTAACCGCATCACACATGGCAGGTGACTCTCTCTCTCCTCTCTGTCTCTGTCTCCGTCTCTCTCCCTCTCTCCTCTCTGTCTCCGTCTCTGTCTCTTGGGAATTAAACTCCAAACTTTATTTTTTACAACGACTTTTATCTGCAACGAGTCAATTTGATGGAAACATATCTCTGATGGGAAAATGCACATATTTTATTTATGCATATTTTAGAATATTCACAAGAAAATCTGTCACCAATTGGATGGAAACCTAGGTATTGTCTGGTTTTGAAGACAACTTAACACAGTGTTTAACTGGTCATGAGGGCTGATGGTTACCCATCAACTACAAAAAAGGATCAGGGTTGGCCTTGGTGTGTGTGTGTGTGTGTGTTTTTGAGGGGACAGCTGTGTTTTTTGCTCCATCCTCCCCCCTCTCAACCTCCCTAACTACCTCCCCTCCTTTCCCCTCCTCTCCTCCCTTCTTCTCCCCTCCCCTCCCCTGCCCACCCC
>QNTS01000918.1:212040-226702 GCA_003317085.1 Hucho hucho
TGACCAAATACTTATTTTCCACCATAATTTGCAAATAAATTCATAAAAAATCCTACAATGTGATTTTCTGGATTTTTTTTCCTCATTTTGTCTGTCATAGTTGAAGTGTACCTATGATGAAAATTACAGGCCTCTCTTATCTTTTTAAGTGAGAGAACTTGCACAATTGGTGGCTGACTAAATACTTTTTTGCCCCACTGTACCTCATCCCCATACTGTTTTTATTTACTTTCTGCTCTTTTGCACACCAGTATCTCTACTTGCACATCATCATCTGCTCTTTTATCACTCCAGTGTTAATCTGCTAAATTGTAATTACTTCGCTACTATGGCCTATTTATTGCCTACCTCCTCACTCCTTTTGCACACACTGTATATAGACTTTCTTTTTTTCTATTGTGTTATTGAATGTACGCTTGTTTATTCCATGTATAACTCTGTGTTGTTGTTTGTGTCGCACTGCTTTGCTTTATCTTGGCCAGGTCGCACTTGTAAATGGGAACCTGTTCTCAATTAGCTTACCTGGTTAAATAAAAATGAAATAAATAAAAATAAAAATGTCAATATGTCTTGTCTTCTGCTGTTTCGGTTAGTTATTATTATTGTTTTATTTCACTGTAGAGCTCCTAGTCCAGCTCAACATGCCTTAAATATCTCTTTTGTCACACACCACACACATGGGGAGACCTCACCTGGCTTAACTGGTGTCTCCAGAGATGCAAGCTCTCTCATCGTCACTCAATCCCTAGGTTTACCCCCACTGTACTCAGATCCTACCATACCCTATTCCCCAGGCACTCTCATTTGTTATCTTCTGTAACCGTAAAAGCCTTGGTTTCACATACAGTGGGGAAAAAAAGTATTTAGTCAGCCACCAATTGTGCAAGTTCTCTCACTTAAAAAGATGAGAGAGGCCTGTAATTTTCATCATAGGTACACTTCAACTATGACAGACAAAATGAAGAAAAAAAATCCAGAAAATCACATTGCAGGATTTTTAATGAATTTATTTGCAAATTATGGTGGAAAATAAGTATTTGGTCACATACAAACAAGCAAGATTTCTGGCTCTCACAGACCTGTAACTTCTTCTTTAAGAGGCTCCTCTGTCCTCCACTCGTTACCTGTATTAATGGCACCTGTTTGAACTTGTTATCAGTATAAAAGACACCTGTCCACAACCTCAAACAGTCACACTCCAAACTCCACTATGGCCAAGACCAAAGAGCTGTCAAAGGACACCAGAAACAAAATTGTAGACCTGCACCAGGTTGGGAAGACTGAATCTGCAATAGGTAAGCAGCTTGGTTTGAAGAAATCAACTGTGGGAGCAATTATTAGGAAATGGAAGACATACAAGACCACTGATAATCTTCCTCGATCTGGGGCTCCACGCAAGATCTCACCCCGTGGGGTCAAAATGATCACAAGAACGGTGAGCAAAAATCCCAGAACCACACGGGGGGACCTAGTGAATGACCTGCAGAGAGCTGGGACCAAAGTAACAAAGCCTACCATCAGTAACACACTACGCCGCCAGGGACTCAAATCCTGCAGTGNGGATTTGAGTCCCTGGCGGCGTAGTGTGTTACTGATGGTAGGCTTTGTTACTTTGGTCCCAGCTCTCTGCAGGTCATTCACTAGGTCCCCCCGTGTGGTTCTGGGATTTTTGCTCACCGTTCTTGTGATCATTTTGACCCCACGGGGTGAGATCTTGCGTGGAGCCCCAGATCGAGGAAGATTATCAGTGGTCTTGTATGTCTTCCATTTCCTAATAATTGCTCCCACAGTTGATTTCTTCAAACCAAGCTGCTTACCTATTGCAGATTCAGTCTTCCCAACCTGGTGCAGGTCTACAATTTTGTTTCTGGTGTCCTTTGACAGCTCTTTGGTCTTGGCCATAGTGGAGTTTGGAGTGTGACTGTTTGAGGTTGTGGACAGGTGTCTTTTATACTGATAACAAGTTCAAACAGGTGCCATTAATACAGGTAACGAGTGGAGGACAGAGGAGCCTCTTAAAGAAGAAGTTACAGGTCTGTGAGAGCCAGAAATCTTGCTTGTTTGTATGTGACCAAATACTTATTTTCCACCATAATTTGCAAATAAATAAATTAAAAATCCTACAATGTGATTTTCTGGATTTTTTTTCCTCATTTTGTCTGTCATAGTTGAAGTGTACCTATGATGAAAATTACAGGCCTCTCTCATATTTTTAAGTGAGAGAACTTGCACAATTGGTGGCTGACTAAATACTTTTTTTCCCCACTGTATGTTAACTTCAGAAGACTCCTACCTAAATGTATTTTATTCACTGCTTTAGCACACTCTGCCAAGCCTCATGTCCAAGCCGTGTCTGAATCCTGGCTTAGGAATGCCACCAAATATTCAGAAATTTCCATCCCCAACTACAACATTTTCCGTCAAGATATAACTGCCAAAGGGGGCAGAGTTGCAATCTACTGTAGAGATGCAGAGTTCTGCAGAGTCCTGCAGAGTTCTGTCATACTATCCAGGTCTGTGCCCAAACAGTTCAAGCTTCTACTTTTAAAAATCCGCCTTTCCTGGACACCATATGTGAATTGATTGCCCCCCATCTATCTTCACAGTTTGTACTGTTAGGTGACCTAAACTGGGATATGCTTAGCACCCCGGCCGTTCTACAATCTAAGCTAGATGCCCTCAATCTCACACAAATTATCAAGGAACCTACCAGGTACAACCCTAATTCCGTAAACATGGGCACCCTCATAGATATCATCCTGACCAACTTGCCCTCTAAATAAACCTATGCTGTCTTCAACCAGGATCTCAGAGATCACTGCCTCATTGGCTGCGTCCGTAATGGGCCCACGGTCAAACGACCACCCCTCATCACTGTCAAACGCTCCCTAAAACACTTCAGTGAGCAGGCCTTTCTAATCGACCTGGCCTGGGTATCCTGGAAAGATATTGACCTCATCCCGTCAGTAGAGGATGCCTGGTTGTTCTTTAAAAGTGCTTTCCTCACCATCTTAAATAAGCATGCCCCATTCAAAAAATGTAGAACTAAGAACAGAGATAGCCCTTGGTTCACTCCAGACTTGACTGCCCTTGATTATCACAAAAACATCCTGTGGCGTACTGCATTAGCATGGAATAGCCCCCACGATATGCAACATTTCAGGGAAGTCAGGAACCAATATACACAGTCAGTTAGGAAAGCTAAGGCTAGCTTTTTCAAACAGAAATTTGCATTCTGTAGCACTAATTCCCAAAAAGTTTTGAGACACCGTAAAGTCCATGGAGAATAAGAGCACCTCCTCCCAGCTTCCCACTGCACTGAGGCTAGGAAACATTGTCACCACCGATAAATCTACGATAATCGAGAATTTCAATAAGCATTTTTCTACGGCTGTCCATGCTTTCCACCTGGCTACCCCTACCCCGGCCAACAGCTCTGCACCCCCCGCAGAAACCTGCCCAAGCCCCCCCCACTTTTCCTTCACCCAAATCCAGATAGATGATGTCCTGAAAGAGCTGCAAAATCTGGATCTCTACGAATCAGCTGGGCTAGACAATCTGGACCCTCTCTTTCTAAAATTATCAGCCGAAATTGTTGCAACCCCTATTACTAGCCTGTTCAACCACTCTTTCGTATCGTCTGACATCCCTAAAGATTGGAAAGCTGCCGCGGTCATCCCCCTCTTCAAAGGGGGAGAAACTCTAGACCCAAATTGTTACAGACCTATATCCATCCTGCCCAGCCTTTCTAAAGTCTTCGAAAGCCAAGTTAACAAACAGATCACCAACCATTTAGAATCCGACCGTACCTTCTCCACTATGCAATCTGGTTTCCGAGCTGGTCATGGGTGCACCTCAGCCACGCTCAAGGTCCTAAACGATATAACAACCGACATAGATGAGAGACAGTACTGTGCAGCCGTTTTCATCAACCTGGCCAAGGCTTCGACTCTGTCAATCACTGCATTCTTATCGGCCGACTCAATAGCCTTGGTTTCTCAAATGACTGCCTCGCCTGGTTGACCAACTACTTCTCAGATAGAGTTCAGTGTGTCAAATCGGAGGGTCTGTTGTCCGGACCTCTGGCAATCTCTATGGGGGTGCCACAGGGTCCAATTCTCGGGCCTACTCTTTTCTCTGTATATATCAATGATGTCGCTCATGTTGCTGGAGATTCTCTGATCCACCTCTACGCAGACGACACCATTCTGTATATATCTGTCCCTTCCTTGGACACTGTGTTAACAAACCTCCAAACGAGCTTCAATGCCATACAACACTCCTTTCGTGGCCTCCAACTGCTCTTATTTGCTAGTAAAACTAAATGCATGCTCTTCAACTGATTGCTGCCGGCACCCGTCCGCCCGCCTAGCATCACTTAGAATATGTGGACAACTACAAATATTTAGGTGTCTGGTTAGACTGTAAACTCTCCTTCCAGACTCACATTAAGCATCTCCAATCCAAAATTAAATCTAGAATCAGCTTCCTATTTTGCAACAAAGCCTCTTTCACTCATGCTGCCAAACATACCCTCATAAAACTGACTATCCTACCGATCCTTGACTTCGGCAATGCCATTTACAAAATAGCCTCCAACATTCTACTCAGCAAATGGATGTAGTCTATCACAGTGCCATCCGTTTTGTCACCAAAGCCCCATATACTACCCACCACTGCGACCTGTATGCTCTCGTTGGCTGGCCCTCGCTACATATTTGTCGCCAAACCCACTGGCTCCAGGTCATCTATAAGTCTTTGCTAGGTAAAGCCCCAACCTTATCTCAGCTCACTGGTCAGCATAGCAACACCCACCCGTAGCACACACTCCAGCAGGTATATTTTACTGGTCACCCCCAAAGCCAACACCTGCTATGGCCGCCTTTCCTTCCTGTTGTCTGCTGCCAATGACTGGAACAAATTGCAAAAATCACTGAAGCTGGAGACTTATATCTCCCTCACTCAACTTTAAGCATCAGCTGTCAGAGCAGTTTACCGATCACTGTACCTGTACACAGCCCATCTGTAAATACCTCATCCCCATATTGTTATTTGTTTTTTTGCTCTTTTGCACCCCAGTATCTCTACTTGCACATCATCATCTGCATATCTATCACTCAGGTGTTAATGCTGAATTGCTATTATTTCTATGGCCTATTTATTGCCTTACCTCCCTAATCTTACTACATTTGCACACACTGTACATAGATTTTTCTATTGTATTATTCACTGTACATTTGTTTATCCCATGTGTAACTCTGTGTTGTTATTTTTGTCGCACTGCTTTGGCCAGGTCGCAGTTGTAAATGAGAACTTGTTCTCAACTGGCCTACCTGGTTAAATAAAGATGAAATATATATATTTTTTTAATTAAAAAAATAACAGCCACGCTGCATAACCCTGTGTTCGGCTGACCTCCGTATAGTCAGATATGGATATACAGTGTGATGTGCATGCCTCTCATATCTGCCTGCACCAAGGTGTGTCACCGAAAATAGACAGCGAGAGAGAGGAAAATAGAACCAGGGACTTTGTATATACATTGAGTGTACAAAACGTTAAGAACACCTTCATAATATTGAGTTGCCCCCCCTTCTATACACTGTTCAAGGGCACTTCAATATTTTGTCTTGCACCTCTGGATGGCAAACATACACAAGCCAGGTCTCAATTGTCTCAAGGCTTAAAAATCCTTCTTTAACCTGTCTCCTCCCCTACATCTACAATAATTAAAGTGAATTTAACGGGTGACATCAATAAGGGATCATAGCTTTCACCTCGATTCACCTGATCAGTCTATGTCATGGAAAGAGAGCAGGTGTCCTTAATGTTTTGTACTCTCAGTGAGAGGGAGAGAGTGAGGGAGAGAGAGAGAGGGAGAGAGTTTCCCAAAAAGGGGGCATCAGTTTGTAATATCAGAGCTATCATTCTCATTGTTGTATGATATAACGCAATGGTTGTCTTAGTATTATTTGACGCAGACACACATGCATGGAAAGTAATGGATGACTGAGGTACCAACAGCAGGTGTATTGGTTGTTATCTGCCAGTCTTTCTCCAGCCTTCAACGCCACAAGGCACCTTCCTCTGCCTGAGTCAGGGTGTGTGTGTTAATGCCTCAAATAACCATCCTCTGCCTGAGTCAGGGCGTGTGTGTTAATGCCTCAAATAACCATCCTCTGCCTGAGTCAGGGCGTGTGTGTTAATGCCTCAAATAACCATCCTCTGGCTGAGTCAGGGCGTGTGTGTTAATGCCTCAAATAACCATCCTCTGCCTGAGTCAGGGCGTGTGTTAATGCCTCAAATAACCATCCTCTGCCTGAGTCAGGGTGTGTGTGTTAATCCCTGTCCTCTTCAGATCAGAGGGGAACAGGTGTGTGCCTCACTCTAAGCACGGGTCATCCCTCTACCCTCTTGTTTGATGGACTGCCAAGACCACAAAGGAATGTTTACGACATGACTCGTTACTCCTCATGCACACGCACAGACACAAGCACTTCGAACTCTTTGTGACACAAAGGGGAAATTTTGACAATTTAGTCTTTATAAGATTTTCAAACAGTGAGACCAGCTGTTAGGTGTTAATAAAGCTATGAAAGCCACATGACTGCTATGCATTGTTTTAACCCAGCTGTTCAACTGGACCTTGCAATCCTGACACACACACAGACATTCTTGAGATCACATATATATATACTGCAGTCTCTTTTTCAAACACCACATATTTATACCAATGACAAAAATGTATTTGATGATTCCATTGTTTAGAGTTGTCCTCATGCAAATGCTTGTGATAGTTGTTCCACGAAAGAACAATGGAATGCAGGATGTTACAAACAGTAGATGGAAGTGTCTGGGACCAAACCTGTGCATGTTGCTATGTTCATTTGTAACAGAAAGGTTTTCATCACTCCCACGAATGCATCTACACAACTAGATACAAAACAACTCCCCTCAGTTCCCCGTGAGCACTGTATCTGTCCATCTGGTAGCGTCATGTCTAGATGGGATCCAGCGTTTATCAAAGTTATGTCAAACGTTTATTTACACTTTTTTGGCATTTTAGCTAACTCTAACCCTTTTTCTAAACTTAACCTAATTACCCTTACTTGCTACGTTAATTATCCTTACCTGCTGTGTAAGTTCTCCTAAACCTGCTACGAAAAGTAAATTCTAACGAAAGCTGTATCTTTCTAGCCATGACCAGCTGGAAGCCTAGAATTAAAATTAGTAGAACAGACAAACAGGAGTTCTAAAAGTCTAAGTCTAAGGTTCTAAAATAGCCAGAGCCTTTCCAGAGAACTTGCAATTCCAGCAGCCGCCAAGCCTTCCCACCGACGGGGTGTGGTGTTAGGTGGATGTGTAGGATTGAAGAGAGAACTACTGTAGGCCAGCCAGAGAGCTAAGTAAGAGGATGACTGTACTCTGCTGTTTATATCCCCTAAGTTGTGTGAGGTAAAAAAGAGTGAGCACGGTCATCACTATCTGGCCACGCAAAAAAGAATAGAAATACAGTGCTTTATGACCAAAATGATTGTTAGAACCACCAACCTCAACCCTTACCTAACCTCTAACCTAGAGCCTAACTCTAACCCTAAACTGAGGACAAATACCTCATGGAATTGCTCATGAGTTCTGAAGATATAACCACTTTTGTCCTTTCTAGCATGACTATCTAGTGCAGGGGTGTCAAACATCAGACCCGAGAGGTGGTAAAATCCGGCCGGTGGATGGTTTGAGTGAAAAATCGAAGTAAAACAATTTAGAATAATTAATCTTTTTTTTTTAATCAAATCGAAACTGTGTAGAAATGATCATTTCTTGACTGTTTAGCTCGCCAAAATGAAAGCTAGACAGTCAAGGTGCATTTAAAATACATAAACGATGGATAGAGGACCATTTTTTGCAAATATACATATATACATATATACATCCTTTCCGTCATCATTTGCAAAAAATGGTCCTCTATCCATTGTTTATGAATTTTAAATGCATCTTGACTGTCTAGCTTTCATATATATATATATATATATATATATATATATATATATAGATATAGATATAGATACTGTACCAGTCAAAGGTTTGGACACACCTACTCATTCAAGGGTTTTTCTTTATTTTTACTGTTTTCTACATTGTAGAATAGTAGTGAAGACATCAAAACTATGAAATAACAAATATGGAATCATGTAGTAACCAAAAAGCGTTTTAGATTTTAGATTCTTCAAAGTAGCCACTGGAGGCCATCGGGAGGCCAGATGGCGAGGAAATATAACCAATTTTCAGTGCTGTTGAAGCCTGATTACGCCTCCCGGGGCAACAGGAGTTTGACACCCCTGTTCTAGTGACTACCACGTGAACACACTGGATGTATCCCTGGGTGCTATTCCCAGCCCATCCAGACAGTAGGTTAAGACTAATACGATTTAAATGGGTTCATTTTCATGCTCCCGGTTCTTTTTAAAGTTTCATTCCCCTCTATTCTTAGTAGGAACCTGTCTTCTGGTGTCTATCTGTGGCTCCCTCTGTTTCCAAATACAGCAACATTCCAGGTTTTTAAATACAAGTTCAACTGTAAATAGCCTCCTTCTAGCCCTGTTAGAGTCAAGTAACTGGGGTTATTCAGCACAACTAGGAAGAACATAGCTAAGAATCAGAGGGTCAGAAAGGAGGGTCAGCTGCCAGTCAGCATATGTCAAGTGAGGGACTTTCTGCAATTAGTCTGATCTGTCAATGTTTTTAAACCATAGAGACTTTCTTGATTATTCTGATGTGCAGAGTGGTATGCAACATTTGAAGCGAGGTATAATCTGTTCAAATTGCAGCGACTATAACAACAGTACTGGCTATACACGAGCAACCGTTTAGGGCGTGTGGTGGTTATCAATACTCTTATGACTGATTGTGTGTCTGTCTGTCTGTCTGCACTGCATCCTTCCTTAAGTTGTTGAAGGTAGGTGTGTTCGTTTGTCTATGGGTTTGTTGTGTGTGTTTAAGTTACTGTATGACTGTCAGTCTGTCAGTCAGTCTGCGTGGCTTTGTAACCCTGGTTGTTGAGGGTAGGTGTGTTCGTGGATGTGTCTTCGGCTGGAGACATACACATGCTTTCAGTTTGTGCACCCATCCCACAGACATACAAACAGTGTCTTCAGAAAGTATTCATACCTGTTGACCTGAGTTTTTTCTCACCCATCTATACACAATAACCCATGATGACAAAGTGAAAACATGTTTTTAGAAATCTTTGCAGATTTAGTGAAAATTAAATACAGAAATATTTAAATTACATAAGTATTCAATGCATGTTAGAATCACCTTTGGCAGAATTACAGCTGTAACTGTAATCTGGGTAAGTCTCTAAGAGATTTGGTACAATCACATCTGGATTATTCAAGCTCTGTCAAGTTGGTTGTTGATCATTGCTAGACAGCCATTTTTCAAGGCTTGCCATAGATTTTCAAGCCGATTTAAGTCAAAACTGTAACTATACCAATCAGGAATATTCAATGTCATCTTGTTAAGAAACTCAAGTGTAGATTTGGGCTTGTGTTTTAGGTTATTGTCCTGCTGAAAGGTGAATGAGTCTCCCAGTGTCTGTTGGAAAGAAGACAACCAGGTTTTCCTCTAGGATGTTGCCTGTGCTTAGCTGTATTCCGTTTCTTTTTAACTAAAAAAATGACAAGCATACCCATAACATGATGCAGCCACCACCTTACTTGAAAATAAAGTAAGCGGTCGAGCTTTGCAGACGTAAACTTGTGTCTGTTCTTTTTAGTATTACAGGCCACCTCAGCTACAGACTGAGGCTGGTAACACACGCACTCTAACACACAATACAGACAGACAGACGGGCCCTACTCTCCCTTTTTACTCACCTCTCTCTCTCCCTCTCTGTCTTAATATGATTGATCAACTCTTCCACCAGAGAATCATGGGTAAATCAAAGTTCCTCCTTAATCTGAAAGACTCCCTTCTGCCGACTTAAGATCTTAATTAATTAACAGTAGCTTCTGTGTGTGTGTCTGAGAGAGAGAGAGAGAGAGAGAGAGAGAGAGAGAGAGAGAGAGAGAGAGAGAGAGAGAGAGAGAGAGAGAGAGAGAGAGAGAGAATGTGTGTGTTTGTGGTAAGCTGACGGCTCCCCGCACACCATTCTCCATCTGTACTGTAGTACCAACCTGACACAAATCCCCCCTGAAACACCTGCAGACTGGGCAGAGGCTCGCCCTCTCTGGCGCTGTTGTATGGTTTACACAAACTAACAAAAACATCAACCAAACACTGTCTCCAATCAGAGACCTGGAGAGAACCGTTGACTATAAACACATCCAAAACCAGTACACTTGGTTTCACGACTAAGCAGAACAATGGTCTTGATTGACACCAGCATTAACTTTACTTGCTGTGATAACATGGTGTCAAGGAGGTCATGCATGTGTTAGATGTTTTTCTTTGTGATGCATGCGTAGCTATTAACCCAATGAGTGCCACCATCGCTCTGGCTTGATTTAGCATTTCTAACCCTTTTAAACATTGTGTGTTTGAGCTACAGACTTCTTGGTTGTACCACTGGATTAGTCTGGGATTGGATTTATTCTGCATCTATTGGTACCAACTATTTGTCTGTGAGATTAACGGGGGCGGAGCTAGAGCGGTGTTTGTGAGACAAGGGCGGATGCCGAAATGGCCCGGGGACGGGTCTTTTTACAAAAACTTCTGTGGAGTCAGAATAGTTTGAGCTACAAACTATTAAAAGCTATCTATGAAAAGCTGAGACTACACTGCTCACAAGCTACACAAGAGTTGTTAGAAGGTAAGGGGTTCTTCTACATAGAAGATCATAAGAAACCCCAGGATATAGTGTCTATAATACTGTAATAACCTCACATAGTTGCTGTCACAAACTCTAAACTCCAAACAGTTGTTACTGACTAGTTGGATATTAATTTCCCGTTGAGCAAACAATTTATGCACTTACAGCATTCATATAAATTCATTTTTATCAGGTTTTCTCTTTGGCTGACCTTTTATTATAGAAATGTTTCAATAAAACTAATGAATGCAATAGTTTATGTCAACTTGTTTTGTGTTCTGGTTGTCCTGAAAAGAACATGGTAAAACACTTCATTGTGAGGCTGAATATAAGGGCTGGACATGCAGATAAATGAAAGTCAGATAATTGACAAGCCAATTTTTGCTGGGATCTCTGACAGGGTTAAAGTTTAAAACAGACAAGCTGTGTATATATCAAGTACTGGGTTGTCTGTCACCAGAACGCTTGTAAAACTAAACGTCCATCTTACTAATGGAGATGGCCGTATCGTTTAGTGTGTTTAGAGGGCGTGGCTGGGTAGTAGGTTGGCTCTTAACACTGATCTGCAGTCCGTTTTAAGGTTTCTCCCCTTATGGTTAAGGATGGGATTTGGGGAAAATAAACTGATCTCAGATCCCTGTGTTAGTCGGTAACCTCTTGCCTAAATGGTAGGTGGTCTGTACACACACCATAGTGGGTGACAACGAGAGGCCACTACTGAATATTTCTGTTTAATTACACACACACTTGCACGCGCACACACACACACTCACACACACACATGCACACACACGCACACAAACATACACACAGGGCCCCCCAGCACACACACCACCTGCCACAAACAACAACTGGATGTGGGTCTGGAGCCAGAGGGGGGTTAAGACTGAGAGGAATGCCTGGCTCACAGTTCCAACACCCACCCAGGCTGGTGTTGCTGATTTAGGTAGAACTTCAAAGGCTCTGGTTTCTTAAAGAAACATTGACGTTGGATGAATCCTGATGGCTATCAGAAATGGTAATAGAGACAGATCCCATCTAGAATGGGGCAGAAGCAGAGAGGCCTCTGTGTCCTCCACAGTCAACCAGCTATCAGACAATGGGGAGAAGTGGAGAAGGGCCTTGAGTAGCTAACTTCCTCAGCAGTCTGCCAGGCATCCACATCCACAGAGAGTCAGACAGATACATACAGACAGACGGACAGACAAGCCCAGAGACAACACTGAGTGTAGTGGAGAACAGAAGCAGAACAGAAGCATCATATGGCCTCTCCTCTGCAGTACTTCCTTATCCCAGCCTCTCCTCTGCAGTACTTCCTTAGGTCAGCCACTCCACAGAAAGAGTTAGAGATAACCTAACCTCAGAGACTAAAGGATTTCCTGACAGATTCACATCAGGCTGACCTCTCCACCCCGCCAGCCACTGGGCCAGTCATACAGGTCATAGGTTAGAGGTCACCACACTCCATTAGAGGGGTTAAGCCCTGCCTCTCACTGGAGCAGGACGGCGACGAAACCAGCGCGTGGTTACCAGATCCAGGGGACTGACTGACTGTGTCACTGTCTCAGCATTAACCTCAGGTGGCAGGAGAAGAGTCAGCAATAGAAGAACAAAACACACAGAACATCTACAATAGTTGTGCTTAGGAATCATTTCTAACTATTTGCATCCACCCAAAACATTCAGGTTTGTTTTCCAACAAATCACACATTTTCTTTACTTCAAACCTTTTCACCTGTTATTTCCAAGTAATTTGTCTCTATTTATTTGACTTAACACTGATGGCCTCTGTCTGTGTGTAATGAGCTGAGCAAAAGTATACTAGCTACAGTAGCTATGAGAGATTCAGGGGGATTCCGCTGATGTAGGAAACTCCACTTAACTCAGCTGTCAGCATCCTGGACATTACCAGAATCAAAGGAGGGCAAGAGAAAGAACAGAAAGGGAGGTTCACACACACACAAGCCCCTCCACCTACCCATACAGAGAAGTTGAAAGGTTGTTTGTGCCATGGGGGCACCTCACACATTGAAAATGCTATAAGTGAGGTAGTCAGCTGCTGTAGGGTCCTGTACCTTCATCCTAACCACAGCTGTGTGGTCTAACCACTGTTCAGGTGGCACAGTGTGATTCACTGCTCTCAACTCTCCTAAATGTCACTTAGACTGTGTGTAGGCTAACTGTAACAACTTCAATTGCTATGGTTGATAACTGTGTGAGTGCTTACTGATTTTCACTAATCAAATGAAACCCTAAATATCTATTATAACCATGAAGTATAGGCGTAAGGAGTTTTGCAGATATGTTACAGTTTTTACTTTTCCTCTTAAAATGAGTCAACCTTTTCAAAGACACCAAAACACTGAACAACAGTAAAGGAATGAGTGGAGCACAAAGGGAGGGAACCTGATACAAACTCTGACAGAGAACACTAGGGTACAGTATAATAGTCAGAGGTACAGTTGCCGTGGTGACTAAGACAAGTAAGACACCTATTATGCTGCAAATGCCTCATGTTCTTTTGGAGGTTCTGCTGCACATGCTGTTACTGCCTCCTCCATGCTCTGACAACCTAGTGTTGTTCACAACCTAGTCTGCCCTGATTCACTGCTCACTGGAGTGGCTGCACAGGGGCAGTTGGTGAGTGTGTGTGTTTGTGTTAGTGTGCCTGCGTGCATCCGTGCATGTGTTTCATCTTGTGTTTGTGTGTCTGCATTGTGCACTAAATGATGTCTAAAGGTCTGTCCATGCAAAGAATGTATTCACATCCCATAACTTTTTCACATTTTGTTGTGTTAGCTTGATTTTTTAAAAGTGATTAAATTTAGATTTTTTGTCACTGGCCAACACACAATACCCGGTAATGTCAAAGTGGAATTATGTTTTTTTAATTATTATTATTAATTAAAAATGAAAAGCTGAAATGTCTTGAGTCAAAAGGATTCAACCCCTTTGTTATGGCAAGCCTAAAAAAGTTCAGGATTATGTGCTTAACAAGTCACATAATAAATTGCATGGACTTACTCTGTGTGCAATAATAGTGTTTAACATGCTTTTTGAATGACTACGTCTTCTCTGTACCCCACACATACAATTATCTGTAAGATCCCTCAGTCAAGTAGTGAATTTCAAACAGAGATTCAACCACAAAGACCGGGGAGGTTTTCAAATGCTTCGCAAAGGGCACCTATTGGTAGATGGGTAAAAAATGTAAAAAACAGATATTGAATATCCCTTTGAGTATGGTGAAATAATGAAATAGGCTTTGGATGGTGTATCAATACAATCAGTCATTACAAAGATACAGGCGTCCTTCCTAACTCAGTTGTGTGATGAACGGTCCCATGACTCAGGGCTGTGAAACTTGAGCAGTAGGTCGAGACAGAGAAGGCCAGCGTCAGCTCAGCAGTAAGATAGCAGTAAGGTCTCCTCTGTGTCTCCTTTCTGTCCTCCTCCTCAGTCCCCCAAGCCCCAGCCACTACAGCGGGCCTCTCCACAGGCCTCTGGCCCCGTTAAGACACTATTAAAACTTTCCATCACAACCGCACTATTAACAACTGACACTCCACTATTAACTGACACTCCACTATTAACTGACACTTCACTAATAACAACTGACACTCCACTATTAACTGACACTCCACTATTAACTGACACTTCACTAATAACAACTGACACTCCACTGTTAGCTGACAGTCCACTATGAACAACTGACACTCCACCATTAACAACTGACACTCCACTATTAACAACTGACACTCCACTGTTAACTACTGACACTCCACTGTTAACTACTGACACTCCACTGTTAACAACTGACACTCCACTATTAACAACTGACACTCCACT
>QNTS01000918.1:231028-261690 GCA_003317085.1 Hucho hucho
TGACCAAATACTTATTTTCCACCATAATTTGCAAATAAATTCATTAAAAATCCTACAATGTGATTTTCTGGATTTTTTTTCCTCATTTTGTCTGTCATAGTTGAAGTGTACCTATGATGAAAATTACAGGCCTCTCTCATCTTTTTAAGTGAGAGAACTTGCACAATTGGTGGCTGACTAAATACTTTTTTGCCCCACTGTATTGGTACCACTCCGCGGCAGGGGGGATACATCCAAGGTGAGGATTTACAGATTCACTCCCTGTCACGACTTCCGCCGAAGTCGGTCCCTCTCCTTGTTCGGGTGGCGTTCGGCGGTCTTCTAACCATCGCCGATCCACTTTTCATTTTTCCATTTGTTTTGTCTTTGTTTTCTACACACCTGGTTTCAAGTCCCCAATTACATGTTCATTATTTAACCCTCTGTTTCCCCCATGTTTGTGTGCGTGTTTATTATGTCGATTGTTCCTTGTCGGTATAGTACTGGCTGGTAATTTCGCCCGTGTGTTTTGGGCACGTTGTATATTGTTTACCTTGTGCCGTATTGAGTAAATACGTTGTTCACTCATCTCTGCTCTCCTGCGCCTGACTTTGTGCACCAGCTACACACCAGATCTCGAAAGAAACACGCACCACAAATGGAGTCAGCAGGAGCAGTTACCCCGGTACCAGGGGTTGAGGAGCGCGTCCGGCAGCATGAGGAGATGCTGCCTCATCTCGGCACCGCCATGGATCGCGTCCTCCACACGATGGAGCGCTGCTAGAGAAGAGGAGTTCCTCCAGGGAGTACGATGGGAGTACGATGGGAAGGCAGCGGGATGTCAGGGGTTCCTGCTCCAACAAGAGTTCTAACTGGCGACCGTGCACCCGACTCCTTCGGGCCGGGGGAGCGTGTCCGCCCTCGTCTCCTGCCACTCAGGGAAAGCCCTGGATTGGGCCAACACCGTCTGGGAGGAAGGAGGAATGGTGCTGGACCAATTCGAGGATTTCACCCACCGCTTCCGGTCTTTGACCACCCGCCTGAGGGTGAGTGGTGGGTGAACGTCTCGTACACCTGAGGCAGGGGATGAGGAGCGCACAGGAGTTCGCCTTGGACTTCCGGACCCTGGCCACCGGCGCGGGGTGGAACGCCAGGGCCCTGATCGATCACTACCGTTTTAGTTTGCGTGAGGACGTCCGTCGGGAGTTGGCCTGCAGGAACACAACTCTGACCTTCTACCAGCTGGTGGACCTGTCCATCCGGTTGGATAATCTGCTGTCTACCCGCGGACGTCCAGATCGGCGTCTGTCGATTTCATCCCCTAGCACCACCACTCCGACGCCCATGGAGCTGGGAGGTGCTGGTATTAGGGCGACCGGAGGAGAGGCCGAGCCATGCACCATCTGTGGCCGCAGAGGGCACACTGCCGGTCGGTGCTGGGGAGGTTCCTCTGGGAGTCGAGGCAGCAGGCAGGGCACTCTCGGGTCACCCCGGGTGAGTAGGCACCAGGCTCACCCAGAGCCCCCTGTTGCTCACATGTATGTGTTTATTGAATTTCCTGAGTTTTCCCCGCATTCCCAGCATAAGGCACTCGTAGATTCAGGCGCAGCTGGGAATTTTATTGACAGTACATTTGCCCATAGTTTAGGGATCCCCATTGTTCCTGTTGATATGCCCTTCCCTGTGCACACCCTAGATAGTTGACCATTAGGGTCAGGGCTGATTAGGGAGGCCACCGCTCCACTAGACATGGTTACACAGGAGGGTCACAAGGAGAGAATCAGTCTCTTTCTTATTGATTCTCCTGCGTTTCCCGTGGTGCTGGGCCTACCCTGGTTGGCCTGTCATGATCCCAATATTTCGTGGCAACAGAGGACTCTCAAGGGGTGGTCACGAAAGTGCTCGGGGAGGTGTGTAGGGGTTTCCATTGGTGCGACTATGGTGGAAAGTCCAGACCAGGTCTCCACCGTGTGCATCCCCTCAGAATATACCGATTTAGCTCTCGCCTTCTGTAAGAAGAGGGCGACTAAATTACCAACCCATCGACGAGGCGATTGTGCGATAAATCTCCTGGTAGACACAGCACTTCCCAGGAGTCACGTGTACCCTCTGTCCTAGGAGGAGACGGTGGCTATGGAAACATATGTCTCCGAATCCCTGGGACAGGGATACTTTCGGCCCTCCACTTCAGTTTCTTTTTTGTGAAGAAGAAGGATGGAGGTCTGCGCCCGTGTATTGACTATCGGGGTATCAATCAGATCACTGTGAGGTACAGCTACCCGCTGCCTCTCATAGCCAGTGCGATCGAGTCTATGCACGGGGCGCGCTTCTTCACAAAATTGGATCTCAGGAGCGCTTACAACCTGGTGCGTATCCGGGAGGGGGACGAGTGGAGGACGGCATTTAGTACCACCTCAGGGCACTATGAGTACCTCGTCATGCCGCACGGGTTGATGAATGCTCCATCAGTCTTCCAGGCCTTTGTTGACAAGATTTTCCGGGACCTGCACGGGCAGGGTGTAGTGATGTATATCAACGACATTCTGATATACTCCGCTACACTCACCAAGCATGTGTCCCTGGTGCGCAGGGTGCTTGGTCGACTGTTGGAGCATGACATGTACGTCAAGGCTGAGAAATGTCTGTTCTTCCAACAGTCCGTCTCCTTCCTAGGGTACCGCATTTCCACGTCAGGGGTGGAGATGGAGAGTGACTGCATTTCAGCCGCGCGTAATTGGCCGACTCCCACCACGGTAAAGGAAGTGCAGCGGTTCCTAGGGTTTGCCAACTACTACCGGAGGTTTATCCGGGGCTTTGGTCAGGTAGCGGCTCCCATTACCTCACTGCTGACAGGGCTTTTGGTCACCTGAAGGCTCTGTTTACCTCGGCTCCCGTGCTGGCTCATCCGGATCCCTCTTTGGCATTCATAGTGGAGGTG
Source organism: Hucho hucho (assembly GCA_003317085.1). Classification (NCBI taxonomy): domain Eukaryota; kingdom Metazoa; phylum Chordata; class Actinopteri; order Salmoniformes; family Salmonidae; genus Hucho; species Hucho hucho. Next base: position 233,946 of record QNTS01000918.1, read on the forward strand.
GACGTGTCCGAGGCTGGGATAGGAGCTGTGCTGTCTTAGCGCTCGGGTACGCCACCAAACCTCACCCCTGTGCCTTCTTTTCGAAGAAGCTCAGCTCGGCGGAGCGAAACTATGATGTGGGGGACCGGGAGTTGTTGGCTGTCGTAAAGGCTCTGAAGGCGTGGAGACACTGGCTTGAGGGGGCTAAACACCCTTTTCTCATCTGGACTGACCACCGCACTCTGGAGTACATCCGGGTGACAGGGAGACTGATCCCTCGCCAGGCAAGGTGGGCCAAGTTCTTTACCCGTTTTGTTTTCACCCTTTCCTTCCGACCAGGTTCCCAGAACACTAAGGCAGACGCACTGTCCCGGATGTATGACACAGATTAGCGGTCCATGGATCACACTCCCATACTGCTGGCCTCTTGCCTGGTGGCACCGGTAGTGTGGGAGCTGGACGCGGACATCGAGCGGACGTTACGTACAGAGCCCACTCCATCTCAGTGTCCAGCTGGGTGTCTGTACATTCCGTCTGCTGTCCGCGACCGGTTGATCTATTGGGCCCACACGTCACCCTCCTCTGGTCATCCTGGCATCGGTCGGACAGTGCGCTGTCTTAGTGGGAAGTACTGGTGGCCCACTTTAGCTAAGGACGTTAGGGTTTATGTTTCCTCCTGCTCGGTGTGCGCCCAGTGCAAAGCTCCTAGACACCTGCCCAGAGGGAAGTTACAACCCCTACCCGTTGCACAGCGGCCGTTGTCGCACCTGTCGGTGGACTTCCTGACTGATCTTCCTGCCTCACAGGGTAACACCACGATCCTGGTCGTTGTGGGTCGGTTTTCTAAGTCCTGCCATCTCCTTCCTTTGCCCGGTCTCCCTATGGCCCTACAGACTGCGGAGGCTCTGTTCACACACGTCTTCCGGCACTACGGGGTGCCTGAGGACATAGTCTCTGATCGGGGTCCCCAGTTCACGTCCAGGGTTTGGAGGGCGTTCATGAAACATCTGGGGTTCTCGGTCAGCCTCACCTCAGGTTTTCACCCTGAGAGTAACGGGCAGGTGGAGAGAGTAAACCAGGATGTGGGTAGGTTTCTGTGGTCATATCGCCATGGAAGTACACGTCCCTCAGGTCCAGCATCACAATCCACTGGACCCTGGACGCGGCTGGGGATAGCATGTGGAACCTCAGTACCTTCAAGAACCCATTGAGGTTGCAGAGGTCCAGAATCGGTCGAAACCCTCCGTTTTCTTGGGACCACAAAATTTAGTGGAGTAGAACCCACCTAGCCATTCTGATGTCTCGATCCTGCGAATGGCACCCTTGTCCAGGAGTGAGGAGATCTCCAGCCGCAGGGTTTTCTTCAGGGGGTCGGCCACCGTGGTGACACGAAGGCCCCTGAAGGACAGGGACCGGCACCAGAATTGGAATCGGTACCCTTCAAGCATTGTGGACAACACCCAGGGGGACTCCACACCCTCCTCCCACTTTGCCCTTTGAGACCAGGATAAGCGGCCGAGGCCGAGGAAGGGTGTGTCAGGTGTCCTGCCGGGGTCCGCCTCTCCTCTGGAGCCCCGAGCGCCTGGTTCTCCCAGGCACGTCCCTATGGCGGTGATGGTTGACACTATCACACCTGTCACAAAGGGAAGCCATACGCTCAGCCAAGCCAACAAGGCCACGGAGCAGGGCTCCGACGCCCTGGGAGAGCTTATGTCGTGACCCACTTGGAGGAATAGGAACCCGGTGAGGGATAAATGACCCAATACCGGGGAAGACCCGTGTGGGAACTTCACCTCACGCTGTGGCCCTCCCCGCTGTCATCCCTTAGAGCGAGGCTCCCTGGGAGGGGTACTGGGCCCAGTAGAGGAACTAACAGCTCGCTGCCGCACCACTCCTGAGGGAGGGAGCCCGAGCCTGGCCGACCAACACGCGCATGGCCTCCAATCGCACACCACACAAAACAGGCATCCAGTAAGGCGCTCCACCGCCCTCTCCGCGTGGCTCAAACCCAGGCAGTGCATACACGAGGAATGCGGATCCCCAGGGAGATGCCACCATCAGACCTGTCACAAAGGGAAGCCATAAGCTCAGCCAAGCCATCAAGGCTACGGAGCAGGGGTCCGACACCCTGGGAGAGCTATGTCGTGATCCGCTTGGAGGACTAGGAGCCCGGTGAGGGATAAATTACTCAGTACCTCTGCAAATACAGCGGTAGACCCATGTGGAAAAACAGGCAGACAAAAAAACAGCAACCAGGTAATGGATTTGATTTATTTGTTTTTTTGTTTTTGTTTTACGCCAACTGCAATATTACCTAGCCGGTTTAATATCCAAGCAGTAAAAACAGCACCATATGGAGTAACTCCGTTAAGGAACTCCAAAGTTAATGTCTCAGCGTAGTGGAAATCACACCACAATATTATTACACTCTGCAGGGGAAAGAACCTGAAAAAACCTGCAGGATAATTAGCAGAGAACCAGCAATTCACAACACACACATAGAACAAGCCAGTCGGCAAGTTGTGTAAGGTAAATTACAGTTGTGGCAGCAAGCTCAACCATACTAATGGATGCACACAGAGTCGTAGTGTAACGCAAACGAAACACAAGTACGACAAACCACGCGGAAGATACAGATCAACCGCGCGCAGCGAGTGGAGCACTCAAGAGGAGGGGCTGGCCATGTGGGCAGCTGCTCCAGGCTTCAAACAGCCAGTGAGTATACTTCCACGCAAGATATTATACTTACCAGTGACTTACCAAGCGAACTTCAGAAAGTTTGTACCTCAAACCATACAGACGTCCGCCGAGAAAATGAAAGAGAACGTGTGTCGCGGCCATTGGGTCTATATAAAGGGGCGGACCCAAGTCGTGACACAGGTGTACGTGGGAGTGAATATGTAAATCCTCACCTCGGATGTATCCCTCTGCCGCGGATTGATACCAATATATTGGAGTGATCCAATATAGTGAAACACAATATTAGAAGACATTACATCACAATGGTGAAAATCTAAATGGACAACATCACAAAAGCAATCAGCTAACATGAGGACAGAATGCAGAATGTACTGTGTGACTGAAATAAGATGTGTATCTGCATCCAGCCAGTCAAAAAGCTATGTTATCTGTTTGCTTAGTTCAGAGGTGTCCAAGGGCATGATGTTCCTGTCTTAAAAATAGCGTAACCTCCAATCACACTACTACTATGAACTGTCCTTTGAATGGTACATCTTTATATATCTCTGTCTGCAGCACATACAGTGATGTGAGGAGCACGTCATTCAAAAAGATTGTGTCATTGTGTTCCTTACCCTCAGCTTTATCATTTCTTATTGGCTGGCCAGCGTGTGCTCCCCCTATTCTGATCTCATGTGTCTGGGGCAGGTTTGATCAAGACAGACAATTTTGATATTCTGTACAGGATGGGTATTCTGTTCAGGGTGGGTATTCTCTTCAGGGTGGGTATCCTGTTCAGGGTGGGTACAAATTCTTATTTGCAATGACGGCCTGCCCTGGCCAAACCCGGACGACACTGGGCCAATTGTGAGCTGCCCTATGGGACTCCCAATCAAGGCCAGATGTGATACAGCCTGGATTCAAACCAGGGACTGTAGTGACACCTCTTGCACTGAGATGCATTGCCTTAGACCGCTGTGCCACTCGAGAGCCCTTAAGTGCCCTGTTCAGGGTGGGTATTCTGTATAGGATGGGTATTTTGTACAGGGTGGGTACTCTGTTCAGGGTGGTTATTCTGTTCAGGGTGGGTATTCTGTTCAGGGTGGGTGTGTGAGAGTGTCTATCATGGATTTCTCTGTACAAATACAAAACAGATTCTTCCAGAAATCTTAGTAAAGATAAAGATATTTTCTGGATATGTGAGAAAAACAGCAACTATGTAATAACTTTTTTGTTATTCTAGTGACAGCATAATGGCAAGAGAGATGTACCTTTTATTAGGCCTTACAGTAACATCTCATGGCCAGCGCATATGGTAGGAGGAGCTAGGTAAAATAATACTATACTCGAAGTGCTTTCCAATAGCTATTGATTTCCTTTCCTGCTCTGTGGTCAGGGGAAGATCAGTGTGTGTGTGTTTGTGTGTGTGTTTTAAGAGTGTAATCACAGTGAGGGATGATTTACGAGAAGCAGTGGTATAATCTGGGTTGTTTGTGAATTAGGGGCTGTAGTGAGGGGCTTTGTGGTGTGGTTTGTCACAAACAGGAAGCCAGTGGGCAGTTTTGTGTGACTGTGTGCATTTCTGCTACCTCTGTGGGTTTAGATTGCACGGAGTAATGTAGACCCTTTAGTGTCTGTTGCAGAAAGCAGTATATTTTTCTGGAGAGACACAACACACATGCGCGCACACTCTCTCTTCTCTCTCACTGTCACGACTTCCGCCGAAGTCGGTCCCTCTCCTTCTCCGGGCGGCGTTCGGCGGTCGACGTCACCGGTCTTCTAGCCATCGCCGATCCAATTTTCATTTTTCCATTTGTTTTGTCTTTGTCTTACACACCTGGTTTCAATTCCCCAATTACTTGTTCATTATTTAACCCTCTGTTCCCCCATGTTTTTTTTGTGAGTGATTGTTTGTATGTTAATACGGTCCGTTATTTGTGGGCTCTATAATTTTTAGTTGTATTTTGTGATTGATTGAGTAAATACGATTTTTACTCATATCTGCTGTCCAGCTACACACAGGATCGATTACACTCTCTCTCTCTCATTCTCGCTCTCCGTCTCTTTCTCTCTCTCAAACACACACAATCACTCACACACACATACACACAATTAAATACACAATGGTCACAGTGACCATATGCAGTTCAGTGGGTCACCCTCCATGAAAACAGAAATTCAAGCCTACAGTGACGGGGTGGAGAAAACACTGAATGCAGGGACAGGTTTACACTGTCCTGGCCCCTCTGTAAGCACTGATCTACATCTTAGTCCATTACAGTAAACTGAAGCTCTTCTATAGAACAATCTACAATCAGGGAAAGCGGGTCATGCAACATACAACATACAGCTGGAAGCCAGCTGCACCAATGTGTCGGTATCAAGGCACAAGGCGAGACCCAAATGCAGACACAGGAGGCAGATGATTGGAGTCTTACAATGTTTATTAATCCAAAGGGCAAAAAGGTCAAAACCAGGTCAGAGTCCAGGAGGTACAGTGGCAGACAGGCTTCTGGTCAAGGCAGGCAGAATGGTCAGGCAGGCGGGTACAAAGTCCAGAAACAGGCAAGGGTCAAAACCGGGAGGACTAGAAAAAGGAGAATGCAAAAAGCAGGAGAACGGGAAAAAAGCTGGTTGACTTGGAAACATACAAGACGAACTGGCACAGAGAGACAGGAAACACAGGGATAAATAAGCGACACCTGGAGGGGGTGGAGACAATAACGAGGACAGGTGAAACTGAGCAGGGTGTGACAGTCGGAGGAAATACTATTCAACTGATGACCGAAGTCAGCCTACAGGCGTCCGGCCCGCCACATGGAGTCACTAGAGCACGAAGAGCCAAGTAAGGCCAACTGTGCACCACCCTATTGGACTCCCAGTCATAGTCGGTAATGACACAGCCTGGTATCGAACTCTAGGCTGTAGTGACGCCACAACACTGCGATGCAGTGCCTTAGACCAATGCGCCACTCGGGAGGCAAAAGGCTAACTTTAAACAAAGGTCTGGTGAGATGGAATGGTTACAGTATCTAAGCCAGTGGTGTCAGACTCCAGTCCTCCAGAGTAGGGATCAATGTATCACAGAAAATCTACCAAGTTTCAATACTGGGAATAATTCATATTTATCCCGAGAGTCCCGGGAAATACTGCAAAAAGTGTACATTTAAAGCACATAAAACCAAGATATGGTCAATCAGGTTCTCCCCAAATAAGATTGTCGCTGCTCCACATTGCTGTCTTGGCTGCGCCACTATGTAAAGATTTCACAGCAAGTGAAACTGACATTTAGTAATGATAGAGTAACTTTGATCGCCAATGACATTGTTGTTAAACAGGCCGTTCATAAATTCAGAGCTTTATCATGTTCCTCAATTAATTCAGAGCTTTGTCATGTTCCTCAATTAATTCAGAGCTTTATCATGTTCCTCAATTAATTCAGAGCTTTATCATGTTCCTCAATTAATTCAGAGCTTCATCATGTTCCTCAATTAGTTCAGCGTATTTCATCTCCACACAGAGCAAGCTCAGGACGCACAGACCACACCCCGAGTAGGCAATAGCATTGTCCTATCATACAAACCTTGTAACGGCAGTTAAACAAATGTCAAATGAATAACCAAAGTTTCTAATCTTGCTTGGTAATGTCCAACGAATGCCAGCATATCTCCTATTTAGCAAAATCATGTTGATGATTATACAGACTGCAGATCAGCTCATGAATAACGGGGACATGAAGAGAGGATTTTTTTTTAATATTGAGGCATCTTAATGAGGACCAACTCTGTTTAATATCCATATCAACTCTCATAGCTTAAATTGATCACACATTATCTACCGAATCTCTCATATGGGCATCAATACGAGAAATGTTATAGTGTTATTTGGACATATAGGCCAGACGGGCTTTGATAATGCAACCTATGGATTACAGAAAAAATGTGGCATTTTCATGCGAGACAGGAGTCAGGATTTTGGGTTTCAGTGGGATTGGGATGATACGAAAAAAGACTCTATAAAAAGCTATATAGGGCTACTACGTGAGTCAATAGATAAATAATAGGCTACTTTTGATTTAGACTACATTATTAAATGCTAAATATTTGATCAGTGATAGACGAGAAAACAAATAAATAGGCAACCAGTTACACTTGTCCAGCCAAAAATCAATTAACCAAATAAAAAGACAGATTCCGTAAAACAAAATCACATTGATTGATTATCAGACAAGTCACAGGCTTTAGGTCGGGAGTAGGACAGGCTACTGAGCGTGTGAAGAGCAAAATCCACTTGTTCTTATCAGCTAATATATGAGCAAACAAAAATAAAGATGATCATTTGCATTCATCTCAAATTAGCTAACATTTCCCCAGCCTAATTGTTACCAAATATCCAAACGGGATTCAGTGAAAACAAAGATCTGACATCGATTTATTTATCTAGAAGAGTCCCCACGCTTGTCTCAAAGCATCTATGGAGCTGTCCCAATCAAAATGGTGCTGAAATGGTAACATAGGTGACCACACAGGACTATTGCTTTAAATTAGTATAAAGTCTGTATATGACTTACAAGTTTCAGTATAAGCAATAATCTATTTTTGGGGTTCGTACTCATTCAATTTCTGGGACGTCGGACCAGGCCTGCGCTTGCGGTTCAGCTCATCTGGCTTGGGTCAGACCAGGATCCAATTTTCAGTTCTGATGGGTACTCTAAACTGCATTCGTTTCAGCTGTGCTAGGCTAAAGGATTCCTTTCTAGAACCTGTTTTGCTAATGTGCTATTTAATTTTGTTGCCAATGTGCTGCTGCACATGTTTTATGGGGGGGGGATTGCATTAGACATTGAGAGAAAATAATTGTAATTTCCCAGGTCTTAATTTTTTCAGGAAATGTGAAGAGTGGTCCCGGGACAATCCTAGGATCCCGGTTACCTGTGTTAATCCTTACTCCAGAGCCAGGATTTCCTTTGCTATTTGTCTGTTTTAAACTTCCTGGCTGGGAAGCAATAAACAGGTACTTTATCCCGAGACAAATTTTCAGTCTCTCTCTCTCTCTCTCTCTCTCTCTCTCTCTCTCTCTCTCTCTCTCTCATTACTGTATGTAATAATATAGACAATATATCACATTTGCATAGAAGTTTTTGTTCCCCAGGCAGGAAGTTCACATATGAAATGAGAGGCATCATTGGACTCTCACACTCTCACTGTTTCTTTCTTTCTTTATGTCTGTCTGTCTGTCTGTCACTCACTCACTCACTCAGTCACTCACCCCGAGAGGAATGTGTGGAAATTTAATCATGGCAAGGTAACTGGAAATATGGCAGAATACAAACAGAGTAGTTATTCCCTTCGCAAGCCAATCAAACAGGCAAAACGTCAGTATAGAGACAAAGTGCAGTCGCAATTCAATGGCTCAGACACGAGACGTATATGTCAGGGTCTACAGATAATCACGGACAACAAAAGGACACAGACGTCCTGCTTCCGGACAAGCTAAACACCTTTTTTGCCCGCTTTGAGGATAACACAGTGCCACCGAGGAGGCCCGCTACCAAGGACTGTGGGCTCTCCTTCTCTGTGGCCAATGTGAGTAAGACATTTAAATGTGTTAACCCTCGCAAGGCTGCCGGCCTAGACGGCATCCCTCGCCGCGTCCTCAGAGCATGCGCAGACCAGCTGGCTGGTGTGTTTATGGACACATTCAATCTCTCCCTATCCCAGTCTGCTGTCCCCACATGCTTCAAGATGGCCACCATTGTTCCTGTACCTAAGAATGCAAAGGTAACTGAACTAAATTACTATCGCCCTGTAGCACTCACTTCTGTCATCATGAAGTGCTTTGAGAGACTAGTCAAGGATCCTATCACCTCCAACTTACCTGTCACCCTAGACCCACTTCAAATTGTTTACCGCCCCAATAGGTCCACAGATGATGCAATCGCCATCACACTGCACACTGCCCTATCCCATCTGGACAAGAGGAACACCTATGTAAGAATGCTGTTCATTGACTATAGCTCAGCATTCAACACCATAGTACCCTCCAAGCGCATCATTAAGCGCTAGGCCCTGGGTCTGAACCCCGCCCTGTGCAACTGGGTCCTGGACTCCTGACGGGCCGGACCCTAGGTGGTGAAGGTAGGAAACAACACCTCCACTTCGCTGATCGTCAACACTTAGGCCCCACAAGGGTGCGTGATCAGCCCTCTCCTGTACTCCCTGTTCACCCATGACTGCGTGGCCATGCACACCTCCAACTCAATCATCAACAGATGACACAACAGTAGTAGGCTTGATTACCAACAGCGACGAGACAGCCTACAGTGAGGAGGTGAGGGCTCTGGGAGTGTGGTGCTAGGAAAATAACCTCTCACTCAACATCAACAAAACAAAGTAGATGGTCGTGGACTTCAGGAAACAGCTGAGGGAGCACCCCCCTATCCACATAGATGGAACAGCAGTGGAGAAGGTGGAAGGTTTTAAGTTCCTCGGCGTACACATCACTGACAAACTGAAATGGTCCCCCCACACAGACAGTGTGGTGAAGAAGGCGCAACAGCACCTCTTCAACCTCAGGAGGCTGAAGAAATGTGGCTTGTCACCTAAAACCCTCACAAACCTTTACAGATGCACAATTAAGAGCATCCTGTCAGGCTGTATCACCGCCTGGTACGGCAACTGCACCGCCCACAACCGAAGGGCTCTCCAGAGGGTGGTGCGGTCTGCACAACGCATCACCAGGGGTAAACTACCTGCCCTCCAGGACACCTACAGCACCGATGTCACAGGAAGGACAAAAAGATAATCAAGGACAACAACCACCCGAGCCACTGCTTGTTCACCCGCTATCATTCAGAAGGCCAGGTCAGTACAGGCGCATCAAAGCGGGGCCCGAGAGACTGAAAAACAGCTTCTATCTCAAGGTCATCAGACTGTTAAATAGCCATCACTAGCACAGAGAGGCTGCTGCCTATATACACAGACTTGAAATCATTGGCCACTTTAATAAATGGAACACCAGTCACTTTAATAATGTTTACATGTCTTGCATTACTCATGTCATATGTACATACTGCATTCTATACTATTCTACTTCTATCTTAGTCTATGCGGCTCTGAGATTGCTCATCCACATATTTATATATTCTTAATTCCATTTCTTTACTTAGATTTGTGTGTATTGGGTATATTTTGTGAAATTGATAGATAAAACTTGTTAGATATTGCTGCTCTGTCAGAACTAGAAGCACAAGCATTTCGCTACACTCGCAATAATATCTGCTGAACACATGTATATGACCAATACAATTTGATTTGACTTCACTGGTATGAAGTCGAACTTCATACCCCATGGTGATCTACATTACATCATCCATCCATTCTATGCATTCTGTTTCCCCCCTAGCTAGCGACAGCTAGAAGAATGTCTCCAAAGAAAGACCCCTTTGTGCAGCGCCTTAGTGGTCAGTCAGCAGTCTGATGATGTCACAGAGGGCATGCCACCGCTCTGGTAAGCCACTAGCTGCATTCCACATTCCACATTTCAGCCCCGCATGACCTTGTCCTCCTGCAGAGGCAGCAGTGGAACGGAAAATCGCCTGACACTCTAAAGGAAGAACACAGCACCGGAAGCGTTGTGCCTTTAGAGGTGTCCTTCCCAGTCAGAGGACATCATGTGACTGGCCCAGTGCTGCCTGTTGTTGATGCAGTTGACATGGAAACCCAAAATAGGAACTGTTCAGCGATGATGTTATGTAGCTGTCAGCAATGTCCATGTTGCAACATCACTGTGCAAATATTCATGTAAGTCTCCTCCATCATGTAACATGAGGATAATACTACTGGAGACGGAGTGAGAATTATACCGTGACATTCAGGGATCTTCTATTGGGGAAAATGCTTCATGGGCCTAATAGTAAAGACATTTACTTTTAAAAAATTGACGCAACCAGTCATGATGTTTTCATCTGACTGTCAAACAAATCAGTTACCAAAATAGGCTACCTGCGTCTGCTCAGGTTCATCCACTCCAAAATAATTCCAGCATCCAAACAGTGCACTTCCAATCAGTGCACTGTGCACATGCCGTTACGAATGGAAAGATACATATATTACAAACGTCAAAGTGTAATGACATTCGGCAATTGTCATTAGGTCTACATGGATGCCAAGGGAAGCCATGCCCCCGACCCCAAAAAAAGAACAACATTATGCAAATGAAACAGCGCACCTCTGTCTCAATATGTATAGCCCATATATCTGATGCTGTCTGGCCAAAAAGAGTATGACATAGTGAGACAGGGGCACTTGGATGCTTTCTCCGGTGAGATTGATATATCTTGCTGTCTGCGCATGTCTTAGTAAAATTATCAATATTTAAAGACCCTCCCAAAAGTTTGACATATGCCCCAATAAAGGCAGGAAGGAAACAGCTTTAGTCCCTACTGACAACAAACAAGAGTCAAAGCAAAATTTCTACAGACATATCGAGCTAATGGCCAACAGCCAGTACTGAGGTGTGAGATAAATCCTCTGAAGCAAGGATATACATATTCTTGGTACCATTTGAAAGGAAAATTTGAAGTTTGTGGAAATGTGAAAGGAATGTAGGAGAATATAACACATTAGATCTGGTAAAAGATAATACAAAGAAAAAACCAACTGTTCTTTTCTATTTTTTTTTTACCATCATCTTTGAAATGAAAGAGAAAGGCCATAATGTATTATTCCAGCCCAGGTGGAATTTAGATTTTGGACACTAGATGGCAGCAGTGTATGTGCAAAGTTTAAGACTGATCCAAAGAACCATTGCATTTCTGTTCAAAATGTTGTATCAGGACTTCCCAAATGTGCCTCATTTGTTTATTTATAACTTTTCATGTTCAAAATTGTGCACTCTCCTCAAAAAATAGCATGGTATTATTTCACTGTAATAGCTAATGTAAATTGGACAGTGCAGTTAGATTAACAAGAATTTAAGCTTTCTGCCAATATCAGATATGTCTATGTCCTGGGAAATGTTCTTGTTACTTACAACCTCATGCTAATCGCATTAGCCTACGTTAGCTCAACCTCCTCGTGGTAGGGACACCAATCCCGAAGATGATAACTCTCTTTTGGAACATTTTGGTGATGGTGATTAGTGATTAGACATGCTTGGATTCTAAGAAAGGCCTATGCAATTAAATTCACAAACATTTAATCAAATGTGTATTTCTGGATTCAAACACTCTTGGTGACCTTGTATTACATCAACATGTTCCACTTTACTGAGAACCTTTCTGTAGCTAGGTAGGTCACTTCAAAAATAATGGTCCTTTTCAATAACAATCAAACTAGTCATCCAGGTGCATGTTGTTGTGTGTTGTTACATGTGCATTATGTAGACATCTGCTGTGGTGCCACAGCACACATAAGCCGACACCTGCCTGTGGCTGTGTACAAAGAAAAGAGAGGGGGAGAGAGGGGAGAGAGAATTAGGCAGGGCTGTTAGGGCTATTAATCAGCTGGTGACTCACATTGAGATTCCCAGCAGCAGCAGGTCTTTTACAGACATCCACATTATTCTCTAGCGTGTACCGCCCTCTGCTGGACAAATGTATGTAAAGCTCGAATAAAAACTGCGGACTGCTTTGCTGTGTCAAAAGAATTGACATAAAAGCATGCACATGAATGAATAAAACAAATCTCCCAATTTAGATAATTGCAATTTCTGAATTCAATTGGTTGTAGGGGATCTCTGAATTGGCATTCTTGCTCAATAGCCTAATCCAATCACTTTTTAGTCACTATAACCTTGCCCTGCCCTTATTCCTGGAAACCTGAAAGTTGGTGCCAGTGATGATGACATTTTTGTGCAACCGGAATTGATATTCCCGGCGATGGAGTGGTTTAGTTATGATTGCATATCTCTCTCTCTCGCTCTCTCTCGCTCTCTCAGCTTCCCAGAAGAAGCCATCACAATGTATCAGCTCCTCAAGGCTCCCTCCAGATTTATGCTAAACCATCCCGTTTCCCAGCAATGACAGACTGAGCAACCAAGCTTCCTCTCCTCCTTGTCATCTTTTTTCCCCCTGCATTTCCTTCTCTGTTCTATCTTATTTCCATTCCGAAGAAGGATGAGAGGCCGAGCAAGAAGAATGCAGTCTCACTTTCCTCCTACAAACTCTAATTTCAATCATAATTAGTATTTCATTAATGCTATAATTAGATTTATTTGATATAATTTGATGTATATCTAAATTCAGATATTAATTATACATTTCCAATGGCTTGATGACATTGTTAGGTCTGATCAGTCTTCTTCATCACAGTGAATGCAGATATCAACCTTTTATACAGAGGAGAGAGAAGTTGCCCATACCTACTGATACTATGATAATCTGATCCTAGATCTGTGTTTGGGGCCAACGTCTTAACAATATCACCATCTTGGCATAATTAATTTCAATCGTCTTCATTTTAATTAGACTTCACTAACAACAAGAGGGCTTTGTGTTGGAGCCTATTTCTTCCCATTTCAGAAATAAGAGGTAGGCCTACCTGTTTGACAGCCTAAATTAGTCCATAGTCTGCTATATCCATAGATGTCTGTCAATCCCTCCACCCACCATGCACTTTTTAAATAGCTTACCTCCATGTCAGTGAAAAGCTGTTCAGTTAAAATCAAGACTCGAATTGAAGGGGTATGAGAGAGGACGTAATAGGCCAACCTTTTATTGTTATAGACTTTATATTTGTATTTGTGTTTACTATGGATCCCCATTAGCTGCTGCCAAGGCAGCAGATACACGTCCTGGTGTCCAGCAAAATTAAGGCAGTTCATACAATATTAAAAACTTTACAATGCATTCACAGATTTCACAACACACTGTGTGCCCTCAGGCCCCTACTCCACCACTACCCCATTATCTGCAAAACAAAATGCATGTGTTTTTGCAGGAGAGATTGACCTGCATATTATTAATATTAGCTCTCTGTGTACATCCAAGGGCAAGCCGTGCTGCCCTGTTCTGAGCCAATTGCAAGTCCCTTTTTGTGGCACCCGACCACACGACTGAACAGTTGTCCAGGTGTGATAAAACTAGGGCCTTTGTGGTTTTGGCAGTTGACATCTAAATTACTGCCCTTCATGTCTCGTCTGATTATTGTTCTGGGTGTTTACTTTATTTATGGAATACATTCATTTTGGTATTCCTTTACTCAGTGTGTGGTTTCCCATTGTTACAATCTTGAGCCAGGTTGTAACAAGTGGGGGCTCATCTGGGATCTCTGTGGAGTTACTCCCTGGAATTGCATTTCTTTGGTAGCATTTGCTAACTGGTTAAGGTGATGTTTCAAGGTAAAGTGCTTTGTGTTTGTTCTTTAGCTAAGCCTTCTGTCTATGGGGTTATTTTGTGGGCACTACTTTGATTGGGGAGTTACATACTGAGGTACACGTACAAAGTATTTGTGACATTTGAATACTGACTGTTGGTACTTTGGTTACATGCCTGTGGAAGTAGGATTGGTTTGTGCTGCAGTGGAGAGTACCACAGTTTCTCCATCCCCTGTTCCGGTTGGAGATCCTGCTTTGCTCATTGTTGGGACATTAGGTTAGTGTTTGTGCGGCGTTAGCAGTGATAGATTGTTGGGGTAGCGTGGATTGGCTACCTGGACTCTTGTCTTCTCCCCTGGTAGATTTAGCGACGTGTGTCCCTTATGACACACGTTGGGCAGTGTTAGCTCTTTGTTATTTTTGTGTGGTGACCGTGGCTGGAGCAGTTGTCTAGGGAGCACATCCTTGGCTCAGAGGTAACAAGCTTGCCGGGAGCTTTTTCTGTGACAGCGGGCTAAAGTGCATAAATTCCCACCACCAGTAACTGCATGAAGACTAGGGTTGAGCTAGTAATCGGTCTTGGGGAAGCTTTTTTTTCTCTCTTGTGTGGTTGTTTGGTGTAATCAACTGGGGCGAGAGCAAGTTGTTGTTCATCCACGGTTGGTTGACTGTTTGACTATGGCTAACATTGAGGAATTCTTCCAAGTCCCGAGGGAGGAGATTCTGGATTGCTATACTAAAGACTAATTGTTACGAATTGTGACACATAACATTGAGATTGATAAATGTCAGAGACTGTTAAGTCCATACTAAAGGCCAACTTGATCGAATTTGGCATTCTATAAGTTTTCTCCTGGTTGGCTACATTTTGGTCCACTACAAACGCCCCTAATCCTGTCTTTTGAACAGCTAAAGGAACTGTTGCCACAACTAGAGCATGATGGGCTGAAACAGCAACACACCTTGGAGGTTGAAAGGCTTAAACAAGAAACTGAGCGTGGCAAACTGACGCTGCAACAAGTCCTTTTAGATTTGGTCAGAGATGGTAAGCTCTCTGACATGTCCCTTAATGACAGCTACGGTGATTTCTCCGGAGGTCGTGCTCAGAACCATTGGGTATGGTTGACAGTGCATCCATCTATTCAGCGTTTATTAGAGGGTTACGTATCCCTGATAGGTAACGAAGAGGGTCCTAGTTAACCTCTTATGGAGCGGCATCGGTGTTTGGAGGTTCAGAGAGTCTGGCGTGGCCAAAGTAAAATGGCTGTTTCTCAGGCCCAGAAGCTAGGATAGGCATTATCTTGGTATCATTTGAAAGGAAACACTCTAAAGTTTGTGGAAATGTGAATTGAATGTAGGAGAATGTAACACAATAAATCTGGTAGAATAAAATACAAAGAAAAAAACATACGTTTTCTGTTTTTATTGTTGTTTGTATCATCTTTCACATGAACAAGAAATACCAAACATTCAGTTAAGATGCTGGGGATAATTTAGATGGAGAACAGAAGAGGGCAACAGTGTGTGTGCAAAGTTTCAGACAGATAACTTCAGGAATGAGCGAGCTACATGACATTTACCATGAAGTCACCCAGGTGTCCCACACAAGTTGCCCAAATGTACCCAAGTGGCCGAATTGGTAAAGTGATACATTTTGAATTAAATAACTATATACAGCATACAAAAAAACTATTCTAACACACAAAAAATAATCTTTATACAAATCTATAAAAAAAAAAAAAAAAAAAAAAAATTTTGAATTTGAAAAATTTGGAAAAATTTGACATGGGGGTCTGTCCACAGCTCTTAACCATTTCCTTGTGGAGGATGAACGCATTCACCACAGCAATGTCAATGAAATGATAAAACAATGTCTTGTACCATTTCATTGTCTTGTGGAGAAGATTGTAGTAGCCTATCAGCGCGTCTGACAGGTCCACACCTCCCATGCTCTTGTTGTAGTCCTTCACAGCAGCTGGAATGGGACATTTTTGGTGGTCCATGCCCCACTAGCGTTCTTCACACGTCTGACGACGTGATCGCCACTGAAGGCTTTGTGGATGGTCGTGCACATGATCACTTCTCTGGTATCCATCCACTTGACAAAGAGCAGGCCACCTTCACGAATCCATCTCATGGCACCCCGATCAGCCCGCTTAGGCATGTCGTTCACCTTCGTTTTCGGAAAGCCCACTCTGTTGGGACGAATGGTGCCACAAGCCCACATATCCAGCTTCCTCAGGTCGGTGAACAGGGTCGGGCTTGTGTAAAAATTGTCCACAAACAGTTTGTAGCCCTTCCCCAGCAGTTGAAAATCTAATAACTCCATAACGGAGTCATAACTAAGTCCCTTACCGGTCGCAAAACTGCTTTTCCCCTCATAAACAAAAAATTGCATGTGTAAGCACACACAGAATCAGCCAAAACAAACAGTTTGTAACCCCACTTTGTGGGTTTGTTACGTATGTATTGTTTTAGGCCAATTCTGGCCTTTGAGGCTACCATCCTCTCAACTATTGACAAGTTCTGGGCGGGCTGAAAATAGGTCTTGCACGCCTCCACCATGCTGGGGTAGAAAGGTTGAATTTTGCAAAGCCTATCAAACCTTGCTGTGCCTCTCTTCTCATTGTCCTCATCAACTTGTGGGTCACTGATATGAAGCGCCCAGGAGATAGCCAGAAACCTGTTTGAAGACATGAAAGCAGCGAGGAAAGGCAGTTGATAGACAGGTGACCTTTTCCAGTAGTCCTTCAAGGTCTTCAACTTCACCAGCCCCATGAAAATGACCAGTGAAAGGTAGCAGAAAAGGACTTGAATGGAAATGGGCTTCCATGCGTCTTTCTTTACTGCATGCTTCTTTTTTCCATACTTATTTGTGTTGGACACCAAGGAATTAACAACAGACGAGGTGAAAAAAAGCTGAAAAAGTTGAATGGGGCTGTACTTCGCTGTCATGTCCAGCTGAGGTCCTGGCTGCCTTTTCGGTCTAAATGTTGGTGGAATTGGTTCCTCATCAACATCGAGCACAGTGTGCCAACGCCCCTCTGCCTCTCTGTCTGCAGGTTTCACACTTCCCCTCCTCTGCTTCTTTGTTGCCGTCTTCACACCTCTAGATGGCCGGGTAGGTGTGGAGCTGGAAAGAGCAGGGATCCGTCTGGATGGACCAGCTCCAGTGGGGGATGGACACCTTGACAATGGGGGTTCCCAATCAGACTCACCTGCACTGTGAAACAAAAAATGTCCATTTAAAATCCAATAACTCCAAAACAGAATCATAGCTTACTAAACTTTTTTTATGGGCCTGTAACCAAATTCGGTTACAAACATTTTGCTTTGGCTGATTCTGTATCTGTTTATTGTTGTTACATGAATCTTACTAAACTTTTTTTATGGGCCTCAAACAACACATGTGTAATAAACTAACCAAATTCGGTTACAAACATTTTGCTTTGGCTGATTCTGTATCTGTTTATTGTTGTTACATGAATCTTACTAAACTTTTTTTATGGGCCTCAAACAACACGTGTAATAAACCAAACAAATTCGGTTACAAACTACAATAAACAGATACAGAATCAAATAAAATAAAATTTTATTTGTCACATACACATGGTTAGCAGATGTTAATGCGAGTGTAGCGAAATGCTTGTGCTTCTAGTTCCGACCATGCAGTAGTATCTAACAAGTAATCTAACAAATTCACAACAACTACCTTATACACACAAGAGTAAAGGAATGAATACGAGTATGTTCATATAAATATATGGATGAGCGATGGCTGACCGGCATAGGCAAGATGCAGTAGATGGTATGGAGTACAGTATATACACATATATATATGAGATGAGTAATGTAGGATATGTAAACATTATATAAATGGCATTGTTTAAAGTGGCTAGTGATACATTATTTCATCCAATTATAATTATTAGAGTGGCTAGAGATTTGGGTCGATGGCCGAACGGCATAGGCAAGATTCAGTAGATGGTTTAGAGTACAGTGTATACATTTGATATGAGTATGTCAGATACGTAAACATTATATACAAAATTGTTTAAAGTGGCTAGTGATACATTTGTTACATCCAATTTTCTATTATTTAAAGTGGCTAGAGATTTAAGTCAGTATGTTGGCAGCAGCCACTCAATGTTAGTGATGGCTGTTTAACAGTCTGATGGCCTTGAGGTAGAAGCTGTTTTTCAGTCTCTTGGTCCCAGCTTTGATGCACCTGTACTGACCTCGCCTTCTGGATGATAGCGGGGTGAACAGGCAGTGGCTCGGGTGGTTGTTGTCCTTGATGATCTTTTTGGCCTTCCTGTGACATCGGGTGGTGTAGGTGTCCTGGAGGGCAGGTAGTTTACCCCCGGGGATGCGTTGTGCAGTCCTCACTACCCTCTGGAGANGGGGCCCCAGTGTTGAGGATCAGCGGGGTGGAGATGTTGTTTCCTACCCTCACCACCTGGGGCCGGCCCGTCAGGAAGTCCAGGACCCAGTTGCACAGGGCTGGGTCGAGACCTAGGGTCTCGAGCTTAATGACGAGCTTGGAGGGAACTATGGTGTTAAATGCTGAGCTGTAGTCGATGAACAGCATTCTTACATAAGTATTCCTCTTGTCCAGATGGGTTAGGGCAGTATGCAGTGTGATTGCGATTGCGTCGTCTGTGGACCTATTGGGACGGTAAGCAAATTGGAGTGGGTCCAGGGTGTCTGGCAGGATGGAGGTGATATGATCCTTGACTAATCTCTCAAAGCACTTCATGATGACGGAAGTGAGTGCTACGGGGCGATAGTCATTTAGCTCAGTTACCTTAGCTTTCTTGGGAACAGGAACAATGGTGGCCCTCTTGAAGCATGTGGGAACAGCAGACTGGGATAGGGACTGATTGAATATGTCCGTAAACACACCAGCCAGCTGGTCTGCGCATGCTCTGAGGACACGGCCAGGGATGCCATCTGGGCCGGCAGCCTTGCGAGGGTTAACACATTTAAATGTTTTTCTCACATTGGCTGCGGTGAAGGAGAGCCCGCAGGTTTTGGTAGCAGGCCGTGTCGGTGGCACTGTATTGTCCTCAAAGTGAGCAAAGAAGTTGTTTAGTTTGTCTGGGAGCAGGACGTCATGGTCCGCAACGGGGCTGGTTTTCTTTTTGTAGTCCGTGATTGACTGTAGACCCTGCCACATTCCTCTTGTGTCTGAGCCGTTGAATTGTGACTCTACTTTGTCTCTATATTGACGCTTAGCTTGTTTGATTGCCTTGCGGAGGGAATAGCTACACTGTTTGTATTCAGTCATGTTTCCGGTAGCCTTACCCTGGTTAAAAGCAGTGGTTCGCGCTTTCAGTTTTGCGCGAATGCTGCCATCAATCCACGGTTTCTGGTTGGGGAAGGTTTTAATATTTGCTATGGGTACAACATCACCAATGCACTTGCTAATAAACTCACTCACCGAATCAGCGTATACATCAATGTTGTTGTCAGATGCTATCCGGGAACATATCCTAGTCCACGTGCTCGAAGCAATCTTGCAGCATGGAATCGGATTGGTCGGACCAGCGTTGAACAGACCTGAGAACGGGCGTTTCCTGTTTTAGTTTCTGTTTGTAGGCTGGGAGCAACAAAATGGAGTCATGGTCAGACTTGCCGAAAGGAGGGCGGAGAATAGCCTTGTATGCATCACGGAAGTTGGAATAACAATGATCCAGGATTTTACCAGCCCCTGTTTGTACAGGTGTTGCGCCAACTTCGCATCAGACGCAATCTTGCGATCGCATGTCATGCACAGAGTCAGGGAGCCTTGGAGCGGTTCCATCAGACCTTGAAGTTGTTGTTGCGTGCTTACCGCACTGAGATGGACTGAGACTGGTAGGAGGGGTTGCCTTGGTTGGTGCTTGCAGCTAGAGAGGTTTTACAGGAAAGCACAGGGTTTAGCCCTAATGACCTAGTTTTTGGGGACACTGTATGTGGTTCATTAGCCTTTTACGAGATGGCTGGGGTATTACAGAGTCCCCTAAGAATCTGTCACATGTAAATTACTTCAGGCAACCCCTGTATGCAGCTGGGGAAATGGCTAAGGAAAAGTTTACATCTTCTCAGTGTGAGATGAAGCGACTGTTTGATCGGCGAGCTGAACGCCACCAGTTCAGTCCTGGTGACCAAGTCCTCACTCTGTTACCTATTGTTGGTTCTCCGTTTCAGGCTAAATTTAGTTGGCCATATACAGTGGTACGTCAGGTTTCGGAGTTGAACTATTTGGTTGCAACTCCTCAAAGGAAAAAGGCTACACAGCTCTGTCATGTGAACTTGTTGAAGCCTTACGATGCAGTTTCCGAACCAGGGGCTGATGTGGTGTCTGTATCTTCAAGATTTTCCCCTTGACATTCGTCATATTAAGGGGGTGGACAATGTTTTGGTGGATGCGTTGACCCGTGTGCCCTCTCCTTAGCTGTCCTGTTTAATACGGTTGTCTGTTCTATGACACTTTG
Source organism: Hucho hucho (assembly GCA_003317085.1). Taxonomy (NCBI): domain Eukaryota; kingdom Metazoa; phylum Chordata; class Actinopteri; order Salmoniformes; family Salmonidae; genus Hucho; species Hucho hucho. The sequence continues at coordinate 254,399 of QNTS01000918.1, forward strand.
GTCTCCTCTCTCTTGGTCTCTCTTCCTCTCCTTTTCTTAATTTGCATTTAGGTGCCATAGTTGCTGAAGGTGGAGGGATGAGTTAAGTGGTGTACCTGGGTGGTTGGATGTCCAGGGAGTGCAAGTATATTTGTATTTGTTGCTTGTGTTAAAACATTTTGGTTTTGTTTTGAGGCAATGGGAGGTCCCTGTTTTTATGGGTGGGGATGTGACGGCCCCTCCCTGCTCTGTCTACTGCGCTTTGCTGTGCTTACTTCCTGCAGGAGATTGGTGGACTGAGTAAGAGAGGTGGGTGGAACTGGGAGGGTCGTCAGTGCTGATGGGGCACACGTGTGAGCTCAGCTGTGGCCTACCTATCTTTACGATTTGGTCCTGCCGTACATACCTACACGTACGCTACAGTCACAAGACGCAGGCCTCCTTACTGTCCCTAGAATTTCTAAGCAAACAGCTGGAGGCAGGGCTTTTTCCTATAGAGCTCAATTTTTATGGAATAGTCTGCCTATCCATGTGAGAGACGCAGACTCGGTCTCAACCTTTAAGTCTTTATTGAAGACTCATCTCTTCAGTAGGTCCTATGATTGAGTGTAGTCTGGCCCAGGAGTGTGAAGGTGAACGGAAAGGCACTGGAGCAACGAACCACCCTTGCTGTCTTTGCCTGGCTGGTTCCCCTCCACTGGGATTCTCTGCCTCTAACCCTATTACAGGGGCTGAGTCACTGGCTTACTGGTGCCGTGGCGGTGATCTTGTGGGCTATACTCGGCCTTGTCTCAGGATGGTAAGTTGGTGGTTGAAGATATCCCTCTAGTGGTGTGGGGGCTGTGCTTCGGCAGAGTGGGTGGGGTTATATCCTGCCTGTTTGGCCCTGTCCGGGGGTNTTCTTCTCTCTCTCTCGGAGGACCTGAGCATTAGGACCATTCCTCAAGGCCTACCTGGCCTGATGACTCCTTGATGTCCCGAGTCCACCTGGCCGTGCTGCTTCTCCAGTTTCAACTGTTCTGCATGTTTTATGAACATTTTAAAATCTTGTCCATGTTCTGTTATAATCTGCACCCGGCACAGCCAGAAGAGGACTGGCCACCCCTCACAGCCTGGTTCCTCTCTAGGTTTCTTCCTAGGTTTTGGCCTTTCTAGGGAGTTTTTCCTAGCCACCGTGCTTTTACACCTGCATTGCTTGCTGTTTGGGGTTTTAGACTGGGTTTCTGTACAGCACTCTGTGACATCAGCTGATGTAAGAAGGGCTTCATAAATGAATTTGTTTTGATTTGATAAAGCCACTGTTTCCCCATTCAGCAAGAGATACCTTTGGTGGTTTCATTGTGGCTTTGTCAGTTGACGTCTAACTTACTGACCTTCATGCCTCATCTGATTGTTGTGAGTGTTTATTTATGGAATAGATTAATTTTGTTGTTCCTTAACTTCTTAGGGCTAGGGGGAAGTATTTTGAAGTTCGGATGAAAAACATGCCCTAAGTAAACTGCCTGTTACTCAGGCCCAGAAGCTAGGATATGCATATAATTAGTAGCTTTGGATAGAAAACACTCTGAAGTTTCTAAAACTGTTAAAATAATGTCAGTGTGTATAACAGAACTGATATGGCAGGCAAAAACCAGAGCAAAATCCATCCGGGATGTCAGTCATGTCACACTGTTTTCAATAGGCCAGCTATTCAAAGCCTAATAGATTAACTACTTAGGGAGTAGCGGCGCGCTAGCAGGCCGCTCCCGACACTACCCGGTGAAATGTAAGGCGCCAAATTCTAAATCCAAAAGTTGAATTATTAAACATTCATCAATATACAAGTGTTGCATAGTCATCAAAAGCTCTGATTCTTGGCAATATCACAGCATTGTCAGATTTCAAAAAGGCTATACGGCGAAAGCACAACATTTGATTGTTTGAGGATAGCACCCCACACATTTTCCACATTAGCATAAATTCATATCCAGCACGGGTCACACAAAACCCTTATATAAGAGCTAAAAAATATCACTTACCTTTCGAAGAACTTCTGCTGAGGGCTTTCCAAGTGTCCAACGAAGACATCCAATGGTTCTTTTGTTAGGAAAAGTAATTTATTATATCCATACATCTCCGTTTGGTTGGCGCGTTATGATCAGAAAATCCACCGTTGAGTCGCCCATTGAACCGTGAAGAGAACACATTCAAATTATACCTATAAACTTTCTACAAACAAATCAAACATCATTTTTAATGTATCCTTAGGTATCCTTTTATGCATATTTACGGTAATATTTCAACTGGACGATAACGTGAAAGGAAAATAAAGTGGGGCGCGCTCACAATCTCGCGCCCGTCAAACGTTGTTGACAAAAGTGGTCCCTTCACTACTTCCTCTTCCTATCTGTTCTGCTTAGAGCTAGAGCTTACAGACACTGTATAAAGACTGTTGACATCTAGTGGAAGCCATAGGTACTGCAGTCTCAGTCCTAGTTAAAATAGAAATGAATAGGCAACCTGGAGAAGAAGGTCATGTACAAAAACAACTGCAAATCCCGGATGGATTTTCCTCGGGTTTTCGCTAACTGCTATATCAGTTCTGTTATACTCACATACATTATTTTAACACGTTTAGAAACTTCAGAGTGTTTCCTATCCAATAGTACTAATTATGTGCATATCCTATTTTCTGGGCCTGAGTGGCAGGCATTTTACTTTGGGCACGCCAGACTCTCCAAAACCGTCACCTCTGCTGCCGCTCCCTAAGAAGTTAACTCAGTGTGTGGTTTCCCATTGTTTGTTAGAATCTTGAGCCCAGTTGTAACAATACACACTGGCTTTACTCAAAGCCAGTTTCATGTCATTAGTAAAGATTTAAAGTAAGGGCCTAGACAGCAACCCTGGGGAATTCCTGATTCTACCTGGATTATTTTGGTGAGGCTTCCATTAACTTCTCAGGGCTAGGTGGGACGGTAGCGTCTCACCTCGACAACATCTGGTCAAAATACAAAAGTCGTAATTAAACATTCATGAAAATACAAGTGTGTTACAGCATTCAAAAGCTTAGAATCTTGGTAATCTCACAGCGTTGTCAGATTTCAAAAAGGCTTTATGGCAAAAGCATAGCATTTGATTGTCTGAGGACAGCGCCTCACATACTTCCTCCATTAGCATAAATTCATAACCTGCACAGGTGTCATAAAACTCAAAAACAACGATAAAATAAATCGCTTACCTTTGAAGATCTTCCTCTTGGCAATCCAAAGGGTCCCAGCTACACAATAAATGGTTGTTTTGTTTGATAAAGTCCCTCTTTACACCCAAAAAACTGTTTGGTTGGCGCGTTTTGTTCAGTATTCCACCTGCTCATTGGCGTTCAAAACATGCAGACTAATAATACCGGAAAAGTTCATTGAAACAAGTCAAACGATGTTTCTGTTTCCTCAGGTTGTTAAATATCAAAATAAACGATAATATTTCAGCCGGACAATAACGTATTCAATAGGAAAGAAAAAGACGAAGAGCGCGCCTACAGTCACGCGCAGAAAACAGAAGTGCACGTTCCCATAGACCACTTCCTAAAACTTTTTATTCTTGGTCGTTTAAAAAAAAACAAGCCTGAAACATTGTCTAAATACTGTTGACATCTAATGGAAGCCATAGGAACTGCAATCTGAGAGCTGAAACCCAGTATGGACAATAGGCTTCACATTAAAAATGCACATTTCCTGGATGTATTTTCCTCTGGTTTTCGACTGCCATATCAGTTCTGTTATGATCACATACATTATTTTAAGAGTTTTAGAAACTTCAGTGTTTTCTATCCAAGTCTACCATATGCATATCCTAGCTTCTGGGCCTGAGTAACAGGTAGTTAACTTTGGGCACACCAGACTCTCCGAACTTCCTAACACTGCCCGAACACAGGTTAAAGAACGCCCTCTGTGTTCTGTTAGACAGGTAACTCTTTATCCACAATATAGCAGGGGGTTTAAAGCCATAACACATACATTTTTCCATCAGCAGACTATGATTGATAATGTCAAAAGCCACACTGAAGTCTAACAATACAGCCCCCACAATCTTTTAATCATCAATTTCTCTCAACCAATCAGTCATTTGTGGAAATGCTGTGCTTGTTGAATGGCCTTCGCTATAAGCATGCTGGAAGTTTGTCTGAAATATTGACTTTTCCTTGTTCCAAGCCTAGGGGCACACACTTTCTGGTAGGCTTAAATATGGGAAATAGGAGTGGCAACATCGCCCGCTATTATCCTGAGTAATTTTCCATCCAAGTTGTCAGACCCCGGTGGCTAGTCATTGTTGATAGACAATGTTTTCACCTGTTCCACACTCACTTTATGCAATTCAAAATTACAATGCTTGTCTTTTTTAATTTGGTCAGATATACTGGGATGTGCAGTGTCAGTGTTCATTGCTGGCATGTCATGCCTGATTCTTCTAATCTTGCCAATTAAAAAATTCTTAAAGTAGATGGCAATATCAGTTGGGTTTGTGATGAATGAGCCATCTGATTCAATGAATGCTGGAGCTGAGTTTGCTTTTTTTTTTTTTATTCATCTAAGTTGCTTAATAAACTTCTTACTGTAGTTCTTTATAATTTATCTTTGTTTCTGTGTAGTTTCTTTTTTTATTCAGTTTAGTCATGTCTCAATTTGCAATACGTTTGCCATTCGTTTGTGCAGCCAGAATTATTTGCCATACCTTTTGCCTCATCACTCTGAACCATACAATATTTCAGTATGTCATTAATCCATGGGGATTTAAATGTTGTCATTTTCTTAGTAGGTGCATGCTTATTAGTAACTGCAGTAAGTAATTCCATGTGTCAAGTGCAGTGTCTGTTTGCTCCTCACTACACACCATGGACCAACAAATACTATTTACATCAACATAGGAATCATTAGAAAACTTATTGTACGACCTCTTATACACTATATTAGGCCCATCCTTTGGTTTTTCCTAGGCTACTATATTGTGATCACTATATCCGATGGATCTGGATACCGCTTTCAAGCACATTTCTGCAGCATTAGTAAAGATCTGATCAATACATGTTGATGATCTAATTCCTGCGCTGTTTGTCGCTACCCTGGTAGATTGACTGATAACTTGAACCAGGTTGCAGGCACTGGTTACAGTTTTTTTTTTCTTGAGTGGGCAGATTGGCGAAAGCCAGTCAATATTTAAATCAACCAGAACATATACCTCTGATATCACAAACATTATCAAGCATTTCACACGTTATCCAGATACTGACTGTTAGCACTTGGGGGTCTTTAGCAGCTTCCCACCAGAATGGGCTTTTGGGGAGGCAGATGAACCTGTAGCCATTTTACTTCAACAGTATTTAAACAGCAACACCTCCGCCATTGGCACTTCTATCTTTTCTGTACATGTTATAACCTTGTATTGCTACCACTGCATCATCAAAGGTATTATCTAAGTGAGTCTCAGAGCATATGAAAGTCATCTGTTACTAGTAAATTATTTTTATCATGAACCTTGTTTCAAAAGCTCCATGGTAATGTGGGCTATTTTGAACACTTTTCTTCTGGGATTCTTACTTATTTGTATTGCTTTACTGGGAAGCTTAGCAGAAGTAGACATGCTCATGTTATTTATGTTAGTGCAGGGTGAGCTGCACACAGTGGACTTCCTCCTAGGGCACACTGGCTCAGTGCTAACATTATACATTTGCTTCATAGGCACATGATTACTGCATACAATAGCTGTAGGATCAGCAGAGGCATTCAGGACAGTTAATGACATAAATTAGGTTACTTACATTGTGTCTACCAACACCCCTGGTGTAATGTATATTTTCGGAAGAATTATGACAACTCTGCGTCACAATGGTAGGGATTAACTGAGCTGGGCTTGGGATATTGATAAGTCATTGTCTTAATGCAGCCTTATAATTGCTGTGAAAGGATCCGGGAACCCAAATTATTTGGGTGGAGCCCATCCTCAAACTTGTTTTGTTTCCAAAGGTACCAAAATTGTCAACAAAAGTTACACCCATCGAGCTGCAATAATCACGTAGCCAGTTGTGAAGAGAAAGAATCCTGCTAAAGCATTCAATGCCACGATTCAGAGAGGGCACAGGGCCAGAAAGGATGGGTCTTTTGTTAGTGTCTAGCAGAGAGTCAATCAGCTCTTTAAAATCCAGTTTCAACTGTTCAGAAATGCCCTTCATAATGTCATTAAAATGCACATGGACTACGGTAGAATCGATTTCCATGTCCTGACATAGTACATTGAGGAGCAGCATAGTAATGTAATTTACTTGAGCTCCGGGGTAGGACATTGTTTTTGAACAAGGAATGTTCACATTTATTAACATGGAGATGCTGAAAATAACGGCTGGCAAGAATGACGAGGACATCCACCCACTCCCACACTTCACAGGATTCTGAGAACCCTTTATGGACGGCGAGAGGCAGGATAACTTGAGCTTGTTGCTCCCGGCTCCTGGTGCAGGCCTCCAACAGACGGAGAAGCCCCGTTCGATCCAGAGCAGGGGCAGAAGGTTGCTGAAGTCGACTTCAAAATCGTAGTAGTAGGCACTGCTGCTGCAGCCACAGGCACCCCCAGCAACGAAGGTGCAGGAAGATCAGGCTCAAGGACGGCAAAACTTTTTGTTGTTTGTATCCGCTCCGGGCCTCTCATTGGGAGTGTAGACTATTTGCAGGAGTCCGCTGTCTTCGGCTTCCATGGCTCATGACATGCGACCATCTGTCACGATCTTCGTAATGGACAGACCAAGACGCAGCGATGCTTCCAGAATACATTTTAATAAGAACGTACTGGGTACACAACAAAACAGAAAGTAACGAAGATCGTGAACGTAACAAAGACAAGCTAAGTACAAACAATAACCCACCAACCTAGAGTGAAAACTACAAACATATATATGGTTCCCAATTAGAGACAACAACACACAGCTGCCTCTAATTGGGAACCATACCCCAACATAGATCTATGACACCTAGAACAGACAAACCCTACACCAAAACGAAACCAAAACGCTCCAGCCTGTCATCTCAGGCCTGGGCGTTACAGTTCCCCCCCCCCAAAGGCGCGGACACCGGACGCGCCCAAAAGTCCGTGGGGGGGTCTTCGGGTGGGTCCCCTTGTCCCAGGTGGGGGCTCCGGTGCTGGCCGTGCTGGTCTGAAGTCACGCACCGGAGGCCCTGGACCATTTCTTGGAACTCTGGTGCGTGGAGCAGAAGCTGGGCGTACTGGACTCATGATGCTCACGGGAACTCTGGTGCGTGGGGCTGGAACTGGCCGTACTGGACTCATGA
>QNTS01000918.1:262399-295356 GCA_003317085.1 Hucho hucho
CTCACGGGTGAGTGGAGCTGGAATCTCTCGGACTGGGCTGTGGATTCGCACCGGAGATTCTGCCCGTAGGACCACAGGATATCTTGGTCCCAAAAGGCGCACTGGAGACCTGGCGCGCAGAGCTGGCACTACTCTACCAGGTAGCACACTGACCTCGGCCCGACCAATGAGTGGCGCTGGGATCTCTCGCACTGGGCTGTGGACACGTACCGGAGACACCGCACGCAGAACCGGGGCAGGATATCCGGGTCCCAGGAGGCGCACTGGAGACTTAGCGCGCAGAGCTGGCACCACTCTTCCTGGCTGAACACTCAGTTTCGCCCGACTGATGAGTGGAGCGGGAATCTCTCGCACCGGCCTCTGAATCCCTATGGGAGTAACCGTGCGCAACACTGCATAGCACGGTGTCCCTTCGGTGCGACGCTCTCCCCAACGCTCTCTCCACAAAGCACGAGGAGTTGGCTCAGGAGTCCCTCCTGAACCGGCCAACCTCCTCGTGTGCCCCCCCCAAAAAGCTTTTTGGGGTTGCCTTTCGGGCCTCCGTGCCAGGCGAGTCCCAATGAGCTGTTCCCTGGTCCAGTACTCCCGGGTCTCTCGCTGCTTGGTCTTCGGTTGGTGGGTTATTCTGTCACGATCTTCGTAATGGACAGACCAAGACGCAGCGATGCTTCCAGAATACATTTTAATAAGAACGTACTGGGTACACAACAAAACAGAAAGTAACGAAGATCGTGAACGTAACAAAGACAAGCTAAGTACAAACAATAACCCACCAACCTAGAGTGAAAACTACAAACATATATATGGTTCCCAATTAGAGACAACGACACACAGCTGCCTCTAATTGGGAACCATACCCCAACATAGATCTATGACACCTAGAACAGACAAGCCCTACACCAAAACGAAACCAAAACGCTCCAGCCTGTCATCTCAGGCCTGGGCGTTACACCATCGTTGATTGCCTTGCTCCTCTTGCTGTGCTCCTTTGACTACGCTATCAGATGAGGTAGAGTTCCGGGCAACACCGGCCAGTCGGATAATGACAAAAGACAAGGCGGAGATGCATCCAACAAGCACGAACGCCGTCCAGCCCCCGGCGATGTAAACATTCCACTCTGCGTTTCTCCCAGTTTCAGACGTAGGCTGGCGACCTGCGTCATCAAGGAAGCCACCGTTTAAATTCACGAACACACCCGCAGTATAAATGAGCCATTAGTTCTAATCTTTGGTTGTTTAGTACATAGCCTCACGTGAATCCTTAAAGAGATGGGCGGGCTAAAGCTTAAAAGGGTATGAACGATGCTGAATGGGTGTAGACAAAGAGCTCTCCAGTAGGTACCAGAACATTCAAGGGCCATTTTCTCAAAAGTGAGTTTACAAATGGATCAACTTTCAAAGCAGAATTACTTTCCTATTGTTCCTCAACTGTACTGTATGATATACCATTTTCTAGCTCTGAGTCTCTACTTTTATCCAATGTAAAAAACACCTTAAGACCGAATCAAGCCGGTTGGTCACAATTGGCCTGCATGTGATGGTCAGTCAGGGGAGGGAAGGAGGGATAGAGCAGTGGTGAGGCTGCCTCTCTCACACGACTCAATGTCCCTCCGCTCTCCTTCCCTCCACTGAGAAAAGGGGACACAGTCTTCCAGCTGATGGTGAAATCTCAAGTCACACTGCATTATTTCTACCTCATGCGCCAATTCATGTTGTTATTGCAATGACAAGAGAAAGTTAAATATTCCTTGATATTAAAAAAGACAAGCTGCTAATAATAACAACGCAAGCTGATGGAAACAGTTTGCTATAGTCAATCATTGCAGCTGCAGTGCTGGTTGTAGTGGGAGTGGGAGAACGTACATTTTATGACTTATAAAAGTGTTGAACCTAGTGTTGTCAGCGCTGAATAATAACAACTTAAACATGAACTCACTTATAAAAACAGCAGCTCTTGCCTGTATTCATTGAGTCGCTCTCTGTGCGCTCAAGGCTTATTTCTACAGACTATGGCTCAAGGAAACTGTGCAGACACAGTGATCTGAGCTATCTGATTGGCCAGCAGTAGGCCTATAGGTGCACTTTATTTGCTCTCTGGGCCTGCCGGGTATGCGGTATTCTACATTCAGACTCACAAAATGGTTCAAAATGGGAACATTTACTTCCCGGGCGCTAGGGCTGCTGAATCATGTGCACCTACCACCAACAGAGGTAAGGGAGTGAACGTTATTTATAATAAGGGTTACATGGAGAAAATTGGACCTCTCTGAAATGAAAATGGATGGCAGACTCTTCAGCAAAATATATTTAACCTAAACCCCCCCTGAACTCTTGAAAAAACAAAACAAGTGACCCTCCCCTATACCCGAAATAAGACTTAAAACAAAATGGATAGCAGAGAACATGTCTACTGTTTACACTCCCTTCTTGGACAGACCAGAGCCTTAGATATGCAGTTTTAGAAACTGTTCTTCGTCCTATAAGAATTAGAGGGCAATGCAAGAGTTTTGATAGCACAGAGGGCTGTGGGTCCAGAAAGTTGTGGGTTCACAGACCACCGTAGACAAGAGTAGGGGTGGAAATATCTCCTTTGAAGTAAAAGTATTGCATTAACAATGTTATTTGTATTTTTAAGGCACAAAGTTCACATGTTCCAGACTGTATTTCTGCCAAAGAAAGTTAACCTTTAAATGACGCTCTTGTGAAGCAGTGACCCGCGACAAACATCTAGTTTCCTGAAATTAGTCACAATTCGAGTTTTGATTTTAACTTAACAGCCTTTCACTGACATGGAGGTATGCTATTTAGAGTATAGCAGCCTATAGCCTAATTTCGTCTTTCAAACAGATAGGCCTACCTCTTATTTAATAAATGGGAAGAAATAGGCTCCAACACAAAGACCTCGTTGTTAGTGAAGTCTAAGTAATATAAAAAAACTAATTATTATGCTCACTCAGCTTTGCCTCACAATTAATACTGCACATGATCTATTACCAGCATGATCATATACCTACATTTTCAAAATATAATTTCAAAATGGTCTGAGAAGAACATTGGCCAATATGTGGTGATAATGTATTTGGCCTATAGCCTACTGCACTAACCTCTTTTCTACAGAACTTTTTTTAATTGGTTAATATTGCATAGGCTTATGTTGTTTAAGTCATGTTTTTTTATAAATCTGACCGGTAGATCTCAGCTTGCTTTTGGACTCAAAGTGATCTTGACTCAGAAAAGGTTGGTGACCACAGGTCTAGAACCATCTGGACACACCAGAACTGCCTATGACTCTGTACTGTAGGAATAAAATGCAGGTGAGGTTGTATGTATCGGAATGGTCATATCAGTGCTGTCGGCAGGTGGTGGCCAACTCCTTAACTGTCATCCTCATCATCCTTTCACACCTGACCTTGCTGCTCTGTCAGGTCCCAGGATAAAATATGAGGCTGGATCAGCAGTGTGTGTGTGGTGTTTTAATTACTGTGTGAGAAAATTTGGCACTGTTTTAAGGTACTATCTCTTCATACAGTACCAGGAACAAAAACCCAGTACTCAGTGGTCTGTTAAAAATGCTAGAACCCAGTTGTTGTGAGTTAAGCAACCTACTCCAATCATCTTCACCAAGGCCACACATGCAGAGAAACACAACCAAAGGGGCTCTTGAGACAGACAGTATGAAAGTAATGCAAACCATTCAGACACTTTTCAGCTAGGCCACACACAAATAGATACAAGTAAACACAGATAGTGTGTGCTGAACACATACACACGTAGTCACGCAGTTCACGCACATGCTGATCACATGCCCAGTACTGACAGAGCTATAGAAGCTCTGGATGCCACTCTGACCTCACTATAATGACAAAGATAGATTGAGAATGGTTTGAACAAACACTCCCATTCAAAGCAAAGTTCCATGGTGGGTTGGCCTATTTACAGCATACAGTGAGATGGGAATAGAGGGGGAGGTGAACCTAAGGTTTTGGGAGTGTTGGGAACAGGTGCAGATTCATAGGAACAGGTTCTTTCAGAGCATGACTGTCCTCACAATAACACGTCAATAGCACATCAACGGGCTCCTGAATGGCGTAGCGGTCTAAGGCACTGCATCTCAGTGCTAGAGGCGTCACTACAGACCCTGGTTCGATCCAGAGCTGTGTCACAACTATCAGTGAGTGGTTGACGTGGGCCGGTCCTGACTGGTATGGACAACCGGTACAACTAATTCTCTGCTGCTTGAGCCAGTATGTCTGTGCTGACAATGCTCATCCTGGCATTGTCAACTAGATGGCAGTAGATATCCAGGAATAAAATACCCATTTGAATATGAGAAACCGAGAGTACAGTAGCAAGAGTTATTAGTCAAACTCCCTCACAAAAAAAACCTACTAGGTATAGAATAGTGATTGTCGGTTAGAAAGAGGTGGTTATTAAGAGGCAGATTGATAATGTTATCAGAAAAACTATCCAACTCATCTGCTGTGGGCCTGCACATGCAAAATGTCAATTCAGCATCTTACTAAATGTGCAACTTAATTTTTTCCACTAATTATGATTTTTGAGATATAAAAAATGACCCTGGTTTATGTCTTGAACTGGAGCATCCATGTAAAAAGCTCAATGTGAAATTATGCAAACACAAGAGAAATATGGTTCAGATTTTGGCAGTCTATGCAGCCCTCTGTACAGTGTTCAACAACCGACAACTGTTATCTGCACTGACAGGCTATGTTTGAGTAATGGCACCCAACGAATCCCACACTAAACCAGGAATGAAGGAGAGGGAGGGCAGAGACATGATAATCTGAAAGCCTTTCTATGTGGGAAAAGAGAGAGAGACCGAGGCGGAGAGAAAGAGTGGAGCAAAACAGTCAGAGAAACGGAGACAGAAGGAGAGAGAGGAATATAAAGATGTATCTCCAGAGTCCCTCCTTTCACCATCCAACAACAGGATAAAGGAAATGAGCTACTCATCTTGGGTGAACAGACCCGTCTATCTGCCTGTGGTCCATGCAGTTCATGAATGGCAGGGTGAGCACACACACACACACACACACACACATCTCTGCATTCTACTGTAGTGAGCTGACATTGACGAGACGTAAGTGTGTGTAGTAACATCCTCCATGGGCTAAGTATGACATGGGTGTAACAGGTGGCTAAATGACACTCAGCAAGCTACACACTCCATATGACTGCCCCNCCCCCCCCCCCCCCCCCCCCCACACACACACACAGCCCAACAGAGGCATCCTCTGTGATGATGCCCCCAAACTTAATGACTAAGCAGTAAAGCAAAGAAAGTCAATCGCAAACACTGAGAAGGTTTGGAGAATTTTGTTTCAAGACTAAAGTGAGAGGGATAAGAAAAAGGATGTATAAAGAGAGAAAGAAGGGAGAGAGGTAGAGTAATAGAGGCTGGGGGATAAAAATAGATTGAGGACAGAGAAAGTGAGTGACAACACTTTTACAACACTGTATATAGACATAATATGACATTTGAAATGCCTTTATTATTTTGGAACTGTGAGTGTAATGCTTACTGTTCACTTTTTATTGTTTATTTTGCTTTTGTTTATCCATTTCACTTGCTTTGGCAATGTAAACATATGTTTCCCATGCTAATACTGCCCCTTGAATTGAATTGAATTGAGTGAGGATAGAGAGAAAGAGTGATAAAGAGTGCATCAAATCAATCAAATCACATTTTATGTGTAACATGCGCCGAATACACAGGTGTAGACCTTACAGTGAAATTCTTACTTACGAGCCCTTAACCAACAATGCATTTTTACGAAAAATACCTAAAGAAAAATAAGAAAACAAAGTAACAAATAACTAAAGAGCAGCAGTAAAATAACAATAGCGAGGGTATATACAGGGGGTACCGGTACTGAGTCAATGTGCAGGGGCACCGGTTAGTCGAGGAAATGTATGTAATATAGACTACCATTCAAAAGTTTGGGGTCACTTAGAAATGTCCTTGTTTTTGAAAGAAAAGCAATTTTTTTTGTCACTTAAAATAACATCACATTCATCAGAAATACAGTCTAGACATTTATGTTGTAAATGACTATTGTAGCTGGAAATTGATGAATTTTAATGGAATATCTAGTACATAGGCGTTCAGAGGCCCATCATCAACAACCATCACTCCTGTGTTCCAATGTCACGTTGTGTTAGCTAATCCAAGTTTATCATTTTTAAATATTTTTGCAATTATGTTAACACAGCTGAAAACTTTTGTTCTGATTAAAGAAACAGTAAAACTGGCCTTCTATAGACTAGTTGAGTATCTGGAGCATCAGCATTTGTGGGTTCGATTATAGGCTCAAGCAGTTGCCATACCAAGCAGTGATGCAGCCAGTCAGGATGCTCTCGATGGTGCAGCTGTAGAACCTTTTAACGATCTGAGGACCCATGCCAAATCTTTTCAGTCTCCTGTGGGGGAATAGGTTTTGTCGTGCCCTCTTCACAACTGTCTTGGTGTGCTTGGACCATGTTAGTTTGTTGGTGATGTGGATACCAAGGAAATTGAAGCTCTCACCTGCTCCACTACAGCCCCGTCGATGAGAATGGGGGCATGCTCGGTCCTCCTTTTCTTGTAGTCTTGATCACGTTGAGGGAGAGGTTGTTGTCCTGGCACCACACGGCCAGGTCTCTGATCTCCTCCCTATATGATGTCTTGTCGTTGTTGGTGGTCAGGCCTACCACTGTTGTGTCATCTGCAAACTTAATGATGTTGTTGGAGTCGTGCCTGGCCGTGCAGTCATGAGTGAACAGGGAGTACAGGAGGGGACTGAGCATGCACCCCTGAGGGGGCCCGTGTTGTGGATCAGCGTGGCGGACGTGTTGTTACCTAACCTTACCACCTGGGGTCGGCCCGTCAGGAAGTCCAGGATCCAGTTGTGTTTAGTGTTTAGTCCCAGGGTCCTTAGCTTAAATAGCATTCTCACATAGGTGTTCCTTTTGTCCAGGTAGGAAAGGCAGTGTGAAGTGCAATAGAGATTGCATCATCTCTGGATCTGTTGGGGCGGTATGCACATTGGAGTGGGTCTAGGGTTTCTGGAATAATGGTGTTGATATGAGCCGTGACCAGCCTTTCAAGACAATTCATTGCTACAGAGTGCTACGGGTCGGTAGTGATTTAGGCAGGTTACCTTAGTGTTCTTGGGCACAGGGACTATGGTGGTCTGCTTGAAACATGTTGGTATTATAGACTCAGTCAGGGAGAGGTTAAATGTCAGTGAAGACACTTTCCATTTGGTCAGCACATGCTCGGAGTACACGTACTGGTAATCTGTCTGAATGTTGACCTGCTTAAAGGTCTTACTCACATCGGCTGCGGAGAGCGTGATCACACAGTCGTCCGGGAACAGCTGATGCTCTCATGCATGTTTCAGTGTTACTTGCCTTGAAGCGAGCATAGAAGTCATTTAGCTCATCTGGTAGCTCGTGTTACTGGGCAGCTCTCGGCTGTGTTTCCATTTGTAGTCTGTAATAGTTTGCAAGCTCCGGCACATCCGACGAGCGTCGGGGTCGGTGTAGTACGATTGTTTGATGGTTCGTCAGAGGGCATAGCGTGATTTCTTATATGCTTCTGGGTTAGAGTCCCGCTCCTTGAAAGTGGCAGCTCTACCCTTTAGCTCAGTGCGGATGTTGCCTGTAATCCATGGCTTCTGGTTGGGTATGTACGTACAGTCACTGTGGGGACGACGTCATCGATGCATTTATTGATGAAGCCAGTGACTGATCTGGTGTACTCCTCAATGCCATCGGACGAATCCCGGAACATATTCCAGTCTGTGCTAGCAAAACAGTCCTTTAGTTTGTGTGTGTGTGTGGGAGAGAGAGCAGGGGAGAGAGAGACAGAAAGAGAGAGAGAGTCTGTGTGCTTGTGGGTGTGTGTGTGTCAGGGCTGACTGCCTCCTGTCAGTGCTGGAGGCTGATAGGTGCTTTAATTACGCCTGTCGCTGCCGATGTGGGAGGGGCCAGTCTGACAGGCCGATTCTTTACCTGTCACCACTCCCAAGGTGTGATGGTTAATCTGTAGAGCTGCCTCTCCATCTTCCACACACAAACACGAACATACACACACACACTTGGCTAGACCGCCAACCATGGTTGAATGCTCAGAGACAACCTGTCAATCGATCACACATCACTCCCGCCCCCATTCGACCTGAAAATAAATGTCTGTCAGTCTCCAGGGCCGTGATAGGCTGATTGGCTCTGTCAATCAAGGCTTCAGACCAGTGCAGATCAATGGCAGCCTTGAGCTTGCTGTGTTTTTTATGCAGTCACAAGAACTTTGATGCATTGACCATGTACTATCCCAGACCATGTACTATCCCAGTAAATAATACACCTGACAACATTTGATTTTAGGGTGAACATATACATTTAGTCCAAGGTTGGACTTGGTAAAACGTGGTAACGTGGTAAAAGCCACATATACAAGGTGGTAGCCCCAACAACTGGCTTTGTAATAAGAGGCACATTTAAGGGGCCAACACTCCAGTGCACAATTCCGGAAAAATACAGTTTCTGGAAATTTGCAGGCAAGTGTCCACCGTGAACGGCCCTGCACACGTCACGTATATCTCTGACAACAGACCAGACTTTTGTGTGCGGACATGCACAGGAGTGTAACACTGTATGTCCGGAAACGGTTCAGTAAATCCCCTGAAACGGCCACACACGTCCAACCACATACCAGGAGACATCTCCGTCCACATCCGCCCATGTCTCTCCCATTAATGTCAGTAAATGGCCGTGCACTTGCTCAAGGCTGTGCATGCTTATTCTCCCCACTGAATGCTAATGCTAGTCATTGCTAGCTTGCCTTAGTGGCTGTCACTAGTATATTAACAACACAATTCATTATTGAAATAATGAATTACAGTGAATTATGAATTAATGAATACATGAATAAATTATGTAATACTTTTTTTGTTATGTTGATATCACACTTCAGGGTTCCTACACCTGTTCATAATTCTTTTTTTAGCACCACTATCAAGGTTTTCCCAGCACCTCACAACATCCCTATACTATACTGTACTGTACTATACTATATTATGCTGTCACTAAACATCTTAGTTCCTTGAATAAAACACACAAATCCACTTAATCACTTCTTGAAGGATGATCATTAATTTCCGTAGAGCAGGAGAAAGTGGTTAATAGTATCTGCATTTTTAGTATAAGCAGGGCCCATGGAGGCTCGACCTGGGCCAAACTGGATGACTCTTGCCAGTACTCTACTTGATTATTATTATCTTTTACTTTCATTAATCTTTACATTTCGAATGTGGTGCTTACAAGCACCAGATGAAAGAAATATGAACAAGCCTATTTAAAATGTTTTCAAAAGAATCAAGCACTGTACTGACAGGAGTCATCCAGCTTGGCCCAGGGCGAGCCTCCCTTGGGGTTACTGTGGTGCTATAGTGTTGAGGGTTGAGAGGTCCATGGGATCTAGGTTGCTTTGACAAAAACTCCCCAGACATGATCCTTGTGGCTCACCAAGTAGCTCTGGTCCCTCTCCAAGCGGCACTGTAGTTCTTGACAAAGGGGAGTGAGCATCTTACTCCGGAAGTAGGGGGGCTTGATGAACCACACTGGTTTGCCGTTTTGCAGGCAATCCTCCTCATTGCTCATCAGGTCAACAAACTCCTGTCCAAATGTCTTTCTCATTGTCTGCAAACACCCTCGACCGTGCATCTAGAAGCAAAAAACTAAGAAAACAATAGAACACAGTAAACAAATGCATCAGGATCAAGTTATGCATATTCATATAATTCAAGTCTTTTTTTTGTAAAAAATATTACTTTAAAGCCCCACAAACCCCAGATTGTCAGCTAAGCTGAAATATGTAATTGTTTTAAGATTGTCATACTATTGATCATTTAGCTATTTTATTTAGAATTTTAGGACCCCTTTAGGTGTAAAAAGAAAATATATCATTTTTTTTATAAAATATTGATTTTGGCCATACTATTGAACCCATAGAAACACATTGAATAACACATTCATACATGGCAAAAAGGACAGTCAAAACATAAATCATAAGAAACAAGGTTTTGAAGTGTCTGTCCTAAATCTAGGAGATATAAAAAAAACTCAGGAAATATGTGTATATAGTTTTTTACACATTCAACCCCTTTTTTGGGGAAGGCACATAATTACCTTCATACTTCCATTCGTTTTTCTAAACCAGTACCAGTTACCTTCAGATGAGTCCCATGACACTTATAGTTTTCGTGAGAATTAGTGATAATTCGTTTTCCCATTTAGTTTGTAGCCCAAATGGTTCAGACTCTACAGATGTTTACGTGAGAAGAACGATTTTCGGGATGTCATCCAATGCAAAAAACAGATATCTCTAGCTTAAACTGACTTATCACCTACAAACACCTACCCAAAGGTCATTATAATCAAATGAGATATGCTACAAGTTATGCATGTGATACTGGCAGTGCACAGAGATACAGGCATGTGGGCTAAAGTAGGAAACAGAATTTCTGCCAAAACGTGTACTTAGCTCATGATTACTGTTATTTTCAGTAAAACAGTTAATGCAGTTCTGATAGAGGCAATTAGTGTTCCAACAAAGCACAGCAATCAGTGATTAATAATGGATCTATGGGGGCTATAACAGCCACTCTAGACCAGGTGGGTGGAATTCAACGTCTGTCTTCATTCTACTCTTCTAGACTGAAATGTATAACTTTAAACATGTAATAGGGAAAAGTACGCACTTTGTATTCCTAAGACGAGGAGTAATACAGGAGTAATAAACCTAGTCTTACACAGAAGCTACTTGTACAAAAAGGCTTACCTGATTTCTCCTCTGACAACACTTCTTTGCATATTTCTCCAAGATTGTGTCCCATATGTTCTCAGGTAAACCTGAGAGATGCGCCTGCCTCACAATCTCGTAATAGGTGGCACAACAACCTGCAATGGATATCAGCAAAATGTCAATTTATGTTGTTTTGGTGGCAGGACACCAGTGCATCACCTTGCTATTGTTTGTAAAAAGTGCATTAAACATACCTTTGAGAGTTTAGCTCTTTTTCTCCTGCGTAAACACAACCTTGTCTCAATAGATGTGTACAGTGGCTTGCGAAAGTATTCACCCCTCTTGGCATTTTTACTATCTAACAACCTGGAGTTAAAATTGATTTTTGGGGGGTTTGTATCATTTGATTTACACAACATGCCCACCACTTTAAAGATGCAAAATATATTTTTTTGTGTAACAAACAAGAAATAAGACAGAAAACATGAGCGTGCTTAACTATTCACCCCACAAAGTCAATACTTTGTAGAGCCACCTTTTGCAGCAATTACAGCTGCATGTCTCTTGGGGTATGTCTCTATAAGCTTGGCACATCTAGCCACTGGGATTGTTGCCCATTCTTCAAGGCAAAACTGCTCCAGCTCCTTCAAGTTGGATGCTGGTGTACAGCAATCTTTAAGTCATACCACAGATTCTAAATTGGACTGAGGTCTGGGACTTGACTAGGCCATTCCAAGACATTTAAATGTTTCTCCTTAAACTACTCGAGTGTTGCTTTAGCAGTATGCTTAGGGTAATTGTCCTGCTGGAAGGTGAACCTCCGTCCCAGTCTCAAATCTCTGGAAGACTGAAACAGGTTTCCCTCAAGAATTTCCCTGTATTTAGCGCCATCCATCATTCTGACCAGTTTCCCAGTCCCTGTCGATTAAAAACATCCCCACAGCTTGATGATGCCATCACCATGCTTCACTGTGGGGATGGTGTTCTCGGGGTGATGAGAAGTGTTGGGTTTGTGCCAGACATAGCATTTTCCTTGATGGTCAAAAGCTAAATATTTGTCTTATCTGACCAGAGAACCTTCTTCCATATGTTTGGGGACTCTCTCACATGTCTTTTGGCGAACACCAAACGTGTTTGCTTATTTATTTCTTTAAGCAATATCTTTTTTCTTGCCACTTCTGTAAAGCCCAGCTCTGTGGAGTGCATGGCTTAAAGTGGTCCTATGGACAGATACTCCAATCTCTGCTGTGGAGCTTTGCAGCTCCTTCAGGGTTATCTTTGGTCTCTTTGTTGCCTCTCTGATTAATGCCCTCCTAGCCTGGTCCGTGAGTTTTGGTGGGCGGCTCTCTCTTGGCAGGTTTGTTGTGGTGCCATGTTATTTCCATTTTTCAATAATGGATTTAATGGTGATCGGTGGGATGTTCAAAGTTTCTGATATTTTTTTATAACCCATCCCTGATCTGCACTTCTCCACAACTTTGTCCCTGACCTGTTTGGAGAGCTCCTTGGTCTTCATGGTGCCACTTGCTTGGTTGTGCCACTTGCTTGGGGGTATTGCAGACTCTGGGGCCTTTCAGAACAGGTGTATATATGCTGAGATCATGTGACACTTAGATTGCACACAGGTGGACTTTATTTAACTAATTATGTAACTTCTGAAGGTAATTGGTTGTACCAGATCTTATTTAGGTGCTTCATAGAAAAGAGGGTGAATATACATATGCACACACCACTTTTTCAGTTTTTTATGTTTTGGAATTATTTGAAACAAGCAATTGTTTTTATTTCACTTCACCAATTTGGAATATTTTGTTTATGTCCATTACATGAAATCCAAAATAGTATCCATTTAAGTTACAGGTTGTAATGAAACAAAATAGGAAAAACACCAAGGGGGATGAATACTAATGCAGGGCAATGCATGTAGATAAGACACCCATGCGTTGTATGGGCAACAACAATACATCTCATTCACTCTATTTATATAGTGCTAATTGTACAAGCAAATTATAGACGAGACCTGTGTATTAAATGTAAAAAAAAAACATGAGCAGTTAGCTAACAACAACATAAGCTAGCTTGTAGTATGACATGGTAGGCTAGCTAGCACCTAGTGCTGAGCTAGCTAACCTTAGTAGTTAGCAATTAGCATGTGACCGTAAGATACAATTTTCATGAAAAGTACATTTCTAAAATACATAGAATTTGCGTGGTCATATGTACACATGTAAATACACTTAATTTGAGCCATTCTTCGTAAAAAAATAAATGTTTAAGAGCCAAAATATTTATAGAAATAAAAATCTCCCAAGACGCTATCTTGTTCTCATTAGCTTAGCTTGCTCACTCATTTTTCACTCTGTCAAATACTTAAATTATGCATCAAAATGACCAGACAACTCATCACAGTTTTGATATGTTATCTCTAGATTTTGAAAATGAAACTTTGCTTTTGGATGTTAACAAGGCGACAGTCCATCTTAACTCCTCCTCCACATTTCTTTAATTGTTTCTACAGTGCAGAAGAGAACCTCCATCGACAGTTATTTTTTATTCTCGTCAAGACCAGTATATAGAGGATCTCGTTTCAGGCATTTATTTTAGGTTAGTAACATGGTAACGTGGTAAAAGCCACATATTTTCTTCAGCATCCAACTGAGCATCTACTGACTTCATGCCCTCAGACAGGCCAAATGCCCTCGGTCAAACGCCATCATCATCTCTCACTAACAGTAGTGTTGAGCAGCTCAACATCGCTTCATATGTCCTTTCTGTTCTGATTTTTTCCCTGTTTGCCATTCATCCTTTTGCCATTTGTATGTTTTCTATTTGAGCAGGCAGGGAAAATATTTCACACAGACGTGTGTGCATGTGGGTTGTGTGCCACTCAATCACTCACTCCACCGGCCAGGGGAACAAGAGATGGTTTTGTCATCCGGCCAGGAAGAGAAAGAGATGAGCTCTCCCTCGCTACTTTCATTCCACTGTCATCTCTCCTCCTGCTTGCCCGCTGTTAGTTTAAATATGACACGTTTCAAACTGACAGTAAATCATTTCCACTTCCTGTCATAGATTGAGGTGTGTGTGTGTGTGTGTGTGTGTGTGTGTGTGTGTGTGTGTGTGTGTGTGTGTGTGTGTGTGTGTGTGTGTGTGTGTGTGTGTGTGTGTGTGTGTGTGTGTGTGTGTGTGTGTGTGTGTGTGTGTGTGTGTGTGTGTGTGTGAGAGCGCAAGATGTAGTAAAGCATGTGGTAAATCTGAAAACAGGAAACTAAATATATACAAGATAAGGGAAAGAGAAAAAAATTCTAATCCTTGACAAACAGAGATCTGATCATGTAGTGGTCATTAAGTGATAGAGTATCCAATTAATGTGAATGCGAATGCAGGAAGGGGGACTTGTGAACGCTTTGGAAAAGTGTCAAGCAGTAGGGAGTGTGTGTGTGTGTGGCACTCATTGCGGAAAAGGAGTGGAGCACAGCCCACTTTGAGGGCCTGGAGCAGGTGGCTCCTGCTTGGTGAGGTTCTTTTATGTTGTGTGTGTGTGTGTGTGTGCGCACTCTACAATGATGATGATTAGAGAGATATACTCAGTCCCATTTATACATTCATGCTCAGCCACTCCACCTGTCTCTTTCAACAGACTTTTACATAACTAAACACACGCACACATGCCAGCACTGGTGAATGAAGAAGATACCGTGGTGAGAATTCCTCTGCGTATCATGCAAGCTGTGTTGGGCTATCTCTGCTCCAAAAGAAAAGGAGAGAGGGATGGAAATAATAATGGTTTTGAATGAATTGGGCTAAGAATTGTATACAAATTTAAAGTAATGATGGACCGTCGTTTCTCTTTGCTTATTTGAGCTTGCCATAATATGGACCAAATAGGGCTATCCTCTTTATACCACCCCTACCTTGTCACAACACAACTGATTGGCTCAAATGCATTAAGAAGAAAAGCAATTACACAAATTAACCTTTAACAAGGCACACCTGTTAATTAAAATGCATTCCAGGTGACTACCTCATGAAGCTGGTTGAGAGAATGCCAAGAGTGTGCAACGATGTCATCAAGACAAAAGGTGGCCACTAAAATGTATGGGGTGGCAGGGTAGCCTAGTGGTTAGAGCTTTGGACTACTAACCAGAAGGTTGCAAGGTCGACTCCCCGATCTGACAGGGTCAAAATCTGTCATTCTGAACAAGGCAGTTAACCCACTGCTGCTAGGCTGTCATTGCAAATAAGAATTTGTTCTTAACTGACTTGCCTAGTTAAATAAAGGTAAAATATTGCAAAAAAATACATAGTCTTTTTTTCTTTCTACAAAAATAACAGTTGGGACTATAATGATGTTATAAACCATTGTACATTGCTTTTAACAAAGCAAATTGTTTAACCCTTCTGTAGTCAACATTCTGTATACTCCCCTTGTCCTAAGGATAATAAATGACCTGCCTGCAATAAACCCTTAAAATAAAGCAGATTAATTGAATTTTAAACCCAAAATCTATTTTGCGTGAAGAAACAGCCAGTCATTCATCACACACTTTGTGAAAATCTGGGGTTTGCCTCTTCACAATGCAGAAAAATCAGTGGACACCACTCGTTTTTATTATAACACACCTGTCATCATTTTTTTTAATACTAAAGTAGAGGTTTATTATTATTATTATTGCTAAAGGTACTGCATAGGTGTATACATTCATTTTTTAGCAAGACATAGCACTTGTATAGTCTAAGAAAGTAGCAGAAATGTGCAAAAAGTAGATTTGAATGCATTTTATTGAAGGGAAACAATAACAGTCTTTTTTGGCAACATAATGATATATTCTTATATACTGTACAATGAGGAATTCAAATACAAAATACTAGTCTTCTCCAATTTTTTTTAACCATTGCCCCCACCCACAAGGTGAATAAACAACAACAATAAAAAAGAATAAAATAAGATAATAGATACAAAACAAAAACATGAAGAACATTAATCAATCAACTCTACTTAGCACATGTAGGACAGTTTGCAAGTGTGTGTGCATGGACTTTGCAGAGGTATTTCACACATGTGCGGCATATAGTATTTGTTTTACAGTCCTTTGGGGGGGCAGAATTGCATCTCCTCCTCTGGCCTGCCCCAGCTGCAGCCTCAGATGGATCAGGACAAGATTCAGCCACCTGAACAGATTTCACAAGCGCTGCAGAGGCTGCTGTGCGGGGGAGGCGCTCCCTTCTTTGAATGTGTGGGGTTACAAGTGCCTTTCCCAGCTGCTCCAGGAACATCCTCATCTTGATCCGCTTATCAGGCATCCAGGTAGGGTTGATTTTGTTCCATATCATGAAGGCATTGTATAAGGACACATCAATGATGTTAAAGACGATTACCAGGGGCCAGCGGGCAGTCATCCTCCTGCAGCTGTAAGTTCCAATCACCTTGTCCAGGTTGTCCATGCCTCCTTTGTTGTGGTTGTAGTCCATGATGATGGCTGGCTTCCTGCCCTCATGATCACTGATCTCAGCCGTTTGGTGCAGTGTGCTCAGGAGGACCACATTCTTGTTCCTCTTTGGGAGGTAAGAAACTAGAGTGCAGGGAGGAGCTCAGGTCTGTTCTTTCTAACTATGCCAACCATGGTGATCTTCTTCTTCAGGAGATCCTGGCTGAGTTCATAAGAGGTGAAGAAATTGTCATACGTGAAATTGTCACACGTCCATCTGTCACATCAAGCACAACCCACATCCCCTGGTTCTTCTCCGGGCCTCCACTGGTCTGCTTCCCTGTGTAGACTTGCATCTTCCAAGCGTAGCTGGATTGTGCATCACAGGTCACCCATATCTTGATGCCATACTTGCTGGGCATATGTGACCGGATTCAGGAAACTAGGCGTATGTCGCAAGTCACGAATTCACAGGAGAGCATTTATCAAAATGTGTTTTTTGGCAGAAATGCCTCCTCAAACATGTGAACTTTCATGTGCCTTAATATCAAACTTGTAAGCCATCTGTAAATATGAAGACAATTGTTAAATTATGAGCCTAGTTGGTTTAGCAACAGAAAAAGTGGACAACCTTCCTACTAGACATGATTTGCTGAGATAATGAGTGGGCTGGACATGTCGAGAGATGAGTTTAGATTGGTCTACCATATAGCATGTGTCTGTCTATTGGAGCTGGTCAGTATATTTAGGCAATCATGTTGAATGCGGCTTTACAATATTTTTTTTATCGCGTATCAAAACTGCATAAACCTAATGTCAAGTTAAAGTGTACTGTTAGCTAGCTAACACCAGTCTGGAATACATAGTCAAACTAAGGCAACCATGCATGGCATCAGACAGGAGACGAGTCCAAACATGATGTATAGTGGTAAAATTTTCAGATATTACACGTTTCTTTTTGACAGAAAGTGGTTTCATTTCAAGTCTACTGTTAGCTAGCTAACGTTAGCTGGCTGGGTCGCTAGCTAACATTATGTGTGTGATCTTATTCTTCGTATCTCAGACACATTTGCTTGACTAGTTATAGCCATAGTACCTGGTGGTTAGCTACTTGCAGATTCATGCAGGGTAGTAACGTCATGAGTTGTGATGATGGTCCATTGTTTACCTTGCTAGCTATCTAGCTACATTTCTTAACAAAAGACTCTTGTCTTAGTGTGCCAGAGCGCAGAATAACTGATGCATTTTTGAACACTCAACACCCGTTGAATATGTCTGGTGCCAGTAGACGTCGGCAACAAAGCATAATTCAATTGTTGACAGCAGCACAGGTACAGTCACCAACGCCCTGGATAATGTGAAAAAAGCCTAACCATCTCTGCTAGGGCGAGTAAAATGGTCAGAGTGGTGTGTTCTCTCATTATGTGTCTGGAAGTAGCTAGCCAATGTTTGCCAGTTAGCTTAGGTGCTTGACTGTAGTTGTGAGGTCAGAGCTTTCGGGACAACCCTACTTATTTGCCAGAGCGTCCAGTGTGTACTCTGAACGCGAAACCACAGAGCGATATGGCGAGTAATGTTCAGCGAGCTGTTCTCTCTCTCTTAGATGTCAGGAAGTAGCTGGCAAGTTAGTACAGAACGGTTGGATAAACCCTTAAGAGATGGGTGTGGCTAAGGCTTAAGAGGGTGTGAACAATGCTGAATGGGTGTAGACAAAGAAGGGCTCTCCAATAGTAGCCCAATAGTAACATTGAAAGACGGTTTTCTCAAAAATGAGTTTACAAGTTGGTCAACTTTCAAAGCAGAATTACTTTCCCATTGTTTCCTCAAACTCAGTGTATGATATACCATGTTGTAGCTCTGAGTCTCTACTTTTATCCAATGTAAAAAAACAGAACTTAAAATGTTGCTACATAAGACCGAATCCAGGTGATGTGTCACATATACTGCCGGATAGAACAGCGACCTTTTGACAAAAGAGATTACTATGACGATATGATATTATGATATTACAGCAAGGACCTATACACATCCTCTAGGATTAGCAGCCCTATGTAGGCACACAGGTCAATCTCATCCATCCTTTTCCAGTTGTCTCCGTATTTATGGCAACCCTCCAAATTTGCCATCTCCCATAAGATTTTTCCGATGGCTAGTGTGATGTAGAATGTTTAGACGATGTCCTGGGCATGGGCACTCATGGCTTCAGTAAAGAGAGACTGTCATCTGCAGCACCTTTATAGCCTCTGAAATTGTTTTATTTTGTCTGTGAACTTGAGTCGTGTGGGGTCGTGGAGGGGAGATGCTGCACATGCACAATAAAGTTTTAGTTTTGTCTGAGTTCAATCAGTAGCACACATAATCTCAATTTCTCATTGTGTGAGTGTATGTGTGTGTGCGTGTGTGTGTGTCTTTGTGGTTTTTGTGGTGTGTAAATCATTTTTCAACTGCCGGCTCAAAAATGACCTTAAGACAATCTTTGTACCCTAGAGTTGTACAATGTTTCACTTTTTCTAATGTCGGGGTCACTCTAGGAAAAGTCATCACATTTCAAGGCGGTTTTCTCTGCTGTTAAACATAGTGGCAGGTCATTTTTTACCCTTAAGACAACACAGGAATAGAAAAATATCCATCTGTAAGAATAAACCTTTCATTTGTTACACTCGCTGATAGAATTGTCTCTAAATATGACTGCAAAGAAATGTTATCTACAACAATTCAGCGACTTCTCGAATGGTGGTCCTCAAAAGCTTTTGACGTTGATTTGGTATTCCCCGGAAAGGAAAAGACTGCTCTATGGGTGTCAGGATACATGTCATTAAGACTCAGGATTCAATGCTGCGAAGCAAAAAAAAATATTCTCAAAATGTATTAAATTAAAAAGGTCCTATCATTATTCATCATGATCAAGTTCATTCTCTCAACCTTGACGGGCCTTATTGAGGATCTGGATAATTTCTCCAGTTTCTCTGGATTAAACCAAACTATAATAAGTGTACTACATTACAGATTGGGTCTCTAAAATATACAAACTTTAAATTGCTATGTGGTCTCCCGATTAAATGGACTGATGGAGAACGTGATGTGTTTGATGTACATATCCTGGAAAAGTTGAAAGATCTTGCAACTATTAACTTCGATATAAAACTTAAAATAGACGGAGGAACACATGGAGAGGGACACACCTGTCCATCTATGGGACAATTAATGTATTAATTCCCAAGTTATATCGCAGCTTACGTATGTATTCATGGCTCTACCGACTGCAGGATAATCTTTCTTCAAGTAATGTGAGATTTTTGGGGACATTTTATCTGGAATGGCAAACCAGACAATATATTTATAAAACAAAATATTAAGGCATTAAACCTCTCGCTTAAAAACTCCATTATACCAAAATGAAATCTAAATCCAAACTGGTTTTCCAGCTGGCTACTAAGAGAGGCACATCCAATGTTCAAAAGGGGTCTTTTTGCCATTATGCAGATTAAAACTAACCATTTCAGGTGGATTGACAATGGAACCCTGTTTAATAACCTTTTACTGCAGTGGGCTAAATAAGGGTGTTTATTGGTAGTCTTAAACAAATCTACTTTGAAACAAAAGTATACAAATCACACACATGGTTATGGACAAAGAAAGACGTCACATGTACCATGTCAGATACAGAGTTGCAATGTATTCAATGTTGAGTTTGCATGACAATATTACACGTTATATACATCACAGAAGACTGAAATATACCAAAACTGTTTGACATACAAACACCAGATTTTCGGCATATTTTTTTTTAAGAATGTTTATTAATGAGGATATTCTGAAAAATATTAATAACATTCCACCCATGAGGCCTTTTCTAAATGAAGCCATACAGCTTTTCATCCTCCAGAAGAGGCTATACAAATATTACAGCAAATAATATGGCTAAACCCAATGTACTGATAGAAGAAAATACAACTTTCTTTGTAAAAATACATAAGGTATCATGTTTATGAATGACATTGTAAATAAGGATGGTAAAATGTTGTCACACAAGAGATTAACAAAGAAGTATTGAGATGTATGCTCAATACAAAAGTATAACCAACTCATCGCAGCTCTGACACAAAAATGAAAGAGGCAATTACTCAAAAGAGAAAGGATTTAATTTGTCAAATGTATCAGTTTCACTTAAGGCTAAAGGATTGAGAACTACACAGTATACAATTCAAAATAGTTGTGAACACATTTTTGATGTCCGAATACCATGGCCTAAGGTTTATGAACTTATAAACAAAACAACATTTGACCCATCAATCCGTTCTTTTCAATTTGAACTATTATATACAATTCTTGCCACAAAAACAATACTCAATATATGGGGCATTGAGCAGTCAGCTCTGTGCAGACTCTGCAATGAAGAAACAGAATCAATAGATCTCTTTTGGTACTGCCCTTCGGTAGCTAGCTTTGGGAGTCAGGTCCAGGAGGGGTTGCTGAGTTATAATATCTGTTTTCAGATGGAACTACAAACAGTATTGTGAGGAGATCTGAAAAACCAAAATCAATCAATGGGAAGTATGATTATACTCTTAGGGTGTATTGCAAAAGGAAATAGTAAAATGGTAGTGTACTGGGAAAGATGGGTTAGTCTGTGGACATCTGAGGGGTGGCATTTGATTAGAAGGACTGGTTGATTTGATGGAGTACTGTTCAAATAGGAGGAGGCTACATATGCTCTGTATATACAGTAACTGAATTGTAATGTGTTCCACCAAGTCCTCCAACCAGACAGTGGTAGGAGCAAACAATAATAATAATATAAATTATAAAAATGTGATCAGAAATGATGCAAGTAATGTTATTTGATACACTAATCTGTCTGCTAGTTTCAAGTCTTCCAAGCAGAGGAGGGGGTGTTAGGGGCAAATAATAATAATAATAATAATAGGAGATCAGAAATGATGCAAGTAATGTTATTTGATAGACTAACCTGTCTGCTAGTTTCATAGCTGATGTATTCCTCCCCTCCCACCTCAGTATGTGTCAATCTGACAGGACTATAGAGATGTTTCCCAGTGTGTACATCATCACCAAAGCTGCTCTTCAGATATGGATAGTGATGTTTGTGGGCAACATAAAGTTGAACTGACATCTTATTAAAATCTGTTCATATACACACCCAGGAAGAATATCTGACAAGCAAGCACTTAGAGTAATTTTCACGTTTTCATAAATTCTTAGAATGTTTGGGAATTGCGTATACTAAGGCATTTCTGGAAATCCTGTAGCAATATAGAGTGGGAAAGCAGCCCTGCGTTTGGACAATTAATAGACAATACAGTAAAAAAAATTGAATAAACACATGTCTCGTCCAGGATCGGAGTCTACGCAGAACGGTGCACCATAGCCAATCAGAGCTACAGTAGGTCTTTATGCAAACAAGCCATTCACTTGGAACTGGACTGTGTGTTTATGGGAAGTTGCAACAGATTGACTTTAGATCATTAGAACACATTCGCCAAAAGCCACAAAATACACCTGAATGGATTTCTGCAAATATGTCAATACCACGGGAGTCCTCTTACATTTGGGAACTTTACGGTCCTATTGATCAACCAATCATGATATGGTAGGCTCTCTCTCCCTCCGTTAAGCACATCAACAACAACAAGATCAACAACTAATGCTAGCCTGAGCAAGTTGAGCTAAAGTCTAACGAAGGAACATTAGATAAAACCTCTCAAACGTTTTCAGCTAGTTGCCCGTCAAAATTGCACTTACAGTATAAACAATGGGAAATTGTAGCCTACTCGTCCTTCTGCAGCTTGCCTGCTAATGCATGCTTGTCCCAACCAAGCACCCAAGCTAACTGGCTAAAGTTGGTTAGCTTGCTAGCTAGCTATTTTCTGACAAAAATGAGAGAACACTTCGCTCTGACTATTTTACTTGCCCTAGCAGAGCTGGTTAGGCTGTTTACATGTTATCTAGAGCGTTCGTGACTAACTATAGCTTTTTTTCCCCCTACATTTACTAACACCAGTCATATTCAGCGGGTGTTGCGCTTTCGTAAACAGATCAGTAATTCTGTGCTCTGGCACACTAAGACGAGAGTGCTCTGAAATTGAAGTAGATAGCCAGAGTGAATTTGTGAACACTAGAGACTGGATAACAGTCATTCAGGTTCTTGCTAGCTAACCAAATTACACCTGCATCTCTAGCTGTGTATAGCCACCAAAAAACTATATGAGGGGAAAAGTCAGTCACTCATCCACTCCTCCAAAGACATGACATGCCATCCTCCTAGCAGCTAGCTAGCTTGCAAGATAGCTATCTAGCTATCTAGCTAACATTAGACTTTGTGTTTTTAGCTTGCTACATAAATACATACGCTAGCCTATTAGCCACGTTGTGACTGACTTGTGATCATTGACGTTGCTAGTTAGGTTTTATTGACATTCACAGCCTTAGTTACATTTGTCCGTTTTTTGTCCAAAATATTGAGTCATTGAAACTGAAACAGGGCATCCCGAATGGAGGCAGCAAACAACGTACTAGATCAGCTGTGATGTAAAACCTGATAGCAGTATTCTTTGGACTACCATTAAATGCATTGGTGAATTATATTAATCATGCATTGAAGAAGAAGAAGAAGAAGAAGAAGAAGAAGAAGTTTTATTTATATAGCGCCTTTCCATAGCTCAAGGTCGCTTTACATTGCACATTACAATACATTCAGAACACCCACACATACATCGCAGTCACATAGGATACACACTACCCAAAATGCATGTCAAACAGATATGCATTGAACTGCATCCATCTATTCTGCCAACAATGCCTTAGTGAACGTCATGGAATGTTGAGTCAAATATAACCTATTTTTAAAACCTCTTATAATGTTGGTTTTGTGGCATAAACTGGGAATTTTATATTTTTTACTGATATTATGATTGTCTGTTTGTTTCTTATCTGCAAAGTAGTTAAAATGCTGTCAGATCCAGTTTAAGCATGTTTATGTCAAGGATCATGACGGATTCTACGGTTGACTTCTCTCTAAAGATTGTAATATATTAGATGTCGTTACAACAGAGAAACAAAACCATAAATTATTTTAGTGAGTATAGACAAGGACAGAGAACCGGAACAGGAGGAATCTACTTTATATTGTGTATATTGATTTGGTGTGTCCACTTTATTTGATACCGAAATCAGTATGTCCTGACCTGCCACATACTGTTTACAAATGGTTAGTCCTATGTTGGTGTCTAAAAATCTGACTTGATTGCTCTTTTTAATCTTAGTGCATTTAGTATTGAGTTTGTGTACTTGGGTTGAAAATACACCGACACACATATAGGGGGTGTTTATATTTGTCCTGTTTCACTGCATGTACAAGTTGGTAACCTGTACATGTGCGAGGTGTGAAATGGAAATGCGTTTTTTGCATATCTCAACTCCTTTCACCGCCAGGGATCATGAGTTGAATCATTATTGGATTTAGCCCATCAATGTCATAAATGTACAACGTCTTTGTTCAGTTAAACCATCATGTGTCATAATATTACATTCCAGATTAAATAGTCGTAATATATAACCCTACATTAACCATATAGAATAAAACAGGCACAAAGTCACACTGTGGCTTCAACAGAGTTAAGATATCGTCACACAGCTTAAGCCATGTTCTGAATATGAAGACATAGCTAAATCTCTCAGCTTTACCTTATCTCATATCAGACACTTCAGGGAAAGTGCTGTGGATTGGAGTTTTCATCCCCACTGTCTGATTCGTTAGGGGCCACATTCACTGCAGCCGCTATCTGTGTCTCGCCTCCTCTCCTCTTTTTCCCCCACCCCACACCTGTCATATCCTCTCTGTCCATCCTCTCCTCTCCTGTCCATCCTGTCCTCTCCTTTCCTCCCTCCAGTCTAAATTACCATGGTCGGCTGCTCCCCATCTTCTCCAGGGATTAGTAGAGCTAAACGCAGAGAGAGGCTCAGTAGCATATGTGCGACAGCTCCTTCTCGGATTCGCAAATTCAAGCAGTGATTGAGGGGAGCAGGGAGCTTCATGTGGGCCCCACTCAGCCCACCAAGCTGTGAGGTGCCACGTTGCCAAAATGACCTCAAACCAACATTAAAGCGACCTTCAGCGGGACTTAGGGGGCCGGCGCTCTCGCTGGAACGTAATGATAAGGCTGCAGATTAACTGATGAGACTGGAGGGGATGAGACCGACCCCTGCGATGCAGGAGATTTATAAAGCACACACATGCACACCTCTACACATATACACAGAGACACACACTCACACACCGAAGGCGTTTGGTCAGCAGAAATCTGAAATCTATTATATTGTGATTTGTTAAACACTGCATTCTGCTCTGTGAAGACAGAGGCTGTAGATACATCTGCAGAATTAGAGTAAAACATAATAGGTTATTTAAATAAACACACACTGAAGTTATTTGGTTAGAAGAAACATCCCTTCTATTTTGATTTGATTTTCCCGGCCCTCTACAGTATGTATTGTATTGTCAAATGTTCTCAGTGGATTTTGAATTACCTGAAGAACTAAAACATTTGATAGATGATTTAGCGATCCAGTTACAAATTAACTGCCACTATGCCAACAATCCATTTAAACAATGCAGTCAATCCACAGCCATACACTGGCTGAAATCAGTTGATGATAGGACTTAGATAAGTTGAACATGCAACAAGTACTGATATTGTATCATATAATAGCACTCACAGCTTTCCAAGAAAACAAAGTTGTTTACATGTATTGTCTGCTTACATATATTTTAGAGGTTACTTATATAGAATATGTGTATAAAATCCATATAAAATCCATGTATTGATAATGATTTTAAAATATTTTAAATTGACAATAATTCTGTTACACAATTTCCTGCATAACTAAAACTTAGGATCTGCCATTCATTCCAATTAGACTGGTATTGATTTCTCCCCTCACTGAATTTTGAGGGTTTATGACATAGTCCCTCTAGTAATTTAAAGGCCATGTTGCAGGTTAAATTGTCCAATATGAATAGAATATACACCCCTTGTAGATAAAAAAAAACATATTTTTTTTCCTTGGTCTGCTGAAGAAAAAAATGTGTGAAGCATTTTTGTTGGTAAAAGGCTTGAGCTTGCCATTGCTAGCTGACTTCTACCTTAATTATCTTTCTTTACTAGCAACTGGCAAGCTGTATCAGACAGCTTTAGATGCGAGGGTAAAACTAATAGCTATATTTGCTAAGCTATCCATCTGGTTGATAAAGTTGATACCAATGCCATTAGCTAGTTAGCTAGTTTGAAGCTGCTGGGGGAAAGTTAGCTAACGTTACCTAACTCCCACCATCAGTCTGACAAGCTGACTAGACCAGGCACACACGTGTCCGCAAGTGCGCATGTTAATTTTGTCCAGACACGATCAGGACACGCAGGTTGAAGTATCAAAACAAACTCTGAACCACCTACATTAATTTGGGGACAGATCAAAACGCATGAAACTTTCATGGTCTATTAGCAAGATAGCTTTCTGTTTCTAGCTAATTTGTCCTGTGATATAAACATTGGGTTATTATTTTACCTGAAATGCACAAGGTCCTCTACTCCGATAATTCATCCAGAGATAAATGGGTCAGCATGTGAATTCACCACCTTAGCTGGCTAATTAGCTAGGTTTCTAGAAAATAACAACTATATATTTGATAGCTATAATACTGACTATTGTGAAAACTTTTTGTCAAAATACTTAGTTCCCCTGCCTGTTTATTGATGCACTAGCAACTGAAAAAGTTTGCTGTGTTTTTTTGGTCTAATTTGGCTGATTAGGCTTGTGCAAATTGTTCATTAGTTAACCTGTTACAGCATTGGACTAAATCAGAGTGAATGTTGGTAGTCTTAAACAAATCTATTTGGAAACAAAAGGTATACACATCACACACAAGGTTATGAGCTTAAAAGAAAGAAGTAAACCTGTACCATGTCAAATATAGTGTTAAAATGTATTCAATTTTAAGTTTGCATCCCAATATCTCACTTTATATACATCACAGAAGACTGAAATACCTGTATAACAAAACTGTTTGACATAGAAACACCAGATTTCTGTCATTTAAAAAAGAACAATCTTTATTAATGATGAAATAATGAAAAATATTAATAATTGTCACGATCTTCTGTAATGACGGACCAAGGCGCAGCGAGGTATCCAGTATACATATTTTATTTAACGACGTAACTGGGAAAATAATAAACAAACTAAGATCGAAACAACATAACATAGAATAAACACTTACACTACGAACCCAAACAATAACCCACAAAACCCTAGTGAAAACCACACAATATATATGGTTCCCAATTAGAGGTAACGACACTCAGCTGCCTCTAATTGGGAACCATTAACCCAACATAGAAAATCACACCTAGAACCAAAAACCCTACACCAAAAACTAAACTAAACACGCCAGCCTGTAAAACTCAGGCCTGGAGGTGACAATAATATTCCACCCATGATGCCAAAGAGGGTGCTTTTGGTTATTGACTGCAGGAAAGGGCTACCTAAGTTACTGACTAACTAGGCTAATTCTTATTCATGTTTTTGGTGTTGTTGCATTTCAGATTAAGAGCGATTTTGATCACTAGAAAGCAGCATGCAGACAGACAGACCAGGGCCCATATTCACAAAGCATCTCAGAGTAAAAGTAATGATTTAAGATCAGTTTTGTCTTTTATATCACAATGAACGATTACATTGACAAGGGAGAGATGGTCCTAGATCACTATTCCTACTCTGAAGACACTTTGTGAATATGGGCCCGGGAAGAAAGCTATTGCCCAACAACTTGCACAGCAGTCTTTCACCATAGGACCCTAGAGGTAATACTGTCAATGCTTATGAACTGAATATTTGGTATGGGCATTTCCATATATCAATGACACTAACAAAAGGGTTTAATTGTACATCAACATGTGCAGTGAACATGGCTTTGGTGATGAAAGGTACAGAATGCATTTATTGTCATCTCTCTATCAGGCCACTGCATGCTGTGACATGGGCCTGGATGGTGACACACATCTTCTTCAAGCTTCCTGACTGAATACTGGGGCCTTCAGTGGTTTCAGAAGCAAGGGCCTTTTACCTTGGAGAACAGCAACAGTCTCTCTGTCTCGCAGCCATTCTGTCAACATGCATTGTATGTAACCACTCAAATTCATACTAACAGCTACGGACGCAAGCACCAACTTACAGTATATTCACTTTGTCCCATTCTTTTATCTTGTCTGGGGTATATATTTTAGTTGAGACACCTGTATGATATACATGAATAAAAATGTATTCACTCTGGACATGAGACTTGCGTTTATTTTAGAAATTTTAAATCACAAGCTCTGTCTATTTGTCTTGATGTTTAAGTCATCACAGAAGTTAGTAACAATTTAAAGACCAACATGACAAACATGCTATGAAAAAGTTACTGTTTTACAAAAAAAATGAAAATTTGTTGTTTATACAAAACTTTATTTCATTTGGTCATCCTCAAAATGTGGCAGTTGAAAGTTTGTGTATTACTGACAACAGGGTGGCAGGTTTTGGGCCCAGAAGACTCACCTAGAGGAAAGGGGGAAGGACACGTTAGTTTTGATAAAAGTCTCGGAGACTTTTACAGGGAAGAGAGAGCATGATCTTTGGAGTGAGTACAGTAATTACAAGATGGCGCCGAAGAACATGACTGACGTTTTACATTCCCCCAACTAATTGTGCAATTTTGTAATTTTTTGGCGTTTTGTGTAACTTATTTTTTAACTTATTGTGTACATAATGTTGCTGCCACCGTCTCTTATGACCGAAAATAACTTCTGGACATCAGAAAAGCAATTACTCACCACGGACTGGAAGAAACTTTTTCCTTTAAACTTCTAAGGGAGCGGCAGCAGTGGTGGAGAGTTTTGGAGAGTCTGGCGTGCCCAAAGTAAAATGCGTGAAACTCAGGCCCAGAAACGAGGATATGCACATAATTAGCACTATTGGATAGAAAACACTCTGAAGTTTCTAAAACTGTTAAAATAAATAAGGTCTGTGAGTATAACAGAACAGATATGGCAGGCCGAAAACCCGAGGAATTTCTGTCCGGAAAAATGTTTTCTTGTGACATGCCTTCTTTTCCAATGGTTTTCTATGGGATCTGCTGTATTCCAGGACCCAGGTTGCAGTACCTATGGCTTCCACTAGTTGTCAACAGTCTTTAGACAAGGTTTGATGAGTTTACCTTGAAAAACAACCGGATAGAAAAAGATTATGTAAGTGGATTGAGGAAGTGCCTTTTGTGTTTTGTGCGCGAGACCTTTGAGTGCGCGCCTCTGGATTTCACTTTTCTATCGCTCAGGATATTATCCGTGTGAAATATTATTGTTAATATACATAAAAGTGTACCTAAGGATACATTATAAACGATGTTTGATTTGTTTGGACAAAGTTGACAGGTATATTTTGAACGCTTTCTCTTCTCTGTACAATGGGCGAGTGGACGGTGGATTTTCTGAACATAACGCGCCAACCAAACGGATATTTTTGGATATAAACAAGGACTTTTTCTAACAAAAGGAACATTGGATGTCTTGTTTGGACACTTCGGATTGCTCTCAGCAGAAGATCATCAAAGGTAAGCGATTTATTTTAGCTCTTTTTATGTGTTTTGTGACACCCGCACTGGTTTTATTATTATGCTAATGGAGGAAGTACATGGGGTGCTGTCCTCAGACCATCAAATGTTGTGCTTTCGCCGTAAAGCCTTTTCAAAATCTGACAACGCTGTGAGATTGCCAAGAGTCTAAGCTTTTGAAGAGTGTGCAACACTTGTGTTTTCATGAATGTTTTATAATTCTACTTTTGGATTTTGAATTTGGTACCCTACATTTTTTCGGATGTTGTCGTGACTGGGGCGCTAGCGCCCCAACGCTCCTTAATTATCCCCAAGAGGTTAACGAGTCCTATGAGAAGGATATCCTGCTTTCACTGGAACAGGCCCAGATCCACAACTTTTGCATGAAGAAAAGACGCCGGAAAAGAGGATGCAGATCAGGGATCCTTCTGAGAAGCCGGAGGCGAGCGAGTAAACTCCCAATGCCTTCCATTCTCCTTGCTAAGGTGCAATCGTTAGAAAATAAAATTGATGACCTATAATTAAGATGATCCTACCAACGGGACATTAAAAGCTGTAACATCTTGTGTTTCACAAAGACATGGCTGAACAAATTAATGGACAATATAGAGCTGGCGGGATTTTCCATGGGAGGGGTGCGGGTGTGTGTCTTTTTGTCAATAACAGCTGGTGCGCGATGTCTAATATTAAATAAGTCTCGAGGTATTGCTCGCCTGAGGTAGCGTACCTTATGATAATATCCTGTTAGGGAGCGGGGGCAGTGTTCGGAGGTTCAGAGAGTCTGGCGTGCCCAAAGTAAAATGCCTGTTACTCAGGCCCAGAAACTAAGATATGCACATAATTAGTAGTATTGGATAGAAAACACTCTGTAGTTTCTAAAACTAAATAATGTCTATGAGTTTAACAGAACTGATTTGACAGGCGAAAACCCTCTATCCTGGAAATGTGATTTTGTGATGTGACACTTTTCCATTTGACAAGCAATTCAATACAGGGGGATTTAGCTCCCAGATTGCAGTTCCTATGGCTTCCACTGAATGTCAACAGTCTTTAGACAAGGTTTCATGCTTGTTTTTTGAAAAACCAACGAGTAAGAGCTGTTTTTGCCAGTGGACTCTGGAGAGGACTCTACTCTTTGGTGCGCGTGACAGAGAGCGCGCTCTTAGTTTTTTTCCTGTTCTATTGAGCATGTTATTTTCCGTCTGAAATATTATCATTTATTTACATATTAGGATACTTGAGGTTTTATTTTAGAAACGTTGTTTGAGTTGTTTGGACAAAGTTTATAGGTATCTTTTTTCGGTACCGTTTGTATGTATGTTGACTGGAGTGGAACGGTGGATTACTGAACATAACGCGCCAACCAAACTGAGCTTTTGGGATATAAAGAGGGACTTTATCGAATGAAAGGACCATTTATTGTGTAGCTGGGACCCCCCTGGATTGCCATCAGAGGAAGATCTTCTAAGGTAAGCAATGTATTTTATCGCTATTTCTGAGTTTTGTGACACCTGTGCTGGTTATATTATTATGCTAATGGGGGAAGTATGCGGGGCGCTGTGCTCAGACAATCAAATGCTATGCTTTTGCGGTAAAGCCTTTTTGAAATCTGACAACGCTGTGAAATTACCAAGATTCTAAGCTTTTCATGTATGTTTAATATTACTATTTTTGTCATTTGAATTTGGCGCTGTGCATTTTTCCGGATGTTGTCGTAAGTGGGTCGCCTGTAAGAAGATTTATGATAAGTTGTTGACCACACTATCTACCAAGAAAGTCTCATCTGTATTATTCGTAGCCGTCTATTTACCACCACAAAGCGAAGCTGGCACTAAGACCGCTCTCAACCAACTCTATAAGGCCATAAGCAAAGAAGAAAATACTCACCCAGAAGCGGCGCACCTAGTGGCCGGGGACATTTATGCAGGCAAACTTAAATTAGTTTTCCCAAATGTTTACCAGCATGTCACATGTGCATCCAGGGGGAACAAAATCCTAGACCACCTTTACACCACACACAGAGATGCATACAAAGCTCTCCCCCGCCCTCCATTTGGCAAATCTGACCACAATTCTATCCTCCTGATTCCTGCTTACAAGCAAAAACTAAAGCAGGAAGTACCAGTGACTCATTCAATACAGAAGTGGTCAGATGACACAGATGATGCACTACAGGACTGTTTTGCTAGCACAGACTGGAATATGTTCCGTGATTCATCCAATGGCATTGAGGAATACATCACATCCGTCATCGGCTTCATCAATAAGTGCATCAATGACGTCGTCCCCACAGTGACTGTACTTGTTCTTTTTTATGCTAATTAGATTTCCGCGGCTCTAGGGTTTTTTAATCTCTATGGTACCTCGAGATGGCCTTAATCTAAGGCAAACATTCATCACAGAAGATATCCCTAGTCTTTAACAATAGTTACGTTTTTGAGATCAGAGACATAATCCCCATTTCGTTGCTTACTCGGGGCGTTTGGCAGTTGCCGATGCTCGTTTAATATGAGCAGGTCAGAGACACAATCTGGGGGCTACCGATTCCATCTTTGAGCAGTCCCAGACAAAGTATGTGAGTGGAGCGGAGCTGGAGCAGAGCGTGCCCAATTTGACTGGAGTGTGGAGCGAGATTCCTAAAGTCTGGAGTGTGTGTTATTCAATTCAAAATGTTGGCTAGATATTTAAACTCTGTATGGCAGGTGTGAATGTCTGACTGAACACGTTTGAGGCTGCTTTTCTCTAGCTACGTTAACAATCTAATCACATCATTGTTTTTTGCGAGACAGCGTGGTGGTACAGAGAATACTCATGACCAAGTGAAGAATCTTGTAGTGTGTGACACCCCGTCTGTGCCAGATCGTGTAGTGTGCACACCACTACGTAAGACAAAACACTACAGGAAAGATTGTTGTTTAAAGTGAGAGGCTCAGTGATGTTAGGATTTTGAAAGTTGTGTAGTGTACACCCAGGGCACAGAGAAATAAGTGAAAACTCTCCAAAATATTATTACCTGAGCAAAACAATCTCTGAGTGCAGAAAGAACGTAACAGCAGGAAGATAAGAACATAACAGCAAGAAGATAAGAACATAACAGCAAGAAGATAAGAACATAACAGCAAGAAGATAAGAACATAACAGCAAGAAGATAAGAACATAACAGCAAGAAGATAACATAACAGCAAGCATTGATTGTGTATAGCCCTCTAGGACCATCACTGTGTAGCGTTATCGCTCAAAATATTATCCCTCTCATAACAAAAACACATGTAACAGTGTGTGGGTTCATTTTGGTTGCTTCACCCTTGTTGGTCAAGGTCAGCTGCTCTGATTGTGATGCATGGAGACTTACAGTGTGGCTCTGTAGGCAGAATAACAGGGTCGTGCTATGTCCTGCATGATAATAATATCAGTGGGCTGTAAAAGGTAGCCTGCAGGCTTAATTAATAGCCAATTTGCCACCAGGGAAAATGTTATGTCATGCCTGCTCTCCAGAGGGCCTGAATGGACTCTTGTGTATTATAATCAGTGGAAGATACATGAACAGGCCTGATGAGTCCTCTCTCTCAGGCTCCAAGTTGGCCCGGGAAGAATATGAACATAACTAGGTTGGAATAGGACAAAGATGATGTCTTAGAGGATAAACAGAACAATATATGGGTAGGGGTTCCAAATGTCCATTTGGAGGTTTGTTCAGTTCGATACAGAATGAAAACTATATGGAATTAGTTGGCATCTTGTCATTGTTTGACATGCCTTTGGAGAGACTTCTTGTGTTTGCCATTCTGAGAGACATTCTACAAAATTACACTTGTTGGAAGGGAATCATGAAATGAACAATTGTTTCCCTATCCTTCTTTATCTCATCATAGACTCTTAAGAACCACTCACTTTTGGCCTGTAATACTCCCTGAATGAGTGTATAGTGTCAGATCATGGCCTGCCTACCAGTCATTTTACCTTTCTATTTATAATATATCAATGTTAAACTGCCTTAACAATCAAGTTAAGGCTGTCTCTCACTCTATATACACTGAGTGTACAAAACATTAAGAACACCTTC
>QNTS01000918.1:298322-340528 GCA_003317085.1 Hucho hucho
CATGGTAGAAATAGTTTTAGTTACTTAGCTCCGTGGTCCTGGAATTCTCTCCTGAACATTTTAAAATTTGATGATCTAGTTTCGTTGGTGGAGTTTAAACACTTGATCGATGTATATATCATAGAAAAGTGTAATTGTTTTTAGGCCAGCTGTTTTTAGTCAAGACGTAAAATGTTTTTGTTGTACTGTATGTGTGTTTATAGTTTTGTTTAATGTTGTATTAGTGTATGTAAGTTGTTTTGTCTGAAACGTTGTTCCCCCTGCTGCTGTTGGACCAGGTCTCTCTTGGAAAACAGATGTTATCTCAATGAGAAAAAACCTGTATAAATAAAGGTTAAATAAAAATAAAAAGGTAATTTGTAAAGTCACTATGAAAAGACTATAAACAGCGAGTAGCAGCAGTGTAAAAACATAAGGGGGGGGTCAATGTAAATAGTCCGGGTGGCCATTTGATTAGTTGTTCAGCAGTCTTATTGTAAATGAGAACATGTTCTCAGTCAACTTACCTGGTAAAATAAAATAAATGTAAAAAAATTGCATGGGGGTAGAATCTGTTAAGGAGCCTTTCGGTTCCAAAGCAGTACAGTGTGTAAACTCCATACCATAGACACATTGAAACACATTGAATTAAATATTGTCTGCTTTCCAAATGGTACCCTATTCCCTATATAGTGCCCTATCGGTCCTGGTCAAAAGTAATGACCTAAATTATGAATAGGGTGCCATTTGGGATAAGAAGTTTATAGAGGTCCTATGCAGGCAAAATCTTTTTTATGAGCCATTGATCAGGTATCGAGATTGAGAGTTTCGAGCAATAGCATTCGATGGATTCATATCTTGAAAAGCTCAAACCTGTTAGCGGTAGTGGGCAATCTCGTGTTTCAAATCATAAATGAATTGGAGAAGCAGGTAATACCTCACTGGACAAAGCTCGTCGATTTTGCCCTGAAAATAATGAAAATTTGTTTGGCAGACACTGTGGAGCGCGAGTAGCTGCATTTACTGACTGAACCTTGAGCTGAGGAATACTATTTTTCCATTTAATGAAGGACCAAGTGTTTTATTGGAGGCTTTGAGAGTTAACTCTAAACCTTTGGTGGTGTCAAGCAGACAATTTAGAAGTATAGGCAGGTGATAGTGAGTGGTAGTCAGGGTTTTGATCGTTAAGTACTGCAGTTTTGTGTAGGCAATTGAAGAAATATTACTTTCAACACTATTATGAGTAACTTTCAAAGTAGTGGGTAGTTTTGGTAAGCCAGTCCTTAATATTCCAAAGTGCAACAGCTAAATATTCCAAAGGCTCTATCATATTATCTCTGCTGTGATGTCAGCCCAGAAGGTTGCTCTGGTCATCTTGTCTGACATCTTTTATTGCTCAGCGACAACAGGCTGAGTCCTGCTCAGCTTGAGGCCACCACACGAGAGAGCGAGAGAGCGAGAGAGAGAGAGAGAGGAGAGAGAGGGGAGAGAGAGAGAGCGAGCGAGAGAGGATAGAAAGAAATAGGTAGAGCGAGAGAGAGAGAGAAAGAGATAGAGGCAGTAGAAGACAAATTGATTTTCTCTGCATGGATAGGTCTGGTATAGGCTGCTTTGGGCGAAGAGGAATAAGAGATATGTCAGCGCCACTTGACCACATTGGCCAACCAAACAAGGAGATGGAAACCCAGAGGCTAAAATGGGCCTTGCAAAGTCCATTTTCTGTGTGCTATTGGATAACAATAGCTTCTACCACTGAAGAAAAATTGGGCAAGTTAGCGTTTTTTGTCATTAAGCTTGTTCTGGAGGCAGCTCTGTAGAGTTGTCAACAGCTGGCACAGCCACAACGCCTGTTTTTAAACCTAATCCTATCCTTAACCCAGCCCTTAACCACACTGCTAACCCTAATGCCTAACCCTAACCTTAAATCAAGACCAGCTAAATTTTGTTTTATAAATTTTTACAATACAGACAATTTTGACTTTGTAGCTGGCCTAAGAGGAAATCGCCCAGTTCTGCCTCCAGGACAAGACTCTTGACAATAAACGTCAACCTTCGGGAAATCGCCCTGAACAATTGATGTAATGCTTTCACATATCCTCTGCTGCTAGTCAGCGAAAATAAATTAGGAATGAATACTGTCAAACGCCCAGCCGACTGCTTAATTGATATCAAGGTTAGTTATTCAATTGCCTGGCTACCAAAACTTCATGCTCCAGCCAATGGTACTTTCTTCTCCACAATGAGTCTGGATCTGAGTACCTCCCAGGCGATTTCTAGAATGGAAATCTATTCTAGACCGTCTGATTGGTCCCAGAATCTGATGGGTTGGTCTAGAGCCATAACAAACTTGGGTAAAGTGGCGTTAATACTCTGATTGGTTAGAGATGATTCAATCTCTGATGACTTTTTGTTCAACCACCCCATTTTAATATCAGCACAACAACAACTTCAATGATGTCAGTCTCAGACTGAAGTACAGCGCCTTCATAAAGTATTCATACCCCTTGACTTAAATGAGGGTTAACTGGGTTTGTGCTTGAAAATGTGTGTACAGTGCTTCAGAAAGTCTTCACACCCCTTGACGTTTTCCACATTTTGTTGTGTTACAGCCTGAATGAGAAATTCTACACACAATACCCTAGAATGAGAAAGTGAAAACATGTTTTTAGATTATTATATATTTTTTTAATGAAATACAGAAATATCTAATTTACATAAGTGTTCACACACCTTTGCTATAATGCTCGAAATTGAACTTAGCTGCTTCAAATTTCCTTTGATCATCCTTGATACTGTATGTCACTACAACTTGATTGGAATCCACCTGTGGCCAATTCACTGTTTGGAGACGATATAGAAAGAAACACACATCTATAGAAGGTTCCACAGTTGACAGTGCATATCAGAACAGAAATTAGACCATAAAATCCAAGAAACTGTCTGTAGATCTCTGAGATAGAATTGTGATGAGACATATATCTGGGGAAGGGTATAAACAATTTCTAGAGTGTTTAAATTTTCCAAGAGCACAGTGGTCTCCATCATTGGGAAATATGGATCTACCCAGACTCTGCCTAGAGCTGGCCGTCCGACCAAACTGAACAACTGGGCAAGAAAGACCTTGGCCAGGGAGGTGACCAAGAACCCAATAACCACTCTGACATAACTACAGAGTTCCTTAGCTGAAAGTGGAGAACCTGTCAAAAAGACAACAGTCTCTAGAGCACGTCACCAATCTGGGCTTTATGGGAGAGTGGCCAGCGGAAGCTACTCCTGGGGTTTGCAAAAAGACATGTGAAAGACTGAGATAATAAGGCAAAATATTATGTGGTCCGATGAGACAAACATTTTACTCTTTGGCCTGAATGCAAACATTATGTCTGGAGAAAACCTGGCACAGCTCATCACCCATTTAACACCATCCCTACCGTGAAGCATGGTGGTGGCAGCATCATGCTATGGGGATGCTTTTCAGCAGCAGGGACTGGGAGACTAGTAAGGATAGAGGGAACAATGAATGGAGCCAGATACTCTGTTTCAGAGTGCAAATGACCTGTAACACAATAAAATGTGGAATAAGTCAAGGGGTATGAATACTTTCTAAAGGCACTGTATGTAGTGAACGATAGAGCAATAATTCAGTTTGAGCCATCAGGCAAGCACTTCAAGGCTGTGTAACCAAAGTCAGTGGGTACTGTTTGTACTGTAGGTTTGATTTTATGGTTCCTGGAATGTCATGAGGTGGCTGTAGATCACAGCAGGGGCCAAGGCCAATATGTCACCCCACCAACGGCATTACAAC
Organism: Hucho hucho; assembly: GCA_003317085.1. NCBI lineage: Eukaryota > Metazoa > Chordata > Actinopteri > Salmoniformes > Salmonidae > Hucho > Hucho hucho. Next base: position 302,104 of record QNTS01000918.1, read on the forward strand.
TGGGGAGTTTAGAGGTGCGGAAAGTGGACAGTTCTTAAACTGTCATTCCGGTGGCAATGTTTGGGCAATTAAAGCTTTTATAATCAGCCCTTTATTGAACTGGTGCGCCAGAATTAATGGTCAGAGTTGTGCTTTAAATTGCCGAATGCAGACACTGCCAATAAATGTTATTAGATTTGTGTTGAATGTAAATGCAATGAGGAATGAGTTATAGGGGGATGTAGAGAGTGTTATGAGTGAGTTGAGTGTAGGCCTAAATGAGGGTTAACTGGGTTTGTGCTTGAAAATGGGTGTGTACAGTGCTTCAGAAAGTCTTTACACCCCTTGACTTTTTCCACATTTTGTTGTGTTACAGCCTGATTTTTAAATGGATGAGATTTGGTGTCCCCGGCCTACACACAATACCCCATAATGTCAAAGTGGAATTATGTTTTTTTACAAATTAATAAAAAATGGAAAGCGCAAACGTCTTGAGTCAATAAGTATTCAACTCCTTTGTTATGACAATCCTAAATAAGTTCAGGAGTAAAAAATTTCTTAACAAGTCACATAATACGTTGCATGGACTCACTCTGTGTGTAGTATTACTGTTTAACATGATTTCTGAAGGACACCTATTGGTAGATGGGTAAAAAAACAAACCGACATTGAATGTACCTTTGAGAATGGTTAGTTATTGATTACAATTTGGATGTTGTATCAATACATCTAGTCACTAACAAGATACATGCGTATTAATAACTCAGATGACGGAGAGGAAGAAAACTGCTCATGGATTTATCCATGAGGCCAATGGTGACTTTAAAACAGTTCCAGAGTTTAATGGCTGTGATAGGAGAAAACTGAGGATGGATCAACAATATTGTAGTAAATCTACAGTACTAAAACTTATTGACAGAGTGAAAATAAGGAAGCTTGTATGGAATAAAAAATATTACAAAACATTAATCCTGTTTTCAAGAAGGCACTAAAGTAATACTGCTAAAAATGTGGCAAAGCAATTTAAAAAAATTGTACTGAATACAAAGTGTTATGTTGGGGCAAATCCAATACAACACATTACTGAGTACCACTCTCCATATTTTCAAGAATAGTGGTGGCTGCATCATGTTTGTAATCATTAACAACTGGGGTGTTTTTCAGGATAAAAAAGAAAGAAGATAGAGCTAAGCACAAGCAAAATCCTAGAGGAAAACCTAGTTCAGTCTGCTTTCCACCAAACACTGGTAGATGAATTCACCTTTCAGCAGGACAATAACCTAAAGCACAAGGCCAAATCGACACTGGAGTTGCTTACCAAGAAGACAGTGAATGTTCCTGATTGGCAGAGACACAGTTTTGACTTAAATCTGCTTGAAAATCTATGGCAAGACTTGAATATGGTTGTCTAGCATTGATCAACCACCAATCTGACAGAGGTTGAATAATTTTGAAAAGAATAATGGCAAATATTCTACAATCCAGGTGTGCAAAGCTCTTAGAGACTTACCCAGAAAGACTCACAGTTGTATTTACTCTGGGTTGTGAATGTTTATGTAAATTCTATATTTCTTTATTTAATTTTCAATACATTTGCAAACATTTCTAAAAACATTTTCACTTTCTCATTATGGGGCATTGTGTGTAGATGGATGAGAATTTTTTTTGGAATTCAGTCTGTAACAAAACAACATTTAGAATAAGTCAAGGGGTATGAATACTTTATGAAGGCACTGTAAATGTGCATGTGGCGTAGATGTATTCATGCACTGTGTGTGCGTGTGTGTGTGTGTGTGTGTGTGTGTGTGTGTGTGTGTGCGCGAGTGTCATTAAAATAACATACGTGTGTCATGCTTAACACAGAGGAGGAAGCACTGCTACAGAAACCTATGACAATACAACTAATATATCACCATGTAGCCATTTCCATATCATTAATTGAGCCGGATCCATGCCAAAGTATCACAGCAACAACACCCCTGTGTCACCCAGGCCGTAGAAGAGTCCCCAGCCTTATGCTTGGTAATAAGGCATAATAAAGTATGATAGAATGAGATTTATTTTCCTCTCTCTCCCCTCAGGGCGAATGTGTCTTCAGACCTTGGCTAAGGGGAATCCGACCGGGAAATAATGTTGTATCTCTGTTTTCAATAATGTTGTATCTCTGTTTTCAATGCCACTGGGTGTGCATCCACCTCATTTGTATTCTCGTCACTGTGGTGATAGATGTGACATCATGGTGATGAATCAAAGCGCTGGGGTTTTAGAAAGAGCTTCCTGTGGAAACCAAGGACAGGGCCCGTAGCCACAAAGCGTCTCGGAGTAGAAGTGCTGATCTAGGTCCCAACCTGTCCGTATAATCTTATTCATTATGATCGAAAAGGTGAAACTGATCCTAGATCAGCACTCTTACTCTGAGAGGCTTTGTTGTATGTTTTTTAGGAGGCCTGAGTAGAAGAATAATGAAAACAAATGAGCATGACCAGTCACTGCCAGATATGAAGGCAATGTAGCGTCTGAAATCAAGATGTCAATGCAGAAATACCACTGAGTTTGTTTGAAGTTTATATTTATTTTATTTCGGAGGGAGCTTGCAAGACGTCAGACGGGATAAACAATCATGTACAATGCATATAACGAGGTGAACTGCCTGTGAATGTTAATGCCAGAAAGTCAGAACTTAACTTAACTAGAATGTTGAAAGGATAAAACCCCTTGAACGCACCATTTGTTTCCAGAGACGCTTTTATGGATAACTATTAAAGTATGTTCATACACATGCAGACACGCACGCACACACACACAAACAAAAGGATTACACCGTCATATTGTGTAATAATAATCGCAAATCCCATTTCCTGAGTTTGAGAAGACCAGCTAAAGTAAATCCATTCTTACACCTGTCATGTTGAACACATTTTCTGACCTTATGACCCCATCATTTACCCTGAGCCCCCCCCCACACACGGATAAACGTGCAATGTGGTTTCATACAAATGTGTACTCTCTCAGCCAGGGTCAGCATTTGGGTCTTAAAAAATAAATTGCCTCTGAAATGCTTTTCTAGCAGATGGTGGCCATCTTAGCTTATCGGCTCTTAGGCACGGCTTTTTGGCCAGGGTGTGCTCTATATCACACCACCCCCTCCCCGCCTGATTGAACACAGGTGTAACGGCTGATTTACAGTCCCACTGTTAAACATTAACCCCTAGATCCAGCCTGAAATAGTTATTACAAATGACACCCAGTGTAATTGCTAATTTTACGCATCAGCAGACACATTTTCCACTCTTCTTCCTTCTCATTCTCCTCCTCTTAACTTTTAAGTTATTCATCCCTCTTTTCTATCTCTGTCTTTTTTTCTTACCAGTCTGGTCTTAAGAACTATTAATGCCTCTTGGTTATCCTCTCCGTCAATAGCTGGGAGGGATACAGCCTAAGACTGGTGTCACGGGAGAGTGGGACTGTAATGTCAGGCCAGTTCATTATAATAAATACATCACCTGCTCAGACGTTACCGGTTTGTTCCTTTATGTTAAATTGCCTCCCAAATTAGACCTTTGGACCAAGTCATGCATTACATGAGATCATGAGTTAATTAATTATTACTAATAATCATGAGTTAATTAATTAATTATTATTAATAATAATTAAATATGTATTTATGATTATTATGATTATTAATTAATTATTATTATTATAACGTACAGTACGGGTACAGTATTTAAGAATATTGATTTCGATGTTAAACTGTCCATTAAACTATTTAATTTCCTAATCCTATGACATATTGAGTTTGGTAACCTTTGCTAAAACAAAGGGCTGGTTTTGCAGCAAATGTCACTGGGGCCTACGTCCTGCTCTCGGAATAGTGTATACAACTTTGATATCACTGACAGATTGACGACCATCAGTTTCTAATGCTATTATTAATAAAATCCTACCCCGCAAAGGCTAGCAACTTTTTAGAACCAACTATTGTGGTTTGTATAGAACAAGCTGGTGCTCAATGGGTTGTATAGAACAAACTGGTGTTAAATGGGTTGTATAGAACAAACTGGTGTTAAATGGATTGTATAGAACAAGGTGGTGTTCAATGGATTGTATAGAACAAGCAGGTGTTCAATGGATTGTATAGAAAAAGCTGGTGTTCAATGGATTGTATAGAAAAAGCTGGTGTTCAATGGACTGTATAGAACAAGCTGGTGTTAAATGGGGGTTGTCAAAATTCTAGAAAATATTATCCTACATCCATTACACCTAACCTGTAATTAAACAACACTCTCTGACACTCGTCTAACAATGTGTACACTGTCATCCCTGGCATTAGAAACGGCTATTCTAATCAACTCTAATGTCACTCATAATTGCACCTGGGATAATTATTCCACTTAATCTTTTGTGTAAGCCCCGGTGGAGTTATTCCCTGCCCCTCAATAAGCAACAACGTCACATTAAACCCATCATTATCGTAGCGTGCAGTGAAAGTTTAGCATGTTTACCCGGATTAGTGTACACAGAGTGTTGAGCACGATAGGGGTGACATTTTACACACAGGGAACGCCAGACTGAGTGGTGAGATAATTCACACCTCCATCATTCCTCCTCAAAGCCAGGCCTGGTTAATTGCTGCTGCTGTGACAGAGCCTGTTACTGAGACAGACTCTATGCAGGCAAACAAGTTCACATGCCAGCCATTCAGGCTACAGGCTGACCTGCTATCAGCCAATACCTACTTCAAACATTTCACCATGCAGAACACCAACCAACCGCATAAGCAAATAAGTAGGCCTGGACTGTGTCGCTAATTGCTTATGCTATTCATTGCAATATCAAAATGAAGATTGCAGTGAAATGCCACGATTCTCTTGTAAATGTTATTTTCTAAGTCATAGTATCTATATTAGCCATGCAGATCTTGTAACACAACATCCAAGAATTGGTTACTAGTGGACGGTACGAAGGTCAGGTCCTCCTCTGAACTGCAGTAGCCATCCTGTGACTGACTGTCTGCCAGAGCCCCAGGAGAGGGCAGATGAGAGGCAGCAACTTATACTGTGAACACATCTATTCTGAAAATACAAGTGTATTTGCACAAATAACTCGCCATGTACGAGCCAAAGGGGGTAAAAAGTCAAAGTTCTTGACCTTTACTTGGCACACGCTCACGCTCACTCATCTGCATTTGCTCTAAGGTCGGCTCCACTTGCCAGGGGAATGCATTCTGAAGGATAAAGCAAAGGTGTGTTGCCTTTGGATGACTGTGCATAAGGTCACACATGCGGAAATACTGTTGAAGAAAAGCCCAGGCACCACCAAGTTAGATGTTTACCTGAATAGATAAGGGTAAGCGGATAAAAAAACTAAAAAAACGTTTAATTTAAACGTGGAGAGAAAGCCAAAAGAATGTCTACGGACCCAAAAAATCAAAAGCATGTATACTTTATAAACAGACCAGACAGGGCTCTGTGACAAAGTTCTTTAGATGCCCAAGATAATATAGGGCTTGACAGAGAAAATTGAACGTTATGTACTTATTTGTTGTACCATTTACCACCTGTCAGTAATATTCAGTCTTCCTCAAGGAGATTTAACGCTTGGCTGGAGAGAGACTGATGAAAAAAGAATGAATAATGAATAATCAAATGACATGTTGTGATGACACGGGATGGAGAAGACGACATCAATGACAAAGACATTTACATAAACACATTCCTGATAGAAACAGATTTTTGACATTTGGATGTGTTGTTGACAGCCCTTTTCTCTTTTCTTAGCACTTAGAACTGTCGTAAAAGTGATAGATTGACAACAGATGAATATTGTGGTTGTTTTTTATTTATCCATTTAAGGAGAATGCACTCAATTGTATTCATATGGTTACTCATCAAAAATATTTGGAATTGTTAAGTGGAAACAACGGGGGGGGTGGGGGGGATCTTGGAGTGGGATAGGCATGAGCACCACAGGTTCAAAAGTGGTGTGGTAAAATTTGTATGTGTATATTCTGGGGCCTGGAGTTTTTCCTGATATGACCTGGTCAGGTAAAACTCTGGGTCCTATTCATAGGCTATGACAAAATATTATTATGGATAGCTTCCCTTTTCCTCAGTGCTATGACTATAGGGCTGGGTTTTTCTTGTCGGGTCATGTGAATTGGAAACACTCCAATTCAAATGACCTACTGTAAGGTGGATCAAACCCTTTCAAACTATCACAAACCTTGTTATTATTCGTTCTGAATCAGCCTAAGACAGCTTCAAAAGACATGTCACAGGATGGAAAGTGACAAGTTATAGGTCTGGGTTGAGCTGGCAGAGTGAAGCAGACAACAAAAGAACAGGTAACATTTATTTCCTTAATAAGTCATGGTTTTCTCCACAAGTTGAAATCAAAGTTCAAGCACGTTATCGGTTCACATTCGTATTTCAGTTCCTTAAATCATTTCCACATTTGGCATAATTTCTTATACTTTTAAAATAAAACGTAACAAACCAAACAAAAAGGAGCACAGAAAGTGACACAGTTCAGCAGGCAGGCAACCATTTCTTAATTTGTTCTATTTTACATTACTAACTCCATATTAGCCATGTGCTCTTCTTCTGTGAGGTTTAATGTTGGTTGATATCCAATATTTAGCTTTACCGCCCCCAACTGATGTATAGTATAGATCCATTACAATTTGTGATACAAAATGGGAATGGGGAATCGGGAAAACCCTTTACTCATTAACCCCGTAGAGTCGATGTCCACGATCCCGCAGAAATCTAATTAGCATAAAGAAAATCCCCATAAGAATGTGTCAGTTTAAGCTAGAGATATGTTTTTTTGCAAGGGCTGTGTCTCAATCTACCGCATCCCCTGATCTGCAGTGAAAAGTGACAGAGCTAGAGCGGTGTTTGTCAGATCATGAGGCATACCGAAAATCGGTCTTCTCACAAAATCGTCTGTAGCGTCGGAACTATTATGACCCCTCTATGGAAAGATTAGACTCTCAAGAACCCAATGGTGTTTTTTTGCTCTACAACCCCGACAAGAGTCTTGGGACTCATCTAAAGTCGGTACAGCCAATCTGCCAACTTCTGTCTGTAGCGTCCGAACAGTTTGGGCTACACGCTAATATGACCCCTATGTGGAAAGGTGAGACTCTCACGAACATGTCAGTTGCTCTAGGACACCCACAGGCCTCACAAGACTCGTCTGAAGGTCCCCTGGTACCAGTTGTAAGAATATTTTGAAGATAAATACACAACGCAGAGGATGAGAGGACTAGGATTAACAATCAATAGAAGTTGGTTTTCAGTTCAACATTTGTTTAGGATCTGTGGGATGTCAGTGGCTCAGTTTTCCTGCAAGAACTTCTGATTGGTCAACCCCAGGCTAGGGTGGAGGGTTATAAATGGCATCCTGTTCCTTTGTTCAGTGGAGAAAAGCTGAGGACAGGGGAGACTGAACACCTGAACATCTACCTCCCAGCATAACAACTTGATTTTTCCTCTCTGAATAAACCTATTTTTCTCCCCCTGATTTGCTTTGGAGTTTGTGTTATTGAAGAAAAACATAAATTGCTAACACAGTTTAATTTTTAAAAATGTAAATAAAGTTTACTGTATCTCGCAGATATAAGACAGACACTTCAGAACAAACTTCCTTTATATTTTTAGGGGGGACTATCTGAGAGAGTGGTCTACTTGATTTCATGCCAGCCACTGCAGGAAGGTGCCCCACAACCCAGACGAGAATGTACCAGCCAATGTCCCGTCGTAGGCAGCCCAAGATGCCATGGGAGCACCAGGATCGGACTCTGCACATCATGTTTCTTGCTTTTGTGGTCAGTCTTCTCATTGCAGCTGTTGCATGAGCCCTGGGAAGAGCAGAACAGCCCAGAGCGAGAAGTGCCCACAATGCAACTGAAGTATACAACACCAGCATAGTTCCACGGCTGGACTTAAAAAACAGCTGCTCCAGCTTGAGCCAACGGCAGGCTCAGGACGGGGGTCCAGCAAGCAATAGCTGCCCTGATACCAGAATAAGCAGGAGGTCGAGGAGCATCCACTTGACGAGCATCACTGCCTGGAAACACTGCTTAATAATCATACCGTAAAAACTGATGGTAGAAAACAAAAAATATGTGAGCCGTCATGGTGACCCTGTGGCAATATGGACAGTCTCAACAAAGCAATTGACAACGGAGGTCATTTACAGTGTAAGAAAGTATTTCCTTTTTCCTCATGTTAATGCTTGTTTAATGAAAATGCTTCAAAGTAATGTTCTATTAGGTTGAGACGTAGTCTCAAAGTGAGGAAATGTTGTGGAAAAATACATAATTAGTCATGCTGTCCCGTGTTTAACAGTTTAAAGAATAGCATCTTGTTAAATGCTAGTGTTTTTTTCTAACCTGATACAAACTTGTCTTTGTGTGACTTAGTCATAAGACTCGGCGTATAGCTAAGATCCGTTTAGGTGCAGCCGCAGCATGTGAGACATCCCGTGGGTTTAGTATCTGCAGGAAGTCAGCTGTGTGGAACCTTGCAGGAAGGAGCACATTATAGTGTGAACTGTGACAAACACAGTTATACAGTTGAGCCCACAACCTATCAACCTCAAGCTATCTTAATCTGCACAGACAAATCAATCGCCTTATACACTATGTTCCGTCCCTGTTCCACACATCTGCTGATCTGCCACATAGACAAAAGAGGTTGTACTTTTTCTATATAAGCAGAAAACCAACTATGTTTGTTAAGCTTTCAACTCTGAACCATTCTTGGTAATGGTTGATTGCTTCATTTTTTAAAATCTTATAATAAAAACTGTTAGAAGAATCTACAGTCTCTTTTTTCCTCTGGTATTGCTACCGCACTTTGTAACAAGGCAGGGTCATAAAACCAGTAACCTTGTTTCCCTGGTCTCCATCTGCCCAACCAGAGGTTGGTTTCCTGGCACTCACCGTAGGAACTGATTGCCTGTACAATCCATATATTCAATCATTAAATCAACTACTTTCAACATTTTCATTAAAAATAATATCCCCCTTTACATGAAGTAGATTTTATTGAATGTCACTCATTCTATGGCACTCTAGTCTAACCAAACCTGCATACAAGTTCACTATGTAACTACCGCAGTAGCTCATCGACAAATGGATGCTACCGTGATTACGGATAGTCCTGAAGGTTATGACAAGTTATGTCTGCTGTTATGACATATTATGACATGGCTATGATCATGTTATAACATGTTATCACGCTGGTTGTCAAGTAAAGTGTTACCAAACAATCTTACATTTTGGGTTCTGATGGTGTACGACAGTTGACTATGCTCATGAGCCATTTATATCATTAGGTACATATCAATAATAAGTCCCAACATTTTTAGATCGCTCCTTTAATGTAGTAGTGGATGAATCCACCTCATTTGAATCTGATTGAATGAGACGATTAGCAGGGGAATGAGAGCTAAAATGCCACTAGCTAATTGGCCAAAGAGGGATGCTGGTGCTCTAATGTGTCAGTAAACAAAGTCTTGACTCATCACTCACTGAGAGTGGAGGGGTGATTGTCCACCAGCTGGTCGTTCACTCAGACTCACACACACACGCACACACAGACACTGTCTCCCCCTAGATTTTATAAAATATAGTTTCAACATGCAGCACATATGTGACTTGTTTCAGGAAACTAGGCGTATGTCACACGTCACTACTTCACGTCACTACTTACAAAAATAGTTTTTGGCTGAAATGCTTTCTGGAAAATGTGCGTTTAGCCACAGAAATAGACTGGAACCTTCCCGCTAGCCATGATTGGCTGAGATAATGGGATGGGTTGGACATGCCGAGAGATGAGTTTGGATTGGTCTGCCATTTAGCACGCTTCTGTTTAAACAAAGGGCTGCTCAGTATGTGTAGGTAATCTTTTCTAACACACTTTTTTTTATAAGATATCACGAATAACTGCAAAAGTGTTGCTGTATACTTTCTGGAGGACAGAGTTTTGAAATCAGTGGAATACCCGGTGGAAGCAGAGTATGATAACTAAGGAGATGGAGACAATTCTGGTGTTTGATTGCAAATATGTGGAAGGATTCAAAAAGAGAACACACAGAAGGCTGTGATATAAAACACCTGTCTCCAGACTACATCTTCAAACTAAGGGCAACCATGGCATGTGACAGAGAAGGAGAAGCGTTCATCCATGTATATGGGTAAGAGAGTCTAGCTAGCTACATTCTCAGACATATGTTTCTAATTTAGTCAGAAAGTAGTTTCATTGCAAGTTAAAGCATACTGTTAGCTAGCTAGCTAATGTTAGCTGGCTGGCTTGCTAGCTAACATTACGTGTACGATCTGTGTAGCAATATTGTTTGTATCTCAGAGCCATTTGCATTGCTAGTTACAGTGAGGGAAAAAAGTATTTGATCCCCTGCTGATTTTGTACGTTTGCCCACTGACAAAGAAATGATCAGTCTATAATTTTAATGGTAGGTTTATTTGAACAGTGAGAGACAGAATAACAACAAAAAAATCCATAAAAACACATGTGAAAAATGTTATTAATTGATTTGCATTTTAATGAGGGAAATAAGTATTTGACCCCTCTGCAAAACATGACTTAGTACTTGGTGGCTAAAACCCTTGTTGGCAAATCACAGAGGTCAGACGTTTCTTGTAGTTGGCCACCAGGTTTGCACACATCTCAGGAGGGATTTTGTCCCACTCCTCCAAGTCATTAAGGTTTTGAGGCTGACGTTTGGCAACTCGAACCTTCAGCTCCCTCCACAGATTTTCGATGGGATTAAGGTCTGGAGACTGGCTAGGCCACTCCAGGACCTTAATGTGCTTCTTCTTGAGCCACTCCTTTGTTGCCTTGGCCGTGTGTTTTGGGTCATTGTCATGCTGGAATACCCATCCACGACCCATTTTCAATGTCCTGGCTGAGGGAAGGAGGTTCTCACCCAAGATTTGACGGTACATGGCCCCGTCCATCGTCCCTTTGATGCGGTGAAGTTGTCCTGTCCCCTTAGCAGAAAAACACCCCCAAAGCATAATGTTTCCACCTCCATGTTTGACGGTGGGGATGGTGTTCTTGGGGTCATGGGCAGCATTCCTCCTTCTCCAAACACGGCGAGTTGAGTTGATGCCAAAGAGCTCCATTTTGGTCTCATCTGACCACAACACTTTCACCCAGTTGTCCTCTGAATCACTCAGATGTTCATTGGCAAACTTCAGACGGGCATGTATATGTGCTTTCTTGAGCAGGGGGACCTTGCGGGCGCTGCAGGATTTCAGTCCTTCACGGCGTAGTGTGTTACTAATTGTTTTCTTGGTGACTATGGTCCAAGCTGCCTTGAGATCATTGACAAGATCCTCCTGTGTAGTTCTGGGCTGATTCCTCACCGTTCTCATGATCATTGCAACGCCACGAGGTGAGATCTTGCATGGAGCCCCAGGCCAAGGGAGACTGACAGTTCTTTTGTGTTTCTTCCATTTGCGAATAATCGCACCAACTGTTGTCACCTTCTCACCAAGCTGCTTGGCGATGGTCTTGTAGCCCATTCCAGACTTGTGTAGGCCTACAATCTTGTCCCTGACATCGTTGGAGAGCTCTTTGGTCTTGGCCATGGTGGAGAGTTTGGAATCTGATTGATTGATTGATTGCTTCTGTGGACAGGTGTCTTTTAAACAGGTAACAAACTGAGATTAGGAGCACTCCCTTTAAGAGTGTGCTTCTAATCTCAGCTCGTTACCTGTATAAAAGACACCTGGGAGCCAGAAATCTTTCTGATTGAGAGGGGTTCAAATACTTATTTCCCTCATTAAAATGCAAATAAATTCATAACATTTTTCACATGCATTTTTCTGGATTTTTTTGTTGTTATTCTGTCTCTCACTGTTCAAATACACCTACCATTAAAATTATAGACTGATAATTTCTTTGTCAGTGGACAAACGTACAAAATCAGCAGGGGATCAAATACTTTTTTCCCTTACAGTATAGCCTAATGTTAGCTAGCTAGCTAACGGTAAATTTAGTTGGTTAGCTGCCTGCAGATTCATGCAGGGTAGCAACGTTATGAGTTGGGATTATGGTTAATTGTTTAGCTAGCTAGCTAAAGTTAAGATGTTGTCAGCAATAGGATGTGGTCATTATTTTAACTGGCTTGCCAGCTAACTTAATGTTAGCTAGCTAGCTAAGAAGCTAGAACCAAACCAAAACTTTGTTTAGAAAATTGCTTTAAGTTGTCTGGTTTGCTAGATTGACATACACTAAATTCATTTTTAAATGGATGTGTTTGTTGGTGTTAAAATACACCAGTTGTGCTATTTTGGACCACCAGGCTGCTGATGTCAAGCATGTGAATCCTTAAAGAGATGGGTGGGGGGCTAAGTCTTAAGAGGGTGTGAATGATGCTGAATGGGTGGAGACTTTAATCACCTGCCTATCAAATGCTGACAAACTCCCATCCAGACATGAAACAAGTGGTCAAAGACAAGACCAGAGGGGACTCCATCCTAGATCTGATCATTAAAAATATGAAGAATCACTACAACACCCCCACTGTACTTGCTCCTCTCGGATCCAGTGATCACAAATGTATGCTGTTCTCCTCAAACACAACATCAGGAGGGAGAAGCAAGGTGCAGCGGTAAAAATAATGTCTGGTAACCCAAAACAGAAAGGAGGCCTTGGCACGATGTATGGCCAGTACTGACTGGTCTGCCATATATGAGGTGGAGAGCATAGATGCAAATGTGGAGACGTTCAACTCCTGCATTCAAACTGCACTTGATGAATGGATGCCAATAAGAAATAAGAAAACAGCAACACGGGACAAGCCCTGGATGACTAAACGAAAGGAAAAGACAGAAGATTTTCAAGAGATGGGGTAAAACAATGAAATATAGAAAATATAGAAACACAGTGCAAACGCTTATCAAAGAAGCAAAGACAATCTACTACAAAAATTAAATCCAGGACCTAAAGAAGAAAAACCCTAAGGAATGGTGGGACTACAGTAACAAAGGACTGGGACGAAAGAAAACATCAGGAGGGAAAATACAGGTAGAATAAATTGAAGACGATGCGGCTGATATTTTTAATGTACTTTTAGCAGAAGCATGGACAAGCACCACACCTCTTGCCATCATACAACCTGCCCATGCTTACAAGGCAGGTTGACCTGTGCAGCATTGGCCAGATAAAGCAAGCTCTGACCAGACTGAGCCCACATAAAGCGTGTGGGCCTGATGGCATTCCAGCCTGGCTACTAAAAGAGCAGAAGATCTAGCCCCTGTCATCACTCACATTGTTAACTTCTTAGGGAGCGGCAGCTGAGTTAGCGCCCCACTGCTCCCTAAGTAGTTAACACCTCCTATTGGCAGGGACTGTTCCTGCTGCCTGGAAGATTGCCAATGTGTGTCCCATACCTAAAGTGTCAAACCCATGTACAACAAGTGACTGGAGGCCCATCTCTCTAACTTCATGTCTTGGAAAAATCCAGGAGAGCTTCATAAAAAAGAAACTCATGCCAACAGTTTTATCTGAGTGCACACATCAGTATGCCTACCTACCAAAGTCCAGCACTACTATGGTCCTTGTGAAAGCCACACACTCCTGGCTGACAGCAACACACTCCAAAAAAACAACCATGGTGAGGGTGTTACTTGTTGATATGTCCAAAGCCTTTGATGGAGTAGATCACGCAAAGCTCCTGCAACATCTGTCTGACATTGAACTGTGTCCAAAGTTACTAGCCTGTCTCCACAGCTCCACCACAGGAAGAAGGTAGAGGGTGATGGCAAATGGCACTTTTAGCCCTTGGTCAGAGGTCACTTCTGGTGTGCCACAAGGGGGCGTGGTTTCACCATATCTGTTTCTCCTTTACATGTCCACACTAAAAGTTGTCTTCAGTGATACACTGGACACTGGGCATGCAGACGATGTAGGGCTGTCCCAAGCCATACCATTAACCAGCTTCAAAGAGAACATTTTCATGTGCTTGGAGGCAAAGCAGCCAGAAGAGTGGGCCACATCCAACAACATGCTCCTGAATGGGGAAATATCTGTGGAAATTCAAATATATTTTTCTAGAGACCATCCACAACCTGTACCACTAATCCTACGAGGACAGAAAATACCAGGGTAACAACAACTAAGTATCTTGGTTTTCATCTAGACTCTAACCTCAGTGGTGACACACGTGGAGCAGTCAGTGAGGAAGGCCTCAAAACGCCTTCACTTTTTGACTGTTCTTGCCAGAAATGGCCTACCCACTGATGATCTGGTCAGAGTCTATATTACACTGGTCAGAACTTGTCTGGAATACGGTGGAGTGCTGTTAGTTGGATGCAGTAAAAAGCAGTAGGCCCAACTAGACAAGGTGCAGAGGAGGGGTATGAGGATCATCTCCAGAGGTGGTGCAGTCCAACCACAACTCCCCTCACTGCAGAGCAGGCAAGAGCAGGCTGCAGTGCATCTGGTGAAGGACATGCACACTCTTGACCATCCACTGAATGACCTGCTCCCTCCAAAAACTGGCAACTGCACCACCAGGCTCCTGAGAAACGGCCAAGAACTATCCTGTATAACTGCCCGTACAAACCGCTTGCGAAACGCCATTCTAACCACTGCTACCAGACTGTATTTGAGTCAATTGGAGGTATACCTGTGGATGTAGTTCAAGGCCTACCTTCAAACTCAGTGCCTCTCTGCTTGACATCATGGGAAAATCAAAGGAAATCAGCCAAGACCTCAGAAAAAAAGATTGTAGACCTCCACAAGTCTGGTTCATCCTTGGGAGCAATTTCCAAATTCCTGAAGGTACCATGTTCATCTGTACAAACAATAGTATGCAAGTATAAACACATGGGACCACGCAGCCGCCATACCGCTCAGGAAGGAGATGCGTTCTGTCTCCTAGAGATGAACGTGCTTTGGTGCGAAAAGTGCAAATCAATCCCAGAACAACCGCAAAGGACCTTGTGAAGATGCTGGAGGAAACAGGTACAAAAGTATCTATATCCACTGTAAAACGAGTCCTATATCGACATAACCTGAAAGGCCGCTCAGCAAGGAAGAAGCCACTGCTCCTAAACTGCCATAAAAAAGCCAGACTACGGTTTGCAACTACAGATGGGGACAAAGATCGTACTTTTTGGAGAAATGTCCTCTGGTCTGATGAAACAAAAATAGAACCGTTTGGCCAGAATGACCATCGTTGTGTTTGGAGGGTTGTTCAATAAACAAACCCAAAACGTCTCAAACAAACACGGGAGTACATGGGCTCAAAAATAGCCCGTAACGCACCAATACGGTGGAACTCCCGCAGCATAGACGGGTCCAAAACGTCCTCCACCGGAACCCAGCATCTCTCCTCCGGACCGTACCCCTCCCACTCCACGAGGTACTGAAGGCCCCTCCTCCGATGCCTCGAATCCAGTATGGAGCAGACTGAATACGCCGGGGCCCCCTCGATGTCCAGAGGGGGCGGAGGGACCTCCCGCACCTCAGACTCCTGGAGTGGGCCAACCACCACCGGAGAGACACATGGAACGAGGGGTTAATACGGTAATCAGGGGGAAGCTGTAACCTATAACAAACCTCGTTCACTCTCCTCAGGACTTTAAATGGCCCCACAAACCAAGGACCCAGCTTCCGGCAGGGCAGGCGGAGGGGCAGGTTTCTGGTCGAGAGCCAGACCCGGTCCCCCAGTGCGAACACTGGGGTCTCACTGCGATGACAGTCTGCGCTGGCTTTCTGGCGTAGTACGGCCTGCTGGAACATGGGCGGCGTCCCATGTCTTCTCCGCACGCCTGAACCAGTCATCAACGGCGCCAGAACCGGCTGGTACCCCAATACACACTGAAAGGGGAAGAGGTTAGTAGAGGAGTGGCGGAGCGAGTTCTGAGCCATCTCGGCCTGGGGCACGAATGCCGCCCACTCCCCCGGCCGATCCTGGCAATAAGACCGCAGAAACCTGTCCACATCCTGGTTCACTCTCTCCACCTGTCCATTACTTTCGGGATGAAACGTCGAGGTCAGGCTGATCGAGACCCCCAGACATTCCATGAACGCCTTCGAGACCCTCGAAGTAAACTGCGGACCTCGATCAGACACCCCGTAGTGCCGGAAGACGTGCTTAACCTCTCAGGGATCACTGCACAACTTGACCGTTTTGGAGAGCCTGGCGTGCCCAAAGTAAAATGCCTCCCATTCAGGCCCAGAAAATAGGATATGCACATATTTGGTACCATTGGATAGGAAACACTCTGAATTTTGTAAAACTGTTAACCATTTGTCTGTGAGTAAAACAGAACGGATATGGCAGGCAAAACCCCGAGGAATTTCTGTCCTGGAGAAAGTGGTTTTCACAGAGTGCCTCATTTGGAACCCCTCCCTCATGAAAATGCCCATAAAAGGGCATATGAATGCAGTACCTATCGCTTCCTCTGGATGTCCTTAGTCTCNAATAAGGAAGTGCCTCCTTGAAACTCTATAGTAGTGGGCGCGCGCTCTCGCCAAGCACGCACTGTGTTTTTCTTCGTCTGTAGAGCTCAGTTTATATTCCGGTTGATTTATTATAGTAAATATACGTAAAAGTGTTCCTAAGGATACATTTAAAATGATGTTTGATTGTTCTTGGACAAGTTTATAGGTATAAGTTGAACGAGTTCTAGTCACGTTTCAATGGAGTAGTCGACGCTGTAGTTTCTGATTATAACGCGCAAACCAAATGGAGATTTATGGATAAAATACATGACTTTTTTTAACAAAAGAACCATGGATTGTCTTCGTTGGACACTTAGGATGACCTCAGCAGAAGTTCTTCAACAGTTCTTCCCCCCTTCAGCAGTGAGGCAATGGGAGCCACTACCTGACCAAATCCCCGGATAAACCTCCGGTAGTTGTTGGCAAACCCTAGAAACCACTGCACCTCCTACCGTGGTGGGAGTCGGCCAATTATGCACGGCTGAAATGCGGTCACTCTCCATCTCCACCCCAGAGGTGGAAATGCGATACCCTAGGAAGGAGACAGACTGCTGGAAGAACAGGCACTTCTCAGCCTTGACGTACAGGTCATGCTCCAACAATGGACCAAGCACCCTGCGCACCAGGGACTCATGCTCGGCGCGTGTAGCGGAGTATATCAGAATGTCATCAATAAACACCACTACACCCTGCCCGTGCAGGTCCCTGAAAATCTTGGAAGACTGATGGATCATTCATCAACCCGTACAACATGACGATGTACTCAAAATGCCCTGAGGTTGTACTGAACGCCGTCTTCCACTCGTCTCCCTCCCGGATACGCACCAGATTGTAAGCGCTCCTGAGATCTAGTTTGGTGAAGAAGCACGCCCCGTGCATTGACTCAATCACTGTGGCGATGAGCGGTAGCGGGTATCTATACCTCACCGTGATCTGGTTTAGACCTCGATAGTCAATGCACGGGCGCAGACCTCCCTCCTTCTTCTTCACAAAAAAGAAACTCGAGGACGCGGGTGAAGTGGAGGGCCGAATGTACCCCTGACCCAGGGATTCGGAGACATATGTTTCCATAGCCGCCGTCTCCTCCTGTGACAGGGGATACACGTGACTCCTGGGAAGTGCGGCGTCTACCAGTAGATTTATTGCACAATCACCCCGTTGATGGGGTGGTAATTGAGTCGCCTTCTTCTAGGAGAGCCAAATCTGCATATTCAGGGGGAATGCGCACGGTGGAGACCTGGTCTGGACTTTCCACCCTAAACACCCCCCCGAGCACTCTCGCGACCACCCCGTGAGAACCCTCTGTTGCCAAGAAACAGTGGAGTCATGACAAGCTAACCAGGGTAGACCTAGCACCACGGGAAACGCAGGAGAGTCAATGAGGAAGAGACTGATCTTCTCCTTGTGACCCCCCTGCATTACCATACCCAGAGGAGCGGTGGCCTCCCTGATCAACCCTGACCCCAATGGTCGACTATCTAAGGCATGAACGGGGAAGGGCACATCAACGGGAACAATAGGAATCCCTAAACTAAAGGCAAACAATCAACGAGCGCCTTATGCTGGGAATGTGGGGAAAACTCTGGAAAAGTAAAATACAAAAACAAGTGTGCAACAGAGGGCTCTGGGTGAGAATAGTGCCGGCTCACCTGGGATGACGCCAGAGTACCCTGCCTGCTGCCTCCACCCCCAGAGGAACCGACAGATGGTGCACGAGACGGGTACCGGAGCGGTGGTGCTGGGGGATGGAACAGACAGAGCCTGCTCTGGACGACCGCGGGTAGCCAGCAGGTTATCCAACCGAATGGACAGGTCCACCAGCTGGTCAAAGGTGAGGGTGGTGTCCCTGCAGGCCAACTCCCGACGGACATCCTCGCGCATGTTGCAATGGTAATGATCGATAAGGGCCCTGTCGTTCTATCCCGCTCCACCGGCCAGGGTCCGAAATTCCAAAGCGAACTCCTGTGCGCTCCTCGTCCCCTGCTTCAGGTAGAACAGACTTTCACCCGCATCTCTACCCTCGTGCGGGTGGTCGAAGACTGTCCGGAAGCGGCGGGTGAACTCTGTGAAGTCTTCCAACGCCGCATCACCTGCTCCCCATACGGCGTTGGCCCACTCCAGAGCTCTCACTGAGAGGCACGAGATGAGGGCGAACACCCAGGTATAGGTCCAGCTGTAGCAGGAAACCCTGGCACCGTGCCGCCGTCCCATCATACTCCCCGGGAAGGGCGAGACGCATCCCACTGGAACCGGGTACAGGTTCCAGTGGGATGACGCGGTCCATGGCAGCACCGAGATGGTGAATAAACGCCGTGTGCTCCTGGACGCGCTCCTCGACTTCGCTACCATAGGTACCTGCTCCTGCTGACTCCATGTCAGGGTGTGGGATTCTGTAGCGGATGCGTAACTGGTTTGCAGAGAAGTCAGGCGCAGGAGAGCAAAACTGGGTAAACTTAGTTGTTTAATAAACAACCCCAAAACGGTTCAAACAAACACGGGAGTACATGGGCACAAAAATAGCCCGTAACGCACCAGTATACAAATGTGCACAAGCACTACACAGAAACAATCCCACACAAAGACATGGGGGGAAAGAGAGGGTTATATACAAAACATGTAATTGAGGGAATTGAAACCAGTGGAAAACACAGACAAAACAAATGGAAAATGAAAAGTGGATCGGTGATGGCTAGAAGACCAGTGACCTTGACCGCCGAACACCACCCGAACAAGGAGACGCACCGACTTTGGCGGAAGTCGTGACAGTAAATTCTGAATTTCTGCAGTTTTATCTGTTAGCAAGAATAAATAAACTCAATCTCAAACCAAACAAAGAAGAGCCCTCCAGTACGTGTACCAAACTATTCAAGGCCCATTTTCTCAAAAGTGGGGTTGCAAGTTTATTACATTTTAAATCAGAATTACTTTCCCATTGTTCCTCAACTGTAATGTATGTTATACAATTTTCTAGCTCTGAGTCTCTACTTTTATCCAATGTAAAAAACACCTTTTCATTGCTACATAAGACCGAATCGAGCGGTCGGTCACATATAAAGGTTGGGTGAGTTGTGCGAGGTCAGCTCGATTCACGCTACACATCTATTACATGGCGCTTCTGACGGTGTACATTTGTATTTGTATTTTCCCGATTAGCTGCTGCCAAGGCAGCAGCTACTCTTCCTGGAGACCAAAAAAAAATTCACAACACATTATGTGTGTTCCCTCAGACCACTACTTTACTTCCACATATCTACAACACAAAATCTATGTGTTCGTCTGTGTATAGTGCATATGTTATCGTGTGTGTGTTTGTGTCTGTGCCTGCGTTTGTCTCTTCAGAGTCCCCGCTGTTTCATATGGTGTATTTTTATCTGTTTTTAAATATAATATTTTACTGCTTGCATGAGTTACTTGATGTAGTCATGGCTTCATGTATTACTGTTGAGGACTGTACAGATTATGGGAAATGCACAGTAATACATGAAGCCATGACTACATCAGGTAACTCATGCAAGCAGTAAAATTATATTTAAAAAACAGATAAAAATACACCATATGAAACAGCGGACTGTACATATTACTCTTGAGGACTGTACATATTCACTGGCATAGAGGATTTTGATTATGAAGTTAAAATCAGCCTTTAAGCCTTTAACTTCACCACTGTGTTTTGGTCATTCCTGAAGTCGTCGAAATGGACGGATCAGGAGTGTGTGTGTGCATAGGCGTCTGTGTGGGTGTGTATTCTGTGTATTATGTTTGTTCTCCTGGTCTCTCTCTCTCTCATTCCCCTTCAAACACACACATGCCAAGTCAGAGGTCAAAGGCCAGTTTGGGACGGGCTTTTCAAACGGACGATAGAGGGGTGAACAGGGTCCCCCTGCTGCCTCTAGTCAATCCCTCGCCCTCTCCGTATCCCTGGACAGATGAGGGGCTGTGCTGACAGACACATAGAGGACGAGGCTCGATATGTCTGGCAGATGTTGCTTTTGTCTGGGGTCTAAGCTCTCCTCACTGGCCCATGTCTCACCTCACACACGCACACACACACAGTACTTGACTGACCCATTTCTTCTCTAGCAGCTCTCCACCATCCTGTTTGGCAGACATCTCTAGCCTTCTGGATGAAATCTAGAGAGTCTTGTATGTGAATACAGAAAACTCAGACCTCTAGCATCCTCATAACATGAAACGTTCTCAAAGAGCAGTCGAAACTCTGTTGCCTCTAGGTAAAGATATCAAGACAGTCTGTGAAAACAAATCTATTTCTGTTAGCCTTGGACAGAGTGTCTGAGGAGAAGCCTTTCTGTAGTCATCATAATATTATTCATGTGTTTGTTGACTGACACTTGAAGGTAACCAACCAGTCTATCGATCCGTGGATTTTTGTTGGCTCAGATTTATATTGTGATTTCCTAGAGTAAACACGGTGTGTTTGGAAAGGGATGTAAACCACAGCGCTGCCTCTCCCTGTCTGTCTGTCTGTCTGTCTGTCTGCTGAATCCATTTGTCATATACCGTCTCCGTTCAATTACTTAATAAAGTGTGTGAGATAGCCACTGCTGAGGGAGGAACTTCAAGGAGAGACTGTGACTCAGTTAACGTATTTCTGTCAGCGGGATGGAGGGGGGGTTGATATAGCTCATTCTCACCCCATCATCTCCCCCCAGAATCCATAGTGTTGTCTGCCAATGAAGCCATTCAGCCAAATCCACATCAGAGAAGAACAATATGGTCTGGTTTGACAAGGGAAATAACAACAACTTCTACTACAACATAAGCTGTCATTTTGAATAAGGCATAACTCAATGATGTTCATTCTCAATATAAAGTATTGACAATAATAAACTACTAGCTGCAAGGTTGACATTTGAAGCAAAAATCAAATGAGTTTTGATTCTCTGGTCGATCCTTCTCAAAACAATAGGATCCATCGATATCAGGACAACAAAGTTGTAAAGCAATGCTCTCCAATCCTGTTCCCGGAGAATTACAGTGCAGGTCTTTGGTCTAGCCTAGTAAGAAGCAGTCACAGACCTGATTTAGCTATTCAAGGTATTGATGGTTAGGTGATGAAAACCATCAAATTCTGGGACAAAGGCACACTCTGTGGATTTCCACAGCCAGGGTTTGTGATCAATGGTATACATGAATCAACTTCGCAGGCTAGCAGGATACCACCCTGCAACCAACTGCTGGCTTGCTTCTGAAGCTAAGCAGGATTGGTCCTGGTCAGGCCCTGGATGTGAAACCAGATGCTGCTGGATGTAGTGTTGGAGGGCCAGTAGGAGGCACCCTTTCCTCTGGTCTAAAAAAAGACCCCATAGGGGGATGTTATTAAACAGGTGTCCTGACTCTCTGTGGTCAGTACAATATCCTGTGGCATGTACTGTAGAGGTGTTAACCCTGGTGTCCTGGCTAAATTCCCAATCTGGCTCTCATACCATCATGGTCACCTAATCATCCCAAGCTTACAATTGGCTCATCACCCCTGTAACTAGTCCCTAGGTTGTTGCTGTAAATGAGAATGTGTTATCAGTCAACTTACCTGCTAAAGCATGGGTTTTTATAAAAAAATATCCAAATGAATAGGTCATTGTCATGGATGACCAAGGAGACACTGAGATAGGTTGCCAATAGTAATTGCAGAAAATACAAACTGTCCTAAATCTTCAACTTAAAAAAGAAAAAAAGATTGTAGACCTCCATAAGTCTGGTTCATCCATGAGAGCAATTTCCAAACGCCTGAAGGTACCACGTTCATCTGTACAAACAATAGTACGCAAGTACAAACACCATGGGACCACTCAGCCTTCATACTGCTCAGGAAGGAGATGCGTTCTGTCTCCTAGAGATGAACGTGCTTTGGTGTGAAAAGTGCAAATCAATCCCAGAACAACAGCAAAGGACCTTGTGAAGATGCTGGAGGAAACAGGTATCTATATCCACAGTAAAATGAGTCCTATATCGACATAACCTGAAAGGCCGCTCAGCAAGGAAGAAGCCACTGCTCCAAAACCACCATAAAAAGCCAGACTACGGTTTGCAACTGCACATGGGGACAAAGATCGTACTTGTCCTGATGAAACAATAACAGAACTATTTGTTCATAATGACCATCGTTATGTTTGGAGGAAAAAGGGGGAGGCTTGCAAGCCGAAGAACACCATCCCAACCGTGAAGCACGGGGGTGGCAGCATCTTGTTGTGGGGGTGCTTTGGTGCAGGAGGGACTGGTGCGCTTCACAAAATAGATGGCAACATGAGGAGGGAAATTATGTGGATATATTGAAGCAACATCTCAAGACATCATTCAGGAAGTTAAAGGTTGGTCGCAAATCGGTCAAAGTTGTGGCAAAATGGCTTAAGGACAACAAAGTCAAGGTATTGGAGTGGCCATCACAAAGCCCTGACCTCAATCCCATAGCAAATTTGTGGCAGAACTGAAAAAGTGTGTGCAAGTAAGGAGGCCTACCAACCTGACTCAGTTACCCAAGCTCTGTCAGGAGGAATTGGCCAAAATTCATCCAACTTATTGTGGGAAGCTTGTGGAAGGCTACCCGAAATGTTTCACCCAAGTTAAACAATTTAAAGGCAATGCTACCAAATACTAATTGAGTGTATGTAAACTTCTGACCCACTGGGAATGTGATGTAAGTATAAAAAACTATTATTCTGACATTTCACATTCTTAAAATAAAGTGGTGATCCTAACGGACCTAAGACAGGGAAATTTTACTAACATTAAATGTCAGGAATTGTGAAAAACTGAGTTTAAATGTATTTGGCTAAGGTCTATGTAAACTTCCGACTTAAACTGTATATACAGTATGTGTATCACCATGTGTATAGTTCAAAGTGATTGTTAACGTGGATAAAGGATAAGGATATTTGTTAGGCAGCAGCTTTTAATGTGCTGTCCGCGGTGCGGCCGTCACATTCATTCAACCGTGATGGTAATGGACACAGACAGTTATTAAGCAGAGTTTGCAAGTGCACCTGAGTTGTGTCTGTCAGACTGCTGTGGTTTCGCTGTGATTATAGAGAATGGCATTTTGTCAAACCTTTTACCATATTAGCCTGATTCTGATCTCTTTAATCTGTCATGGGAGACGACTAACCTGATAATCAAAGCCAAATGCATCAGACTGCCATGAAGACTAATGCACTGACTACAAGCCTCCTTGATTTTTCTTCCCTAGACTCATGAATATGTAGGACCAACACACGAGCACTATCCCACTGACAGCTTTAAAACCTAATGCGCATTACCACTTTATGCATTATTATTGAGAGAAGCTTTTTAAATCACATTATTCACAATGAAGTCACGTCATACTGAGCAGATTACATGTAGCTTGCTTAGATAAATTGGCACATTCCGGTGAGGAATTGAGCCTGTGAAATCATTCAGGCTTATGGGCCTTTATTGTGAAGTCTGCAGAAAATGACATTGACTGCTACCATACCCACAGAGAGCCTCGTGTGTGTGTGTGTGTGTGTGTGTGTGTGTGTGTGTGTGTGTGTGTGTGTGTGTGTGTGTGCGTGCGTGCGTGCGTGCGTGCGTGTGTGTGTGTGAAGCTACAAGACAGTCCCATTTAAGAAATGCCATTGACTCACATTATACCATCAGAGTCCCATATTAGCCCCTATGAAGACGAATGGATCCACAGAAACACAATAACTTGTCGTTCTGCATGTTGAATTCCCTTTGAATTATTTACCAGTCCATTCATTATTATGAAGGTAAAATGTATGGTTATAAGCCCGCATTCCTGACTAACAAATCTTGGCAGACCGGCACGTGGCCGCTAGCACGCACATGCAAACGCACACGGACAAACACACTCACACACGAACACACACACAACAAAGAATATGATATTAGCTATTAACCTGTTTTCACAGCTGCAGGGAGCCTTACATTACCTCTACACTGACACAGGGATATTAGTTATTCTCTGTCATCAGCCCTGTGGCGGGGGAGGTGGTGATGTTACGTAGGTACGGGAGAGACTGGACAAACAGTCACAAAGGTGTTTAAAACAACCACATTCATCACAACACCTTTGTACCAAGGGGTGGGAAGAGAAGACCCATAACCTGTACACTAACACACAATGAGAGCTACATCTGTCAAGGGAGAGAAGAAGAAGGAAGCGCAGCGCAGGGATGTGGTGAGCTGCAACATGTACTTACAGTCCATCTCAGGTTCGGCTTAGAGTCATTCACAGGGTGACTGTCTGAACACCCCTAGAACTGTCTGACAGTGAGCAACGTGTGTGTGTGTGTGTGTGTCTGTGTAGGCCGACAGTGAGCAATGCCTATGTAATGAAGTGGTGATGGACAAACCACACAACAGGCCAAACCTGTGAGATGGAACATTAATCTTGGTGGTGGGGGGATGCCTGGTGGATGACTAGTGAAACTCGCATGGTTACTGTTAAAGGACCTGTGCACTCTACATCCAAACATTCAATGTTTTAAAATCCACACCAATGAATTTTGTGAATGTGTCAGTGGGAATTATAGTTTGGGAATTCACTGTTGAATTCATTGGATGCAGTGTCAGCTCAACCACTGCAACACACAGAACAATTGCTGCCATCTATGCAACCCCACCTTTTTGATGACATACCTTCATCACAAACTCATAAAGTCAAGCTTCACAAATGGTGAAATCAACACTCTGCCAAGTGTACCTCCATGTAATATCACTGCCAGAACGATACACAGCCCACCATTAGTCTCCCATTCCGTGGCTCCAACATTCATCAGCTGCCTAGTAATACCAACATCTCTGCCACTGATTATAGGATCTGCTGATTGATGATGGAGAGGTGTGTCCTGCAAGCATGGCTTGTTTGTGTGTGTGCGTGTGTGTGTGGACGTGTTTAACTATACTTGTGGGGACCAGAAGGTGATCAGGGAGTTGAATAAGGGAATGTAGTGAAGCCAGAGGGCAGCCGCATCGCCACTGTCTGAGACAGACTGTTTTATTTACACGTTACCTAAATCTCGTTACCCCTGCACGCCTCCTCCACCTCTCCCACTCTCTCTTATTCCTGAGGTGAGGTAAGGATGTGTGTTTGACACACACACACACACACACACACACACACACACACACACACACACACACACACACACACACACACACACACACACACACACACACACACACACACACACACACACACACACACCATTCACGTATCTATGAGTCTTTGGGTAGAAGACACACAGATATGTCTGTAGTGTCATTCTCCATTTCTGCTTTCCATTCATTGAGTGAACGACTGTTACTGGAGACACTGTGGATGATTCATTCTGTTGTGCAGGGTTTCTAATCACTGTGCCTGGCCATTCTATGCAGTTTGCTACTGCTGTTTTGTCAAATTGGATACATTTTCCCCCTCAGTGTTCACCACTAATTATAAACACCAGAACAGATGGGACATCAGCCCTTTCTAGAACATTCGGCGCCTCTGCCAAGAAACAATGTCCACTTCTGTTCCGTAGTCATTAGCGTGGCTGCGAGTGTGAGAAACCAGGAAAGGTACTCTACTGACACGAATGCACACATAGACACATGCACAAAATCACACACACACAAACACACACACACACACACCAGAACAAAACATATTAAGGAAACATCACATCCTACACAAGCTGAATTCCGATGATGTCACCCTCACTGGAGATTTCGGAGATTGTTTGCTTTTATCTGTGAAAGAAAAACAGATCGAACACAATGATGGAAACAGTCAATGCTAAGGTTTTCCAAACACTATAGATAATTTCCAGTCTCAAACACTGTCAAAACAACTATAAGAAAACCAAGACCTTGTAACCATGGAAATGAAAGACAAAAACCACCCACGAAATAGGATGAAAGGACGGAACATCTCCCTTAAGGAAGTAAGGACATGATGTTCTCACCGTAAAGCTGCAAATTCAAACAGCCGTGACTTATGGGCGACCAACGGCCACGCAATGGTTTTCTGATAACAACCATCCCTTGCTTTCTTTACAGGTCTCATTTGCGTAATAAAAGCTGAGAAAAACAGTCTGTGTGTCTGTGTGTGTGTGTGTGTGTTCGTATGTGTGTGTTTTTAGTTAATTGAGGTGGCTCCAGGTTTGTAGCTCTGTAGTCCTTATTTTAGTGGAATGGGACTCAATTCATGCAATATGTGTATGTGTTTCATGATGCAAGCTTTTATGCATATAAACATCATATGTAGAGTATCAGCTGTGAACTGCATCATCATCAGCCTGCTGGTTTTCTGTTCTACCTGATCATTAATTGCACCCACCTGGTGTCCCAGGTATAAGCCAAATCACATTTTATTGGTCACATACACATATTTAGCAGATGTTATTGCGGATGTAGAAAAATGCTTGTGTTCCTAGCTCCAACAGTGCAGTAGTATCTAACAATTCACAACAATACACACAAATCTAAAAGTAAAATAATGGAATTAAGAAATATATAAATATTAGATTGAGCAATGTCGGAGTGGCATTGACAAAAATACAGTGGAATGGAATACAGATTATGAGATGAGTAAAGCAGTATGTAAACATTATTTAAACTATATTAAAGTGACTAGTATTCCATTATTAAAGTGGCCAGTGATTCCAAGTCTATATATATATAGTGCAACAGCCTCTAAAGTGCCGGGTTGCATAACCGGGTTGAAGCTGGCTAGTGATAGCTATTTAACAGTCTGATGGCCTTGAGATGGAAGCTGTGTTTCAGTCTCTCTGTCCCGTCTTAGATGAACCTGTACTGACCTCGCCTTCTGGATGGTAGAGGAGTGAACAGGCCGTGGCGCGGGTGGTTGATGTCCTTGATGATCTTTTTGGCCTTCCTGTGACATCGGGTACTGTAGGTGTCCTGGAGGCCAGGCAGTGTGCCCCTGGTGATGTGTTGGGCAGACCGCACCACCCTCTGAAGAGCCCTGCGGTGGCGGGAGGTGCAGTTGACGTACCAAGCGGTGACACAGCCCGACAGGATGCTCTCAATTGTGAATCAATCACTGATTAGAGGGGAACAATTAAAAGCAGTGGAACTGGCATCGAGGTCCAGAGTTGAGTTTGAGGGATGTAGAGTATTAGCTGTGATCTGCATCATCATATACATTATCCGTTGTGGTCTGCTGCAGGGCAGATGGTGGGTCTTCAGTTCTAAACAGGCTGCTATTGGCCAGTGGTCATAAACCAGCCATATGCTGCAATATGCTGACCAGATTGGAACAGAGAGGGTGACTGTAGTATATGGGGATTTGAGTTAAAGATTAAACCGTCATATGTCCCAGATAGGGGGTGACATATGCTAACTTGAAGTGGACCCATTCAGTCTTTTTACCTGTCAGTGAAGGTGACAATGAGAGAGACAGTATTAGGCAACGGCCTCATGGCCTGAGCAATAACAATTTTCGCACCACTGTGGTCACACACCAATAGGAACCTGTGTATTAATACATTCTATCCAGAGTCTTTGGCAGGACATTACTGTATGAAAGAGCTGCAAATAGTTCCTCTTCTCACAGAGAAATGGACTTCTCTGCATCCTGACAGGTGAGGAGGAGGAGGAGATGAAAGGAGGGTGGTGGATGGCGAGAGAGAACGAGGGAAGAGAGAAAGGAGCGAGAGCCTATACAAGGTGTCAGGTAGGTTGAAATTGCTTACTTGATGGGGGAAAAAGATGTGTGTGTCTGTGTCTTTCTCTCTGTGTATGTGTGTGTGGGGTTGCGTTGTGTTGTGTTTGTGTGTGCGATATTGGAGCTAGGCCAGACAATTTCAGGGAACTTCCTGAGAGATGGTAGTGAACAGGTACTGATGGAGACCTGTGTGGGTGTGCGTGTGTGTGTGTTTGTGTGTGCGTGTGTGGTATTGGAAAGGTAGGAGTGGGAGAGGCCCTCGACAAGCGTTGGCAGAAAGCTGAAGTAACATTTCAGTTTGACGTTGTGACGCTGAACAAATCGCCTGGGCCAAGATGGATCTGCGTCTGCGATTAGACCAGACAACAAATCCTTTACTAGAGAGGGAAGAGAGATGTCCGATTTTCTTGGCCACCTCGTACTGTTTCCTTGCTGCTGTGATGCGTCTGTGTAGCTGGTGTAGAGGAGTCAGGCGCAGGACAGCAGATATGAGTAATAAAAGCAATTTACTCAAATAAATAACGATACACGTGAAAATAATGCCAAGCCCACAAATACGGACCGCAATACAATAAACAATCACGCACAAAAAACATGGGGAAAACAGAGGGTTAAATAATTAACTTCTCAGGGAGCAGCTCCCGAGGTGACGGTTTTGGAGAGCCTGGCGTGCCCAAAGTAAAATGCCTCCCATTCAGGCCCAGAAAATAGGATATGCATATATTTAGTACCATTGGATAGGAAACACTCTGAATTTTCCAAAACTGTTAACCATTTGTCTGTGAGTGAAACAGAACGGATATGGCAGGCAAAACCCCGAGGAATTTCTGTCCTGGAAAAAGTGATTTTGACACATTGCTCATTTGGGAACCCCTCCCTCATGAAAATGACCATATAAGGGCATATGAATGCAGTACACATCGCTTCCTTATGATGTCAACAGCCTCGAGATGGTGTTTCCCTCCATTTTGGATGCTTTAGACCAGAGAAAACGACCAAACAAGTGGGTCCCCCCTTGATGACAACAGTACCCAGGGCGCGCGCCCGAGAAGTCGCGCAGTGTCTTATNGCCACGTTTCAATGGACTAGTGGAGGCTGTCGTTTCTGACTATGACGCGCGAACCAAATGGAGATTTATGGATATAATACATGACTTTTTCTAACAAAAGAACCATGGATTGTCTTCGTTGGACACGCAGAAGTTCTTCAACAGGTAATTGATTTGTTTTCGCTGTGAAATGTGTTATGTGTGTGCCACGCTGGCTAATGAATTCATGGCTATGAGAAAGTATGTGAGGTGCTGCCCTCAAACAATCAAATGTAGAGCTTTCGCCGTAAAGCCTTTTTGAAATCTGACAACGCTGTGATATTGCCAAGAAACAGAGCTTTTGATGAGTATGAAACACTTGTATATTGGTGGATTTTTAATAATTCAACTTTGGGATTTTGAATTTGGCGCTTTACATTTTACCTGGTGGTGTCGGGAGTGGGTCGCTAGCGCCACCGCTCCCTGTCTAGTTAACATATAATTGGGGAATTGTAACCAGGTGTTTAAAACAAGACAAAACAAATGGAACATGAAAAGTAGATCAGCGATGGCTAGAAGACCGGTGACGTCGACCGCCGAACGCCGCTCCGAACAAGGAGAGGGACCGACTTCGACGGAAGTTGTGACAGCAGCACTGTTGTAAGACAAAATCATCACTTACTACTGAATCTGCATAATGGATATGTGCATTTTTTTGTAAAGTATTGTATCTGGGTTATTGTGTTCGAGTGTTACAGCAAGCAAAATTGAATTAAAAATAGTGTTTTTATGACCAAAAAATTCAACCTACCTTTTTGAGCACATAGAATTGGTGGTGCTATTGACCAAACCACAGTGAATCATCTTATTAAAGGACAACTCCATCCAAAAACACAGTGAATCATCTTATTAAAGGACAACTCACCCCAAACCACAGTGAATCATCTTATTAAAGGACAAATCCACCCAAAAACACAGTGAATCATCTTTTTAAAGGACAACTCCACCCAAAAACACAGTGAATCATCTTATTAAAGGACAACTCCACCCAAAAACACAGTGAATCATCTTATTAAAGGACAACTCCACCCAAAAACACAGTGAATCATCTTATTAAAGGACAACTCCACCCAAAAACACAGTGAATCATCTTAATAACCCTCCCGTGGTCCTCGGGTCAGAGCGACCCAGGCCCTGTGTTTCCAGGGCTCCCGTTCTGCGACTGCGCTATGTGCTCGTGGGTCAGAGCGACCCAGGCTCCAGCCGCTGTCGAGGTGTACACTATTGAGCATACAGAGTCTGCGAGTAGTGTGGCGAGGTTGAGCAAGGCTCCCTGCTCCGCGCTCACCCTTGGTCCCCGTACGGCCCTTGGGCCCCGTGTGGGTTTGGGTATCGGATTTAAAAACGCCCCCCCCCTCCTACACTACGTTCCCCGAGCGGTTGTGGACGTTGTGCCGTTGGGTATGGCTGTTATATATTATTATTTTATTACACAAACACATTTCACTGATATCATACAACAGTACAGCCCCGTGTGGACACTGCCCCTGTGTTTCCAGGGCTCCCGTTCTGCGCTCTGCGCTCTGCTCTCGGTCACAGCGACCCAGGCTCTGTGATTCCAGGGCTCCCCTGTTCTACGCTCTGCGCTCGCGGGTCAGAGAGACCCAGGCAGCCACTACACACGTCCAGACATGCCCCGCTGTTTATTACACAAACACATTTCACTGATATTGCGCTCTGCGCTCGTCGGTCACAGCGACCCAGGCTCTGTGATTTCCAGCACTCTCCCCCCTGTTCTGCGCTCTGCGCTCGCGGGTCAGAGAGACCCAGGCAGCCACTACACACGTCCAGACATGCCCCGCTGTTTATTGCACTTTGTGTAAAGTGACTATAACGTGTTGACGCGGGGGCACACCTGTCACCGCCCTCCGGGACGGACTTTTGCGTGAAAGCCCCGTACTGTGTCTGTCCGGTCTCACACTAAAGGTCGTGAGAGGGGGCACAAAGGTCCCGAGGGCAAGACACGAGACGCGAGACACGAGCACCCAGTCTCGCTGGGTCCGAGACACTAAGGTCCCGAGCCGTTCTGCGCTCTGCGCTCGTGGGGTCAGAGCGCTCCAGGCCCTGTGTTTCCAGGGCTCCCGCTCTGTGCTTTGCGCTCGTGGGTCAGAGCGACCCAGGCGCCAGCCACTGTCGAGGCGTACGCTATTGAGTGTAGAGAGTCTGCGAGCAAGTGTCTGTGCTCTGTGCTCTGCGCTCTGGGCTCGTGGGGTCAGAGCGACCCAGGCCCTGTGTTTCCAGGGCTCCCGTTCTGTGCTTTGCGCTCGTAAGTCAGAGCGCCTGCAGGCCCTGTGTTTCCAGGACTCCCGCTCTGTGCTTTGCACTCGTAAGTCAGAGCGAACCAGGCACCAACCGCTGCCGAGGAGTACTCTATTGAGTGTAGAGAGTCTGCGAGCAAGTGTCTGTGCTCTGCGTTCTGCGCTCGTGGGGCCAGAGCGACCCAGGCCCTGTGTTTCCAGGGCTCCCGCTCTGTGCTTTGCACTCGTAAGTCAGAGCGAACCAGGCGCCAACCGCTGTCGAGGAGTACTCTATTGAGTGTAGAGAGTCTGCGAGCAAGTGTCTGTGCTCTGCGCTCTGCGCTCGTGGGGTCAGAGCGACCCAGGCCCTGTGTTTCCAGGGCTCCCGTTCTGTGCTTTGCGCTCGTAAGTCAGAGCGAACCAGGCGCCAGCCACTGTTGAGGCGTACGCTATTGAGCGTAGAGAGTCTGCGAGCAAGTGTCTGTGCTCTGCGCTCTGCGCTCGTGGGTACAGAGCGACCCAGGCCCTGTGTTTCCAGGGCTCCCGCTCTGTGCTCTGCGCTGTGGCTCGGCCGGGTCGACTGCTACACGCGAGCCTCGTGCATTGTCAGGTGTCTGTGGTCTCCTGCGCGTAAGCCGGCCGTGCCGGCCGTAGAGAGGATACTAATATTGTCAGCGGCGGAGCACAAAGCGACCGGAGCCCCACCCGTGCCAAGTGCTCTCTTCCCCGCTGCTGAGTGGTGGACCCGATCGGCGGACCCGAGCGACCATGGCCTCCCGTTTCACGGCCGCACAGGTTCTAGAACAGATCTTGTCCAGCGTGGACCAAGAAGACTACTCTGAGTCCGAGGAGGAGGAAGAGGTTTCGGAAGACGAAGATGGGGAGGGGGAGGAATACAACCCCGAGCGCCGCGAGGTCGACGGGGCTTCTTCTCCCTCTTCTGAGGAAGACGCCGCGGAAGCCCCCGAGGACGAGCTCGAGGACCGCGGCGAGGACCGAGGTGAGGACGAGCGCGAGGACCGAGGCGTGGACCAAGACATCTCCTCGGCTGCTCCGGACCGCCAAAGGGAGACGTTGCTGTCGAAAAACGGCAAAATCGAATGGTCCCCCGTGGCCTACGGCCCCCGCCGCCGCGGGGCCCATGTGATCCGGCGCGCCGGGCCGGACGAGACTCCGGGCCCCACGGCCTACGCCGCGGCCCACGCCCTCGACATCGCGTCCACCTTCAAGCTGTTTGTGACACCGGCGATAGAAAGGATCATTCTGGAAATGACAAACCTGCACGGGGCCAGAAAATACGGCGACGGCTGGCAAGCCATGGACGCCACGGACCTGCGCGCCTACGTAGGGCTGCTGATCCTGGCGGGCGTCTACAGGTCCCTAGGCGAGGCCGGGGCCAGCCTGTGGGACACCGAGAGCGGCAGGACCGTGTTCCGAGCCACCATGCCGCTCAAGGTCTTTCACAGGTACTCGAGGATGCTGCGAATCGACGATTGCCAGTCGAGGCCCGCCAGACTCGCCGCGGACAAACTCGCCGCCATACGAGACGTCTGGGACCTTTGGGCCGGCTGCCGGCCCTCTACAACCCGGGGCCTGACGTGACGTTGGACGAGCAACTGGTCCCGTTCAGAGGTAAGGAGTGCTTGTGTGTGCGTGTGTTTGCGTCTGTGTGCGTGCCTGCGTGCGTGCGTACATGTCTATAGAGAGGTAGTAGCTGTGGCAGCTGTAGCGGCCGACTAGCAGCAGCAGCAGTAGCAGCAGTAGCAGCGTGTGTAACATAGAAAAAGGCCCTTGGCCCTAATGAGACAGTGACGACAGGCTAATCTCTTTTCCCCTTTCCAACAGGCCGCTGTCCTTTCCGTCAGTACATTCCCAGCAAGCCAGCGAAATACGACATCAAGTCCTGGGTGGCCTGCGACGCCAAGTCCAGCTACGCTTGGAAGATGCAAGTGTACACCGGCAAGGCGGCCAACGGGGGCCCCGAGAAGAACCAGGGGATGCGAGTCGTCCTCGATCTGACAACGGGACTGAGCGGTCGCAATGTCACCTGTGACAACTTCTTCACCTCCTACGAACTGGGCCAGCGGCTCCTCGAAAGGAACCTCACCGTGGTGGGCACGGTGAGAAAGAACAAGGTGCTCGAGTCCAAGGGCAGACAGGTCCTGTCCTCCAGGTTTGCATTCACGCCCACCGCCACTCTAGTGTCCTACCTGGCGAAGAAAAACAAGAACGTGCTACTTCTGAGCACGCTGCACACAGAGGCCGAAGTCAGCGATCGCCGCCACAGGAAGCCGGCCATCATCCTAGACTACAACTGCAACAAGGGCGGCGTGGACAACCTAGACAAGGTGGTCGGCATGTACAGCTGCAGGCGGATGACTGCCCGCTGGCCCCTGGTCGTCTTCCACAACATCCTCGACGTGTCCTCCTACAACGCCTTTGTCATATGGAGAGAGACCAAGCCTGACTGGATGCCTCGGAAGCGCAACAAGCGCAGGGTGTTCCTCGAGCAGCTGGGAAAGGCGCTTGTCAAGCCGCTGATCCAAAGACGGC
The DNA here is from genome assembly GCA_003317085.1 of Hucho hucho. NCBI lineage: Eukaryota > Metazoa > Chordata > Actinopteri > Salmoniformes > Salmonidae > Hucho > Hucho hucho. Next base: position 336,118 of record QNTS01000918.1, read on the forward strand.
GGCATCTGCCCCGCACCGAAGCCGCGTCAGCGCTTGTCAAAGTCCTACGGAGTGCTATGGCGGCTCCTGATCAACAGCGCCAGGAGCCCGCCGCTGACCCGCGCGCTGCCCCGGCCCTGGGGGCAAGTAAGAGGAAGAGGTGTCAGCTCTGCCCGCCCAAGAAGGACTCCAAGACACACACGGTGTGCTGCAGGTGTAAGAAATACATCTGCAAAGGCTGCTCACACGCACACTGTCGCACTTGCTCACATTGGGCCTTTAGTCAGGACGGGACAGGGTGACCCGGAGGACGCGGGCTCTACACACCATACGAGGACGACGGGAGGGTTAAAGGACAACTCCACCCAAAAACACAGTGAATCATCTTATTAAAGGACAACTCCACCCAAAATGGTTTGATATTTGTTTCATTAGTCCGTTGTTGACATAGTCCAACATTACATCTGCACTGCTATCTGAGCCTGCCTCTCAAGACTAATAAACACAGCCTTTCTAAATGGATGGGGAACAGAACAATGCAGCTGCTTGCTACTTCAGATATAAGAAAAATGTACCATAAATCAGGGATAATCAACTCTGGACCGGGAGTGCATCAGGTAATGTAAAGTTTAGTTCCAACCAGGCAGCATACATGACTAATTAAACTGAGCAAATTGATCATAATACAGTTTTTTACAATCACTTTGGCACTAAGTTCTGAACATTGTGGTCACAAAACGGTCATCACTTGTACGGTCATCACACAGGCTGTCCAATGTTCAAAACATTGCATTGTGCATTCATATCTTTAAAGAAACATTACACTTGCAGAATCATTGGTTCAAATAACTCATTTATCATGAAATACCATAGGAACATTAATTTAGATCACCCACACACAAAATACCGATAGTTTCACTGTGTAGTTGTTTGTACAATCATTAAATATTGTAGTACAAAATATGTGATACATGTTTCATTATGGTATTACATGTAAATACATCACTGTAAAAGGACTAATAGAGAGAATACTACAGACACAGTGGAATCATTGAACAAAATCTGAAATGTATTGATGAAATACAATAAAATCACAACTTAGGTTTCTTTGAATCAAAGCAAAAATAATTAGCAACAAAAAATAAAAGAAATACAGTAAAACGTGAACTGCAGTGTTCCTCACCTGACTTACTATAAAAAGCAATACAAAAGATTGATTACTATACTTCTCTATTTCCATCAACCCTGTCTTGTGGATTTGGCAACAGGTTCTCATCCACATCACAATGGATGTTTTCATTAGCCAAACATCTTGGGAAGAATCTTTGGGAAAGGCGAATCCAGGCCTGACACTGGTCTGCCGTGATGTCATTGCATGCGTCATCCATGGCCTTTTCTCCACCACGATGTGGAGAAAAAATCCACAAATGGGTTAAGGAAAGGAGAGTATGGGGGTAAGTACAGGTTGGTAAATTGTGGATGGGCCTGAAACCATGCTCGCACCATTTGAGCATGGTGGAACCTGACATTATCCCAGACAATGACATAAGTCACGCCATGAGCTCTACAGACCTGATTCAGCTCATCAGGAAGGGTACAAGGAGAGCTGCATTATATGATCCAATACGAGGTCTGCGTCCCACCACACCATCTTATGATACAGCCGCACACATGGTGCGCACACGTAAATACATCACTGTAAAAGGACTAGTAGAGAGAATACTACAGACATGGTGGAATCATTGAACAAAATCAGAAATGTATTGATGAACGACAATAAAATCACGAACACAATCAAGTCAGTAATGTAAAGTGATGTTTGCCTCACGTTGTCCAGGTACTTGGATGGTTGCCCGCTAGCCAATGAAATTCTGACCTCTCCTCCTTGTCTTGGCCAGGTTGAAGCATGCCTCATCCAAAAAGAGTAATTTGTGATGGTTTTCGTCAGCATCCAGCTCCCTCTAAACAGACATTTTGAAAGGGAATTACTGATTACAAGGATGTAGAATTTTGGGGGATTTTTCAAAACCGGCATCTTGAAACTGAACATACCTGAACATACTCAGTCCTCAGTTGCTTCACTCTGTTTGCATTTCTTTCAAAAGGCACACGGTATAGCTGTTTTAGAGACACCTGGTGCCTTTTCAGCATGCGTGCAATAGTCGGCAAACTTATGGCTTCCACATTGTTGAACATGTCGTCATTGTCCAAGATGTCCTGACGAATTTCTGTAAGGCAAATATCACTTCTGGCCCGAACCAAATTGACTACAGCCCGCTCTTGTTGGTCAGTCAGAATTTTTCCTCTGTCTCCCCTATTTGGCCTAGTCTCAATTCTGCACGGAAAATTACAGTAAGAACACATTTAGTCACATCACCTACTGTGTGGTACACATTGGCATGCAGTATACAGTCATTTGAAAATTGAGAGTAGCCTAATGTTTAGTGCATGCTGAAGACTTACCGGTTCTCATTGCTGAAAGTTCTGATGAATGAGGCCACGGCTGATCTTCTGAGGTTTGGTTGTATCATTGTAGCTGCCTCAGTCATTGTCATGCCATGATTTATGACATGGTCTACAACTATTGCTCAGATTTCATTGGACACTCTGCTGTTGCTGCCGCTGTCTTGGTCCGTGGCCTTGTCCTCTACCACGTTCCTCTCAAACGAGGCCCACAACCACCTCTCAGAAGCTGTGCTTGTCGCCTGCCATTCCTTTGACCACCACGTCTTCCTAGTCTTCCTCCTCCCACTGCTTGACCTCTATTGTGACCTGGATCACCTGCCGGCTCCATGTTATCGCTATGTTGTTGTGGGTGGATACCAATCATTTCACTACATACTCGTACCACAATGTGAAATCAATCATCAGTAACGAGTTGGCAGTATTGGAAAAGCAATTACAAGGGCCTGCATACATACACTATAGCCTTCTCGTTTGAACAGCGAATCATGTGGCTGCCTGCAACTCAATATACATAGTATATAGAGTAGAGCGCTTTGGTTGTTGTTTGACCAAACATTAGAACGGGCAAGATGTGTAATCTAAGCAACTTTGAACGTGGTATGATTGTTGGTGCCACACTTGGTGGTTCCAGCATCTCAGAAACAGCTGCCCTCCTGGGATTTTTACGCACTACAGTCTCAAGAGTTGACAGAGAATGGTGCGATAAACAAAACACATTCAGTGAGCGGCAGTTCTATAGGCAAAAACACCTTGTTAATGAGAGTGGTCAGAGGAGGATGTCCAGACACACTCAAGCTAACAGAAAGGCCACGAATGGTGTGCAGAAGGACATCTCTTAACATACAACACTGTGAATAATTCAGGCTGTTGTGGAGGCAAAAGGGGGTCCTACCCAGTACTATAGACGTGTACCTAATAATGTGGCATATCTGAAAACAAGGTCTGGAAAAGTGGTACATGGGACCATAGAAACAGTGTCTGATAAAGAATAGTGATGAAATATTACATCCATAGATAATGTAGTCCAATTGGTTCATGTTCCACGGTAATTGATGTCAATGGATCTCGTTATCCTGAAACTTTCACGATCTAAACATGGAATATTGTTTGTCTGTTTCCATAAAACTATGCATTAAGAGTAATGCAACAGTTACTTATCATTTTGAGCAGTTGTATCAATTGATAGTTAGATCATTGTAATGAAATTAATAGACAGTCATCTCAGATGTAATGTGTGAATTGCATTTTGGTATGGTAATACTTCGATGTTGTGTCATTTTAAACAGGTGATTTTAGTTCAATGAACAAATGATCTTAGCTTTATGTGTATTGTATCCAAGAAATTGTAAAAAGTTTTAGAGTTTTGAAAAATTTGCATTTTGATTATCGCTTGTGAGTTTTGTGTCTAGAGATTTGAAAAATGACATCAAGGTTTTGAAATTACTGCCAAAGTGATTGTAAAAAACTGTAAGTGATTGGCTGGACCTCACCTACCTGCTCTAAACTCAAACATAATGGCTGCCTGCCTTCTCCTGCAGATACTGGTCTAATGTGAGTTTGGCATTTTCTAGCCTATTGGTTAAGGCTAGAATTTGGGAGAAGGGAAGCTGATCCTACAGTACCAGTCTATTCCTCTGTGTACACAGGAAAAAAGTGTACTCTTTAGAAAATTGTGGGGTGACTTTATCGCCTTAAGGATTCTCTCCTGCATGTCATTTCTCTAGCCGGCACAAGATCAGAATCATCTGAGAGAACGCCATCGGAAATCAGAGAGATCAGAATCATCTGAGGGAACGCCATCAGAACTCAGAGAGATCAGAATCATCTGAGGGAACGCCATCAGAACTCAGAGAGATCAGAATCATCTGAGGGAACGCCATCAGAACTCAGAGAGATCATAATCATCTGAGGGAACGCCATCAGAACTCAGAGAGATCAGAATCATCTGAGGGAACGCCATCAGAAC
>QNTS01000918.1:346755-387742 GCA_003317085.1 Hucho hucho
GGTACTGTCACGCCTGCTCTGCTCTTCCTCCCCAACATTATGCACTCAAGCCACCTTCAGTACGCACACCTGCTTTTCCCCGTCACGTGCATCAGCGCTCATTGGACTCATGTGGACTCAATTACTTGTCATTACTTTCCCTATATCTGTCTGTTTCCTAGCTCTGTTCCCTGCTTCGGGATTGTTTGTCTTATGTCTGTGTTAGCCGTGTGCTGACGCTGTTCCTGTCGTGTTCCTGAATAAATGTTTGACTCCCCGTATCTGCTTCTCATCTCCGGCGTCAGGTCCTTGCACAAAGAGAGGGAGGGATAAATAGGGAAGTAGGGAGAGAAGAAACAGCATGTTTCCATTTTACTGGAGCAGATTTAGAGGGGTTTCCACAAGCATGCATCACTTCAGTTAAAGAGTAAAGCCTTTCGAGTAAGTGAGAAGTAGGTCCAGAGAGGTATGTACTCACTAATGAATGAACACACTGCTAAGTTCAACAATTACACGGCCATGTTAATGTAAGGACAACACACCGATTGTACCCAACCACCACTTTGCTTTCAGGACGGGGCTTTCTTTAATTTAGTCGTCCATTTTGGTTTGTGTTCTTGGAAAGAAAGAAGAGATCATTGCCATTGAATGTAAGGATGACAATGTATCACACACTCAGAGAACAGTTTTCTTTAATTGAGTTGGTTGTGTTCTTATTTTTGGAGAGCGAAATGGGAAAACATTTTAGGGTAACAGTCCTTGCACAGGCTTCCTGTAGTCACTGTTTTAATTAGAAAGAGAAAAACAGGATGGAAAAATAAATGTTGGGACTGCGTAGAACTCCCCCACATATCATTCTTGGAGGTAAATAGGAACGAGTGACAGGTTGGAATCCATGGCCCTTCGCAGTTCTCGCCACACTTTCATTGTTTTTCCTACTAATAAATAAAGAATGCCGGGCAGGAACTAGACATTTAAAGTAGATCCTCTCACCCTTCCAAGAATAATATATTAACTAATTTTGTAGAGAAAGGTATGGCATTATCCAGTCCCAATCCAAGCATCTTACCTGAGGACCGAAGTTCTTTATTTAGCTGGGTCTTATTTACATTTACTGTCTTTGACAGTGTGGAATCAATTATGTGTTTTTCCCCTCTATATCAATACACAATGGCAGACCAACTCATCAGAAAAGACTGACGAATCTTCAGCAACTTGCATTCGTTAGTCAGATACAAAATAAACAACATCTCCAGTTTTATTCCCTCATCACACATGATTGCAATTCTCTTTTAACCCAATTAAAGAAAATCTAGGAGATTTGTTTAAGATTTGGTTAAGCGGCCCCAGGTTGAACCGGGCTATGGCCCATCATGTGCCGGTCAAAGCCACTGAGGGAGATGCGCCCTACTCAAATCAAACAGTAATCTGCACCTCTCGTCTGGGAGGCAGCCCGGTTCCAAATTGAAAAATAACAGCTGCTCTGTCAGTTGGAGGCGGGGGCGGTACTCGCAAACATTTCTAATTGTAAATGACAGCTCATTTTGTCCATGAAAAAGTAAAATCTGTATGGGTGCTGCTTCTTATGGTAATCCAAAAAACATCAAGTTGCATCGACATGAAGTAGTTTTGTAATTTGAGTAGTTTTGCTAATGTTTTTGCTATTGTTGCCATCGCCAAATCGGAATACAGGAAGTTGTAGGCCTACACAACAACAGCCTGACCAGCTAAAAAGCTCATTTGCACTGCCAAGTGGCATTCCAAAATATATGTTTTGCCCGCGTGTATTTATATTCAGTAGAATATACAGTAGACATCTTTACACTCGCCGCCATTGGACTCTGGAGCAGTGGAAACACGTTGAAACATTGATGAATCCCGCTTCACCATCTGGTAGTCCGACGGACGAATCTGAGTTTGACGGATGCCAGGAGAACGCTACCTGCCCCAGTGCATAGTGCCAAGTGTAAAGTTCAGTGGAGGAGGAATAATTGTATGGGACTGTTTTCATGGGTAGGGCCGGGCCCCTTAGTTCCAGTGAAGGGAAATCTTAAAGCTACAGCATTCAATTACATTTTAGATCATTCTGTGCTTTGTGGCAACAGTTTGGGAAGGCCCTTTCCTGTTTCAGCATGCCAATGCCCCGTGCACAAAGCGAGGTCCATACAGAAATGGTAGGCCTAAACTGTAGGCCTTCACACTTGGAATTATCTAGAGCATGGGTGGGCAACTCCAGTCCTTGAGGGCCTGTTTGGTCTCACACTTTTTATCCATCCCTAGCAAACACAGCTGATTAACCAAACTGCATTCTAAACTGAAGATCATGATTAGGTGATTATTGGAGTCAGGTGTGGTAGTTGGGGTTGGGGCAAAACTGTGACACCAATCAGGCCCTCGAGGACTGGAATTGCCCACCCCTGATCTAGAACCACGAATGGCAAAGTTCCCCTCTGGAATTGGACAATGATGCAAATGCACTGGAATTAACCAAACTACAACATTTTAAGTGAGCCATGGCAGGACAGGAAAGGTGAGAGTGATGTTATACCACTAAAGCGTTGGCTCAAATGTGTTTATCTTTTAAAAATGACGATAGGAAACCCTAGACCAACTCCAATTCGCATACCGTCCCAAAAGATCCACAGATGACGCAATCTCAATCGCACTCCACACTGCACTTTCCCACCTGGACTAAAGCACCTATGTGAGAATGCTGTTCATTGACAACATCTCGTTCAACACCATAGGGCCCACAAAGCTCATAACTAAGCTAAGGGCTCATCACTAAGCTAAGGACCCTGGGACTAAACACCTCCCTCTACAACTGGATCCTAGACTTCCTGACGGGCCGTCACCAGGTAGTAAGGGTAGACAACAACACATCTGCCACGCTGATCCTCAAGACGGGGGCCCCTCAGGGGTGCCTGCGTAGTCCCCTCCTGTACTCCGTTCATCCACGACTGCAGGAAAAGAAGGGTCTAACACACGCCAATTCACATCTGTGGGGCTGTAGTGGAGCAGGTCGAGAGTTTCAAGTTCCTTGGTGTTCACATCACCAACAAACTATCATGGTCCAAACACAGCAAGAAAGTCATGAAGAGGGCACGACAATGCCTTTTCCCGCTCAGGAAACTGAAAAGATTTGGCTTGGGTCCCCAGACCCTCAAAAAGTTCTACAGCTGCACCATCGACAGCATCCTGACCGGTTGCATCACTGCCAGGCAAAATCGTGCCTCATTAGCTCATTGTTATGGATGTATCCAAATAAATGTCACTAGAAAACAGCTTAAACAAATGCAAATGCAGCTATTTTACTGTTATCTTGTTGTGGAGCGGCAGCTGAGGGGTCGGTTTTGGAGAGTCTGGCGTGCCCAAAGTAAAATGCTTGCCACCCAGGCTCAGAAACTAAGATATGGACATAATTAGTACTATTGGATAGGAAACACTCTGAGGTTTCCAAAAGTGTTATCATTTTGTCTGTGAGTGTAAGAGAAGTCATTTGGCAGGCAAAAAAACAGAGATTTTTCCATCCGGAAATGTCATTCCTTTTGGCTTATAGCTCACTTTGAGCCACTGCCTATAAAAAAGTCTTTATACCAGGACCCTGGATGTAGTACCTACTGATTCCACTAGATGTCAGCAGTGTACAGGCAAAGTTTAATGGAAATCGGAACTAATGCGTTCTATTGAGAGAAGTTCTAGNTCGTTGGACACTTAGGAAGCCCTCTGCAGACGTTCTACAAAAGGTAAGGCACAGGTTTTCCATGTGAATTGCATTTTCTATCGACCGCGCTGGTATGGTTATGGAAAATATGTGAGGTGCTAGCCTCACACAATCAAATGTAGTGCTTTCGCCGTAAAGCCTTTTTGAAATCCGACAACGCTATGATATTGCCAAGAAGCAGAGCTTTTGATGAGTATGGAACACTTGTATATTGGTGCATTTTTAATAATTCAATTTTGGAATTTTGTCTTGCATTTCACCTGGTAGTGTCGGGAGTGGGTAGCGACCCACCACTCCCTGAGACGTTATTCTGGCTGCACTTTTTGACGTGACTGTAAATTAGCCGTAGTTGGCTAGCTAGCAAGCATAGGATAAGAACGTTGCCAGCCATTATGGCAATGGAATATTTAGAATGAATGATAGATACAGAATAAAAAGACTAAACGACTGGGTCGCGTCTCTGGCAACCGAACAGATAGAGTGAACGACAAGTTACCACCGGCTAAATCTATGATGTTAAAATGCCTATTTACTCTGTTCCATCTGACTGCGTTATCCACTGTCTCATCAGCCCAGCCAGGGAATTTATAAACTTGATCTCAACTATAAAACGTATCTTGACATTATCTCACATTTCTTTTAGAATAACATTTAGTTTTTAATAGCGGAGATTTGTGTAAACCTTGCTGTCTGTCTCTCTGACCTTTGCAACATTGTTTCAATATTCAAATTAGATCTCCAGCTAATCCATAGTAAGCAACGTTTCTCAGCCAGTCGAAATCATAAATCACCTGGCAATATTTTTTACGATAAATGCAAATAAATGTCCATTGAAGAAAGGTAAAACGAAATGAAGTGCAGCAAGTTTGCAGTCTTTCCAGCTTCAGTTTGAAGTGATTGTGTTAGCTGTATTGTTGGCTAGCTCCTCTGAACAACAGTGTCCTGACGAGTGAGCACATTTTCTATGCCAGGCGAAATCACGCCTCATTAGCTCATTGTTATGGATGTATCCAAATAAATGTCACTAGAAAACAGCTTAAACAAATGCAAATGCAGCTACCTTACTGTTATTCTGGCTGTAAGTTAGCTGTAGTTGTAACTGTAAGTTAGCCGTAGTTGGCTAGCTAGCAAGCAAGGGATAAGAATGTTGCCAGCCAGTATGGCAATGGAACATATAGAACGAACGACTTGGTTGGAAAATAAGTAAAATATGTCAATCATAATATGAATATGTTGGTAACCCGTTGTATAAAAGTGATAATGCCCTCGGTGTTTGGAGTATATATTGGCACGGTTTGCCGGCCCACGACAGTCTCAGGCCTAACAACACACGAGCCAATATATCCTCCAAACACCGGCATCGAAGGGATTATTTATCACTTATATGTTCTACCAACACTTCAATCGTTATTCTAATAATATATTTCACATTGCTAGAGCAAATGGGCAGTTTTATACACGGTGGAAACATGGTTAACAAGTTACATTGTTTTAGTAACTGGCGTGCACAACAAACACTCAACTTAGTTAACTAACGAAATGCGCTACTCTAACCAGCATATTCCCTTTTGGCTGCGTTTACAAAGGCATCCCAATTCAAATTTTTCCCCCCTAATTGGTCTTTTGAACAATCAGATCAGTTCTGAAAAAGATCTGATGTGAAAAGATCTTATGTGATTGCTCAAAAGACCATTTAGTAGGGGGGGGGGATATCTAAACGCAGCCTATGTTTCAGGATTCTTGGCAATACATTGCAGTGATACAATAAAGTCTTCCTCCAACCAATAATTTGTTTCAGTGTCATTGTCTATAAGTCAAGGACATGCACTCCACACATGCTGAAGTTTACAAAGTGTTTTCTCTTCAGACAATGACTCTGTGTAGGTTGTCTTTATCAGACAGCAGGCAGTTATCATTGAGGTCAGACACGAAGTTGGGGTTCCACCCATTGAGTCCACTCATCTTCACAAACGTTGTTTCCATCTCCACTTAAGACATTCTGTCTCTACTCCTGTCACATATTTTATCGCTATAATTGAACCATATGCCCTCTCTCTGTCCGTCTCTTCCCGTCTCTCATTCACAATTTCTCTCTTTCTCTCTGTCTGTCTCTCTCTTTCTTTCTTTCTTTCTTTCTTTCTTTCTTTCTTTCTTTCTTTCTTTCTTTCTTTCTTTCTTTCTTTCTTTCCATGCCTAATAATATTCAATTCCTTACTCCACCATAATTCTAGATGTAACCTAAACAACTATGACTAGAACAATTTCTAACTGTAAATAAGACAGTCCTCATCCTCATTTACGCCTGAATGATTTCTATCAATTCAACCTTTGACCTTAAGATAACCTTTAGGGTTCAGCCTGCCAAGTCAAAGTTGTCTGTCACAAAACGTTTTCAATTAACTAGTTCACTAGTTCACAAATATTTTTGATTGACTTCTCTATGGCACTATTAGATTACACAATGCTTTTAAAACTTGCTTATCTCACGTAAACTGATACAAAGACAGCGTAACTAAAATGTTATCATAAAATATGTATTTAGATGAGAAATACTGTACAGAAGTTTATGACAATACCCCTTTGTTTTGCGTTTATCTCAGCCTGCCTGCCTGTCTGCCTCCTTTCAGACGTTATAGACACCAGATACCACACGCCTCCCTGCATTCTTCCAACAACCTGATTATTTTTTAATCTTTGGTAAGTGACTGCCGAGAAAGAAAAAATAGAGAGGATAAAGGAAGAAATGAAACCCATCAGTGCGGTTTATGAGTCTGACCTTTCTTCGTACTCTTTATTATCCTTTACTCCAGTTCAGGACTCATTAGGAACGCCCGGAACGCAGGCTGTCCTCTGACACGCTCATGCGCACGCACACACACATTCTGGATTCTAAGACAGTTATTAATTTGGCAAGCGGAATGGGGATGACATCACAAGGCAGGTAGCGGTAAACACTCTTGATTGGTGGATGGCCGTGGCTACCAAGACAGCCGATGTCAGTGTTGATGGTCTGTGGTCCCTAGCTGTAGCTGTGCCCGAGGCCCAGTTAGCTAAACAGTTCTCTCTTCTCTACAGAGGCCCAGGCAGCATGTGTTACACTGGTGAGGCTGATTAGTGTATTTGTGTTTGTTGTGTTTGTTTGAACAGAGGTATTTCTGCTCTCAAATCCTTGATACATAACAACCTTTTCAAGTACACTTTGATACATATCAAAAATATATGTTTTAGTAATGTGTTACTTTTTCACAGACTTATTCATATTTGAACTAAATTCAGAGTTTTTTAAGGCATATGTATGCGGTGCACAAGAAAGAATGAGTGAGAGAGGGATAGAGAGAGAGAGAGAGAGCAGGGAATAGGCCCACATATAAATCACGAGGAAGGGATATATGTGGGTTAGACAGAGAGGAGAAATAGCAGAGATAACATGGGTAACTCTATCCATCTCTGTTTGAATCACACGCCAATTTAATGCTCTGTATTCAGGCCAGGGTGGGAAACTGGTAGTGATATCAGATGAATTGTCTTACTAAACCACCCAGGACAACACCAAAATGTTGTGTGTGTGTGTGGGTATGTTTGACTAAGATAATGACATTCAAAGCACAGTTAACTCTGTGAAGGTGTGGGTCGTGCACAGAGTGAAAGTAGCCTACAGGGGGATAGAGAGGTACCCTACAAACCAAGGTGTAAGCACTGCAGCCGTTTGTAGAACCAATAGGGTCAGCATTTCTGTCACGTGTGTCACGAGCAGCCGCCATGGGTGACCAGCACTCAGCAGAATTGTCACAGCATTATATGGCGGCGCAGACTTTAGGGGAAATCCTTAGATGGAGAGATCAGTAAGGACATCAGCTCAGAGATGATGGAAGACCTTGGGTGTCAGTCTTGACAGGCGCTGCGTAGATTTGTTTTGCTTGTGTTGTCATTAGTGGATACCAGCTCTCAGCTTGTGAAGTTCCTGCTGCATGTGTATTGTTAGTGACATATATGTGTATTGTTAATGACATGTACTCTTGAGTGTACAAAACATTAGGAACACCTTCCTAATATTGAGTTGCACCCCCTTTTGCCCTCAGAACATCCTCAATTTGTCGGGACTCTTCAAGGTATCGAAAGCATTCCACAGGGATGCTGGGCCATGGTGACTCCAAAGCTTCCAACAGTTGTGTCAAGTTGGCTGGATGTCCTTTGGGTGGTGGACCATTCTTGATACACACAGGAAACTGTTGAGCGTGAAAACCCCAGCAGTGTTGCAGTTCTTGACATACTCAAACCGGTGCGCCTGGCAACTTCTACCATAACCCATTGAAAGGCACTTAAATCTTTTGTCTTGCCCATTCATCCTCTGAAATGTACACAAACACAATCCATGACTCAATTGTCTCAAAGCTTAAAAATCCTTCTTTGAACTTCCGGCGCCGACAGAGATGGCAGCCTCACTTCACGTTCTTAGGAAGCTATGCAGTATTTAGTTTTTTTATGGATTACTTTTTACATTGTTACCCCGGGAAATCGTACGTTTTATTACATACAGCCGGGAGGAATTATTGGATATAAGAGCAACGTCAACTTACCAACATTACGACCAGGAATACGACTTTCCCGAAGCAGATCCTCTGTTTGGTCCACCAACTAGGACAATAGACTGGATCCCAGTCGGCGACCCAAAACAACGGCGGCAGAGGAGAAGGGGTAGACAGGGCGGTGTTCTGGTCAGGCTCCGCAGACGGGCACATCGCGCACCTCTCCCGACTATACTACTTGCCAATGTCCAGTCTCTGGACAACAAGATAGACAAAATCAGAGCAAGGATTGCCTTCCAGAGAGACATCAGAGACTGCAACGTTCTTTGCTTCACGGAAACATGGCTCACTCAGGACACGTTATCAGAGTCGGTACAGCCACCTGGTTTCTCCACGCATCGAGCCGACAGAAACAAACATCTATCTGGTAAGAAGAAGGGCGGGAGTGTGTGTCTTATGATTAACGAGTCGTGGTGTGATCATAACAATATACAGGAACTCAAGTCCTTTTGTTCACCTGACATAGAATTCCTTACAATCAAATGTGGACCGCATTATCTACCAAGAGAATTCTCCTCGATTATAATCACAGTCGCATATATCCCCCCTCAAGCTGACACATCGACGGCACTGAAAGAAATTCATTGGACTATGTAAACTGGAAACCACATATCCTGAGGCTGCATTTATTTTGGCTGGGGATTTTAACAAGGCTAATTTGAAAACAAGGCTCCCTAAATGTTATCAGCATATCGAATGTACGACCCGGGTTGGTAAAACCCTTGATCATTGTTCTTCCAACTTCCGTGATGCATACAAAGCCATTCTCCGCCCTCCTTTCGGCAAGTCTGACCATGACTCCATTTTGTTGCTCCCAGCCTACAGACAGGAAACGCCCGTTCTCAGGTCTGTTCAACGCTGGTCTGACCAATCTGATTCCACGCTGCAAGATTGCTTCGAACACAAAGACTGGGATATGTTCCGGACAGCATCAGACAACAACACTGATATATACGCTGATTCGGTGAGCGAGTTTATCAGCAAGTGCATCAGTGATGTTGTACCCATAGCAACTATTAAAACCTTCCCCAACCAGAAACCGTGGATTGATGGCAGCATTCGCGCAAAACTGAAAGCACGAACCACTGCTTTTAACCAGGGTAAGGCGACCGGGAAACATGACTGAATACAAACAGTGTAGCTATTCCCTCCGCAAGGCAATCAAACAAGCTAAGCGTCAATATAGAGACAAAGTAGAGTCACAATTCAACGGCTCAGACATGAGAGGAATGTGGCAGGGTCTACAGTCAATCATGGACTACAAAAAGAAAACCAGCCCCGTTGCGGACCACGATGTCCTGCTCCCAGACAAACTAAACAACTTCTTTGCTCGCTTTGAGGACAATACAGTGCCACCGACACGGCCCGCTACCAAAACCTGCGGGCTCACCTTCACAGCAGCCAACGTGATTAAAACATTTAAGCGTGTTAACCCTCGCAAGGCTGCCGGCCCAGATGTCCTCATGTACTGTTATATATACCATCTACTGCATCTTGCCTGTGCCGTTCGGCCATAACTCAAATCTCTAGCCACTTTAATAATTAAAAAGTGGATGTAATAAATGTATCACTAGCCACTTTAAACGATGCCATTTATATAATGTTTACATATCCTACACTACTCATCTCACATGTATATACTGTACTATATACCATCTACTGCATCTTGCCTATGCCGGTCAGTCATCGCTCATCCATATATTTATATGCACATACTCGTTTTCATTCCTTTACACTTGTGTGTATAAGGTAGTTGTTGTTATGAAATTGTTAGATTACTTGTTAGATACTACTGCATGGTCGGAACTAGAAGCACAAGCATTTCGCTACACTCGCATTAACATCTGCTAACCATGTGTATGTGACAAATACAATTTGATTTGATTTGGTCTCCTCCCCATAATCTACACTGATTGAAGTGACATCAATAAGGGATAATAGCTTTCACTTGGATTCACCTGGTCAGTCTATATCATGGAAAGAGCATGTGCTCCTGATGTTTTGACCACTCAGTGTATATGTATTCTTGTGATGGATCAATATTACTGTTTATGTTTGTTTTAATCTATCTAGTATTCAGATGTAAAATATGAACCACGTTCCATTTTATTTCTTCATAACGTATTAACGTAGTCATTGACGACGGGAGAATCAAAACAGCCGACTCGAAGTTTGATTTAACTGAGAAACACCATACAGAATCATACAGAAGTTGAATAGTAAATCACATTTAAATGGAAAAAAAATATTGTGACAGCCAAACTTCATCCACAATGTCAGACTCAACATGTCCCAGATCCACAAAATGAATCTAACAGGTTTCCAGGTGCAAAAAAAAGCGACAGGCTGTTTATTTGCGTTACAGTACGTATTTCTAGATCACTCTGCCCTACAAATGTACAGTAGGAGGTTGGCAATGAATTCGTTTTAAAACTTGTCGAGTGTGCCAGAAATTCACCAGGACAGGAAATGCACTGTTTGCCTTGATGTGTAGATGTAGGATCTTAATTTGATTACTTTTCCTGTACAGCAGAAATGTTTCAACTAGTACTGTATTGAGGTTTAAAAATGCTTTTAAAGTGTGTAATTTCCACTTTAAAATGTCAGACTATTTGCCCTGACAAAAAAATTATGAACCCCTACAACAAAAAATCAAATAATTATAATCCACATAATTCACATTTCCTGTTGCTGCAGGATTATTTTTCTGCTGTAGCAAACTGGCTCAAATTAAAATACATCTGTACAGTGGACGGGGGAGACAAACTGACATTTTCGCTGGGGTAAGGCAAAGGGGGCAAAGTGTAAACGTTCCTCTGCCATATTTCTAAATGTAAGCAGCTGGGCTATCGGTTTTCAATCCCCATTTGAAATAAATACACAGTGAAACAGATATGACTGCATAAATTCGACTAAGCTGTCAAAATATTGTATCACCTCGTGGAAGCTTTTAAAGGTAATTCCAACTACTTTAAATGTTGTTGTATTTGGGTTTGCACTTGTACACACACAAAACGGATGCACACACACAGACACACGTGCGCACACACACATACTGCATCTCTACAGTAGATTTTACTGTACTATTTTGTTGAACTGAAAACAACAGAGTGCCATCTGATAGTATCCATCTCTCGCTACAGTTGTCAGTCAACCCTGCACTGCCCACTCAAGTAAAAGGTCAGGAGTAGAACGATATATAGCCTCTTTTTTAGGCCAAGACATTTCTGTTTCCCCAAGCAAAGAATAAGTTACAAGGAAAATAGCTGTAGTTTAGAATCTAAATGACAAGTATTGTAGAGTTATTAGTATCACAATGGCTCAGGTGTTAGCAGATGCTTTTAGACATAAAGAGTACAGTACATAGGCATACACATTATTTGGGACCACAGCAGCATACAAAGCCACTGCCCTAGCATAGCTAGGACCAGACTCTTAAAGGCCCAGTACAGTCAAAAACATAATTTCCTGGGTTTTATATATTCTACACCATGACGTTGGAATAATACTTGATTTACTCAACAATGTGATTATTTTGACCAAGCAGTGGGTTGCTTTTTACTCTTTTGCTGGGTTATTGTTATTCATGTATTTTTCAACCAGAAATGGGTTATTTCTTATTTTATTGCTGCAATATTTTTTGTACCTTCTCTCTATTACATAACATGTAATTTTCTAAAGGTACATACACTTCTAACAATCAATGTTACGACGTTACTACACAGTCTATGAAATTATTAAAATGACATTTGGCCAATCATGAAATTGTAGATAAAATACAATTGTTTATTTTCAGATATTAATTTCAGCTACAGAATGAAGTCATGCAAAAGAAACACACAAATAAACAAAACATTTAGAAGCACAATACATAATTTGAAAATCACAGAAGAAAATAAACACTTTACCAACCCCTACCAGGTACACATGTTATATATGAAAAACCATGTAGAACAAGAAAAACAAAATGTCTTCTGCTCCAGAGCCCACTCATGATAGTGAATGCCAGGGAGTAGAGGCGATTGTCCCCAAGAGTCAGAATGAATGGCTCGGGTCTCTTGTTTTTTTGGTCTCCTGGCGGAGATATTCAGCCATATTGGTTCCAACCTGGGGATTAGAGAATAGGATTAGAACATAATGAACAATCAACAAGACATTCACACTCTTGCACAAGCCCGCACGTACACACAGCATTCTGGTGTTTCCTTTTGCTCTGAACATGCTATAGTCCTATACAGTATATTGCTGTGTGCAGGATGTTAATATGCACTGAGTTAAGTCCAGACACTTTGTGCGTGGTTTACAGCAGGGGTGGGAAGAATACTGAAATAGCCGACTCAAGTAGAAGTACTGTTACTTCAATGACATTTTACTCAAGTAGAAATCAAATTACTGACTTTGAAAAATACAAAGCTACTCAATTACATTAACAAGAGTATTTGTAATTAGTTACTTCCCACCACTGGTTTACAGTATTACATATGAAATAGTATTCAATATTCCACATGTATACTTACGCTACAGTATGACTTTCGGGCCTCATCAATGATTGGGCGGGCAGTCTTCATTCCAACTTGTTACTGGTGGTGGGAGAAACACTCCCAGGATCATGTTGTCTTTAGTATCTGGGGGACTAAGACATAACATGGTTTTAGGGGACAGACAAAATGGATAAACGTGGATGAACAATTGAGACACTCCTTTCATTTCAATATGTAGCTAGCTAGATAGCTATAGCTACCTAAAGTAACTGTGCCTGCATCCAGACTGAGACTAGCTAGCTAACTCAGAAACAATTAGGTAAAAAAAAAGACAGGGAACAGGCCTAGCTAGCTTACTTAAATCTATAGCTAGCTATATGATCTAGCTAGCCAAACTGGGTGAGTTAACTAGCTACCTGAAGTGAAACAATGCACCACACAGTTACTGTTACGAACCCCTTTGCCCAGCAGTCTAGGGGGGAGGGAAACGAGACCCGTAACATATCTCATGCAAATTATAACAGTGAGAACTAAAAGAAATCCACAGCCAACTTAAACCTACCGTCAAACACGTTAGGTTTATTGTCAAACACACGGTAATGGGGTGTGGGAAAAAGGGGATGAGCTGGACCCAAGGAAAGAACTAATACATATCCAAAAACCCCTAAGCTAGTCTACCTGCTTAAAGAACAGCTAGCTAACTAACCAATAAAATACAGTGGGTGATCCGCCCAGTTCTAACTAGGGTACTTAGACAAAGTTTTCCTACGGGTAATGTATGCCCAAGGGCAACTTGGCTTGTTATCCCCTTTTCCCACCAACAAACAAACAAACAATAATACACCACAGCAGTACACACTCACATGATAACAGACAATGTGAGATGTATGCACACAAACAAACTAACAGCAATACACCACAGCAGTACACACTCACATGATAACAGACAATGTGAGATGTATGCACACAAACAAACTAACAGCAATACACCACAGCAGTACACACTCACATGATAACAGACAATGTGAGATGTATGCACACAAACAAACTAACAGCAATACACCACAGCAGTACATACTCACATGATAACGGACAAAGTGAGATGTAGGCCCAAAAAAACTAAACTGTGGTGTATGAAAGAATGTGTGGTCTTCAGCAAATCCAAAAAGAGAGAGAGAGACTTGGGAAAACAACTGACTGGGTTTTTAAATCATGGGGACGTGATTGGTGATTATCTAGCTGTGATTAGCTAGCTAGCCACACAATGTATATATTTTTTGCTACCACACACAGCAAAATAAAATTGTTTGCTAGCTTGCCAACTAAGTTAGCAAATGTTAGCAAAGTAGCTAGCTAATGCTCAAGCTAGCATGCAAGGGGTTGTTGCTAACTATCATGCCTGAGATAATATGTAATTATGATAGCTAGGTCTATTTAACCTTAATGGATAATTAGTCATGTCAGCTAGCTAGCGTTTTACTCACAGCGCCTTGCCCATTTGTCCATCGAAAAGTAATTCCAATCAGTGCCTGCTGCAGTGTCTGGTAGACTTGTTACACAAATGCAACTATCCTCATTGACTAGTTTGCTGGATCACTTTGATCATCTGGATTTGGTGGGAGAATTAACCCATCCACTGGGTCATTTCTCAATAACCCAACATCAATAACCTGGCATTAACAACCCAACCTTGGTCTTTTTATAGAAAACAACCCAACTAAGTGAACCAATGCCTGCAAGGTAATTGACACCCAGAATCATAAAGATATATATTTTTAACCACTAACCTGTTGATAAAAGCTTATGTGAGAAGCTGATCCATCAAGTCAATTGATTCAATCATAATTCTAATGATGTCATACATAATTTTTAAATATTCAGTCACTTGTTGATATTTTGCTAACATTATGAAAGCAATATGAACAAGAGGAGACAATGGCCTGTGCTTAAATTATTATTTTACATTTTATTCCAGATCATCAGTTAGGATTGTGTTAATTTTGTCCCACCCGTCTCTCCTGTAACTTCTCCCATGCTAACACCCAAGAATAGCTAGTATAATATTTGAAACCTATGCTGTCATTTAGTCACTAGACGAGATAAGAAAAAAAAATGTTTTGGGAACAACTAAACACAACTTTTCAACCAAAAAACCCTTCAGGGTCAGTTTTTTTTACTTACATTGCTCAAAACCACATTTTGTTTATAACTCGGCGAAACATAGTCGGACTGGGCTGATTTTCTGCAGTGAGTTTATCCTCTGCATTAGGAACATGCTGACTTCACTACGTCATTCTAGCTTTTGTGTTATCTGAGAAAAAGGGCGTGTCACTTTTGTCCCGTGTTACTTTTGTCCCAGCTCTCCCCTACTTAATTGTTACCCAGAAAATCATTTATAATAAGATAAAAATGGGTGCATTGGACCTTTAACTCGTTTAGGCTTTTACCTTTAGTGGCTCCCGAGTGGCGTAGCGGTCTAGAGGCATCACTACAGACCCTGGTTTGATCCTGGGCTGTATCACAACCGGCCGTGATCGGGAGTCCCATAGGGCAGCGCACAATTAGCCCAACGTCGTCTGGGTTAGGGGAGGGTTTGGCCGGGGCAGGCCGTCATTGTAAATAAGAATTTGTTCATAACTGACCTGCCTAGTTAAATAAAGGTTAAATAAAAAAATAACTCCAACTGAGCAACACAGGTCCATCTACTATTCGGCTCATCACACATCAGCACCTCTCTCCCTCTCTGATTTCTCATATCAGACAGTGGAGACTGAATGGAGAAAGATAAAATGGAGGCTGGGATGGTTTCATGGTCTATGGATTCTGGGGTTTATAGCTATCCACCAGTTTATGCACTTATTACTGGAATCACTCCCTACCATCTCTCTCTCCATCTCTCTGTACCCCCCCCCCCCCCTCTCTTACTCTACACAGGAAGAGACAGCCATAATAAGCCACAAATTAAAGAAGGGAAAATCAATGCAGGGGCATTAGACCTTTCATTTGGAGACTTACGGTGCCGTCCTCCCTCTAAATGTGCTGAAAAATTGGGCGCTGTGCTGATTCATGGAGTGCTGTGGTGCAGTAGTGCACGTGTCAGTGCACGTGTGTGCACTGACATAAAGGCACCCTCATTATTAAAGCAGTTAACCCTGTGTAAGAGATTCATAAACCCCAGAGCAACACAACCGACACATTGCTGTACTGAGGACTGAGTCATTATTTCAGACACAAGGTTTAAGCCCCAGATACGACCTGCATTTATATTGGGTTTAATCGCCCCAGAAGGCTGGGTCATTTTGTTACACATAACGTTACTTAAAGTTCTTTCCTCCATGAAAAAGTAGTGTTTTATGAGTAGTCCACTACTGCAACAGTAACTGACACGCAAGAAAAAAAAAATATCTGAACTGAACGTATAAGAGAGACACACTTTGTTTTCCACAAATATCCCAGCTAAGTACCTGCATAACATATACCAAACTCTGACAGCAAAATGAGAAAATACACGGTTTATTAGGTACACCAACCCGTTCACGTCAATGGATCCCTCCTACAGACAGTTAGTCACGTGGCAGGCAGACAGGCATAGAGTCATTCAGTTACCGATTGAATGTTAGAATGGGCAAAACGAGTGACCTAAGCAACTTTGCGCGTGGTATGATCGTCAGTGCCAGTTGTGGCGGATCCAGTATCTCAGAAACGTCCGGCCTCCTGGGCTTTTCACCCACGGCAGTGTCTAAGGTTTACAGAGAATGGTGGGACTAACAAAAAACATCCAGTCAGCGGCAGTCCTGTGAGAGAAAACAGCTCGTTGATGAGAAGGAGAAGGGTAAGGATCGTGCAAGCTAACAGGCAGGTCACAAACAGACAAATAACGGCGCAGTACAACAGTGGCATGCAGAACGGCATCTCGGCTCGCACAACTCGTTGATCCTTGTCATGGATGGGCTATTGCAGCAGACAACAGTACCGGGTTCCACTCCTATCAGCTAAAATAAGCGGCTACAATTGAGGAGTGGAAAAACATAGCCTGGAACGTGACAGCGAGTTCAGTTTACTTGAGTGGCCTGCACAGTCCCCAGACCTCAACCCAATAGAGCATCTTTGGGATGAGATGGAAGGGTCTGTTCGCAGCAGTTGTATCGCCATCCAATCTGCAGCAACTGCGTGATGTCATCGCGTCAGCATGGACCAACATCCTTGTGGAACATTTCCGACACCTTGTAGAATGCCCCGAATAATTCAGGCTGTTTTGGAGGTAAAGAGGGGTCCGACTTCCGGCGCCGACAGAGATGGCAGCCTCGCTTCACGTTCTCAGGAAATCATGCAGTATTTTGTATTTTTATGTATTACTTTTTACATTGTTACCCCGGGAAATATTAAGTTTTATTACATACAACCGGGAGGAACTATTGGATATAAGAGCAACGTCAACTTACCAACATTACGACCAGGAATACGACTTTCCCAAAGAGGATTCTCGGTTTGCTAACCCAACCACAACAATAGACTGGATAGCACGCGGCGAATCAAAACAACGGCGGCGCCGGAGAAGAGGGAAACGCGGCGGTCTTCTGGTCAAGCTACGTAGACGGGCGCATCGTGCACCTCTCCCGAGTATTTTAATCGCCAATGTACAGTCTCTTGACAACAAAGTAGACGAAATCCGATCAAGGGTTGCCTTTCAGAGAGACATCCGAGACTGCAACATTCTTTGCTTCACGGAAACATGGCTCACTCAGGACACGTTATCTGAGTCGGTACAGCCACCTGGTTTCTCCACGCATCGCGCCGACAGAAACAAACATCTATCTGGTAAGAAGAAGGGTGGGGGTGTGTGTCTTATGATTAACGAGACGTGGTGTGATCATAACAACATACAGGAACTCAAGTCCTTTTGTTCACCTGACATAGAATTTCTTACAATCAAATGCCGACCGCATTATCTACCAAGAGAATTCTCCTCGATTATAATCACAGNACATGTTTGAATACAAACAGTGTAGCTATTCCCTCCGCAAGGCAATCAAACAAGCTAAGCGTCAATATAGAGACAAAGTAGAGTCACAATTCAACGGCTCAGACACAAGAGGAATGTGGCAGGGTCTACAGTCAATCACGGACTACAAAAAGAAAGCCAGCCCCGTCGCGGACCATGACGTCCTGCTCCCAGACAAACTAAACAACTTCTTTGCTCGCTTTGAGGACAATACAGTGCCACCGACACGGCCCGCTACCAAAACCTGCGGGCTCACCTTCACCGCAGCCAATGTGAGAAAAACATTTAAATGTGTTAACCCTCGCAAGGCTGCCGGCCCAGATGGCATCCCTGGCCGTGTCCTCAGAGCATGCGCAGACCAGCTGGCTGGTGTGTTTACGGACATATTCAATCAGTCCCTATCCCAGTCTGCTGTTCCCACATGCTTCAAGAGGGCCACCATTGTTCCTGTTCCCAAGAAAGCTAAGGTGACTGAGCTAAATGACTATCGCCCCGTAGCACTCACTTCCGTCATCATGAAGTGCTTTGAGAGATTAGTCAAGGATCATATCACCTCCATCCTACCAGACACCCTGGACCCACTCCAATTTGCTTACCGTCCCAATAGGTCCACAGACGACGCAATCGCAATCACACTGCATACTGCCCTAACCCATCTGGACAAGAGGAATACTTATGTAAGAATGCTGTTCATCGACTACAGCTCAGCATTTAACACCATAGTTCCCTCCAAGCTCGTCATTAAGCTCGAGACCCTGGGTCTCGACCCAGCCCTGTGCAACTGGGTCCTGGACTTCCTGACGGGCCGGTCCCAGGTGGTGAGGGTAGGAAACAACATCTCCACCCCGCTGATCCTCAACACTGGGGCCCCACAAGGGTGCGTTCTCAGCCCTCTCCTGTACTCCCTGTTTACCCATGACTGCGTGGCCAAGCACGCATCCAACTCAATCATCAAGTTTGCTGACGACACTACAGTGGTAGGCTTGATTACCAACAACGACGAGACGGCCTACAGAGAGGAGGTGAGGGCCCTCGGAGTGTGGTGTCAGGAAAACAACCTCTCACTCAATGTCAGCAAAACAAAGGAGATGATCGTGGACTTCAGGAAACAGGAGAGGGAGCACCCCCCTATCCACATCGAGGGGACAGTAGTGGAGAAGGTGGAAAGTTTTAAGTTCCTCGGCGTACACATCACGGACAAACTGAATTGGTCCACCCACACAGACAGCGTGGTGAAGAAGGCGCAACAGCGCCTCTTCAACCTCAGGAGGCTGAAGAAATTCGGCTTGTCACCAAAATCACTCACAAACTTTTACAGATGCACAATCGAGAGCATCCTGTCGGGCTGTATCACCGCCTGGTACGGCAACTGCTCCGCCCACAACCGTAAGGCTCTCCAGAGGGTAGTGAGGACTGCACAGCGCATCACCGGGGGTAAACTACCTGCCCTCCAGGACACCTACACCACCCGATGTCACAGAAAGGCCAAAAAGATCATCAAGGACAACAACCACCCGAGCCACTGCCTGTTCACCCCGCTATCATCCAGAAGGCGAGGTCAGTACAGGTGCATCAAAGCTGGGACCGAGAGACTGAAAAACAGCTTCTACCTCAAGGCCATCAGACTGTTAAACAGCCATCACTAACATTGAGTGGCTGCTGCCAACATACTGACTTAAATCTCTAGCCACTTTAAACATAGGAATTGGATGTAACAAATGTATCACTAGCCACTTTAAACAATTTTGTATATAATGTTTACGTATCCGACATACTCATATCAAATGTATACACTGTACTCTAAACCATCTACTGTATCTTGCCTATGCCGTTCGGCCATCGACCCAAATCTCTAGCCACTTTAATAATTATAATTGGATGAAATAATGTATCACTAGCCACTTTAAACAATGCCATTTATATAATGTTTACATATCCTACATTACTCATCTCATATATATATATGTGTATATACTGTACTCCATACCATCTACTGCATCTTGCCTATGCCGGTCAGCCATCGCTCATCCATATATTTATACTGTATGTACATACTCGTATTAATTCCTTTACTCTTGTGTGTATAAGGTAGTTGTTGTGAATTTGTGAGATTACTTGTTAGATACTACTGCATGGTCGGAACTAGAAGCACAAGCATTTCGCTACACTCGCATTAACATCTGCTAACCATGTGTATGTGACAAATAAAATTTGATTTGATTTGATTTGATTTGATTTGACCTGGTACTAGATGGTATACCTAATAAACTGTCCGGCGAGTGTTTATTGATGTGCATTTATTGTTTTCACCTGGGTTTCGACTGTATATTTCTGCCTTTATTACGAACAGAAGTAAGGATGCAGTAGGATGCAGAAACACACACACACACATTTCTTGTTAGTGTTTGTTTACCCTTTGGTAGCATGGGCAAGGAGTGAAACAGCTGATAACAGTTCACAACTCCCTGAGAAATGGAAATTTTAACTTATAGTTTAGCACCACACTCCACCTTGCTTAAATTATAAACAAATTAAATCAGTCATTAATTAAAATGAATAAAATAGCCTAGCCAACAGGGAGTTTTCTCCTAGCGTGCTGTAATGGAGACTACTGGGTGTTCCTCTATAACAGTTTAATGTTAATGAGCTAGTCTCATAAAGACAGGCTAATTGTCTCTTTACGCTATTGTTTTCAGGGTTGTTATTACTGTTATTGTTTTTATTTTGTTCTGTTTGTCACTGAATACATTTGCTCCATAACTTCAGGTTGAAAAGGATCAACCAAGAGATATTGAAGCTCTGTCGAACCATTTCTATTCATAGGTTATTCATTTGATTCTGTAATAGGCCTCATTAGATTTCAAATTATAGCCTTTTCTCTATGACAAAAATGTCCTCATTGCAAAAGCTTCTTTATGAATGGGACTTTTCTGATGCGACAATAAGGGTAATTTATAGGGTTTGATTTCAAAGTCACACCCAAAATGTCTGTCTTTAGATATGGAACATCGGCTGTGCTTTCCATTCTGTCAAGGGCATTACGGAAGGATGCATTCACACAGGCAGAACATTCACTTTGAAATGAGTTATAACCTGCAGAACGCCATGAATCACATCTAACATTCCCTGTTCACTTCTCTCTTCCCTCTTCCTCCCTCTCTGTGTGTCTCTTATTTACAATGAAGGCCTACCAAAAGGCAAAAGGCCTCCTGCGGGGACAAGGGCTGGGATATTAAAAAAAAATATATATATATATATAGGACAAAGCACACATCACAAAAAGAGAGACACCACAACACTACATAAATAGAGACCTAAGACAACAACATAGCATGGCAGCAACACATGACAGCACAACATGGGAAGAACATTATTGGGGACAGACAACAGCATAAAGGGCAAGAAGGTAGAGACAACTATCATTCACGCGAAGCAGCCACAACTGTCACTAAGAGTGTCCATGATTGAGTCTTTGAATGAAGAAACTGTCCAGTTTGAGTGGTTTTTGCAGCTCGTTCCAGTCGCTATCTGCAGCGAACTGAAAAGAGGAGCGACCCAGGGATATGTATGCTTTGGGGACCTTTAACAGAATGTGACTGGCAGAACGGGTGTTGTATGTGGAGGATGAGGGCTGCAGTAGATCTCTCAGATAGGGGGGAGTGAGGCCTAAGAGGGTTTTATAAATAAGCATCAACCAGTAGGTCTTGCAATGGGTATACAGAGATGACCAATTTACAGAGGATTATAGAGTGCTGTGATGTGTCTTATAAGGAGCATTGGTGGCAAATCTGATGGCCAAATGGTAAAGGACATGTAGCCGCTCGAGAACACCCTTACCAGCAGATCTATAAATTACACATCCGTAATCAAGCATGGTTAGGATGGTCATCTGAATCAGGGTTAGTTTGGCAGATGGGTTGAAGTTACGTTAGAGGAAACCAAGTCTAGACTCAGTGACTGGCAGCAGGGAGAAACATTGTAGCGGGGCAGGGGAAGAAGAGGGAGGAGCATCGGGGCTAGTAGCATTAGAAGGGTTGGGAGATGAGGAAAAGTTGGACGGGCATGGAGGCATGGCTGAGTCAAATAGGAATCCTGACATAATGAATTTCAGGTTAAATAGCTCAGCCATGTGCTCCTTGTCAATAACAACCACATCATCAACATTAACTTCTTAGGGAGCGGCAGCTGAGGTGTCGGTTTTGGAGAGTCTGGCGTGCCCAAAGTAAAAGGCCTGCCACTCAGGCCCAGAAACTAGGATATGCACATAATTAGAACTATTGGATAGGAAACACTCTGAAGTTTCTAAGAGTGTTAAAATATTGTCTGTGAGTATAACAGAACTGATATAGCAGGTGAAAACCCGAGGAATTTCTGTCTAGGAAAAAGTGTTTTTTACACATTTTGAACCCCTCCCTATTGAAAACAGCTATATATGGGAGTAAGATTGCAGTACCTATTGCTTCCACTGGATGTCAACAGTCTCTAGACAGTGTTTGGTGATGTTAGGTTGCTCTGGATGGTAATAGAAGAAGAATTTCGAACTAGTCATCGGATGTAAACAGAAGAGGAAGCACGTTCACGGGCTCGCGCGCACTGTGTTTTTTTCCTTTCCTATCGTCCAGTTTATAATCCGGGTGAAATATTATAGTAAATATACATAAAAGTGTTCCTAAGGATACATTATCAATGATGTTTGATTGTTCTTGGACAAGTGTATAGGTATAATGTGAACGCGTTCTCTTCACGGTTCAATGGGCGACTCAACGGTGGATTTTATGATCATAACGCGCCAACCAAATGGAGATTTAGGGATATAATACATTACTTTTTCTAACAAAAGAAGCATGGATTGTCTTCATTGGACACTTGGGAAGCCCTCAGAAGAAGTTCTTCGAAAGGTAAGGGATTTTATATTAGCGATTTAATGCGTTTTTTGAGACCCGTGTTGGGTTATTGATTTATGCTAATGCATAAATATTAGAGGTGCTACCCTCAAATAATCAAATGTTGTGCTTTCGCCGTAAAGCCTTTTTGAAATCTGACAACGCTGTGATATTGCCAAGAATCAGCTTTTGATGACTATGCAACACTTGTATATTGATGAATGTTTAATAATTCAACTTTTGGATTTTGAATTTGGCGCCTCACATTTCACCGGGTAGTGTCGCTAGCGCCCCACCACTCCGTAAGTAGTTAAGGGACATGGGCATCTGTGAGGAGTTCTTTAACCGTTTTCCAGAAGTTCTTGGGGTTAGACCCACAGAGAGAGAACTTTGGCCTTCCGCATAGCCTGAGCGCACTTATTTCTCATTTGCCTGAACGAAAGCCAGTTAGAGTAAGCATGTGCCAAGCCTTTCGCCAAATGGAATTCTTGAGGTGGAGTAACTCACCAGATCACGGTCGAACCAGGGGCTGAACCTGTTTTTAATTCTCATTTTCTTAATGGGGGCTGACAAATCAGGACAGGTCGTTTCACTGAGCAGCCATTACAAACACAGGCTGTAAAACAGTGATCACCAAGGTCATTACAGAAAACACCAGACTGATACCTATCAGGATTATTTGTTAGGATAACATCAATGAGAGTAGCCTTTTCTGGTTGTTTGGAGTCATACTTTGTGTGATTGGTAATAATCCGAGAAAGATTTTGGGAGTCCCATTGCTTTAGGACTTGGTCAGGTGGTTTAAATTCTACAGGATTTGTGTCCCTATACCGGGACGGTTGAGCTAATGTGCGCTAATGTGATTAGAATGACGTTGTAAGTAACAGCAAACTTTCTAGGACATAGACATGTCTTATATGGGCAGAAACCTTAAATTATTGTTAATCTAACTCCACTGTCCAATTTACAGTAGCTATTACAGTGAAACAATACCATGCTATTGTTTGAGGAGAGTGCACAACAATTAAAAAACTTTTATCACAGCAACTGGTTTGATAAATTCACCTCTGAAGGTAAATAAAGTACTTACATTCAGTAATCTTGCTCTGATTTGTCATCCTAAGGGTCCCAGAGATAAAATATAACATTGTTTTTTTTTATAAAATACTTTTTTATATTCAAATGTAGAAACTGGGTTCTACAGTTTGAACCCCTGCTGTCGCTGGCTCCACACCCACCCCGCCCGGCCATCTAGATGTGGGAAAGTTATTGTATAAGCTAATGATCCATCATGTATGACATTCCTGGGAGTGGGTAAACTTAAATTGACTATATTACTTATTTTCCACCATAATTTGCAAATAAATAAATTAAAAATCCTACAATGTGATTTTCTGGATTTCTTTTTCTCATTTCGTCTGTCATAGTTGAAGTGTACCTATGATGAAAATTACAGGCCTCTCTCATCTTTTTAAGTTGGAGAACTTGCACAATTGGTGGCTGACTAAATACTTTTTTGCCCCACTGTATAATGTTTAGGTGACCATCCTAGTGAAATATTATTGCTAATATTCATAAAAGGATAGCTAAGGATGCATTATAACTGGTATTTGATTTGTTTAGGAAAAGTTAACAGGTATATTTGAACGCGTTCTCTTCATGTTTCAATGGGCGATTCGACGTTGGATTTTCTGAACATAACGCGCCAACCAAACTGAGATTTATGGATATAATAAATGACTTTTTCTAACAAAAGAACCATTGGATGTCTTCGTTGGACACTTGGGAAGCCCTCAGCAGACGTTCTTCAAAAGGTAAGGGATTTGTTTTCGCTGTGAAATGGGTTTTGTGTGAACCGCGCTGGTTTATGAATTTATGCTAATGGTAAAATATTGTAGGTGCTATCCTCAAACAATCAAATGTTGTGCTTTCGCCGTAAAAAGCCTTTTTGAAATCTGACAATGCTGTGATATTGCCAAGAAGCAGAGCTTTTGATGACTATGCAACACTTGTATATTGATGAATATTTAATAATTCAACTTTTGGATTTTGAATTTGGCGCCTTACATTTCACCGGGTAGTGTCGGGAGTGGGGCGCGCCCCACTGCTCCCTAAGTAGTTAACGTGCAGAAAACCCAGGTTTTTACAAAAATCAGTGAAGCAGATATCAGAGCACACGTCAGAATTGGGGCTAGCAACAGTAGATGGGCCAGGGTGTACATGCACATTTCCAGATATAATCATCAGTAACACAATCAGGACATGGCAAAGGACAGGGAGAGCTCTTCAGTGTTGATTTTTTTAATGACATTTGAATGTGCATCAGATGGCAACAAGATCATATTGTACAGCAATTTCATCATGTAACTGTCACGACTGCTCCCGCTCTTCCCTCCCCCTGGCGCTTTAGGGCACCAGGTTACCCTGCATCACCCACTCCTGCCATCCATCACGCACACCTGCCTTCCCTCGTCACGCGCTTCAGTGATTTTGAACTCACCTGGACTCACTTATCACCTGTTTATTACCTCCCCTATATTTGTCTGTTCCCCAGCTCTGTATTGATTGTTTTTTGTCTTTAGTTTTAGTTTCCTGACGCTGTTCCTGTCTCATTCCATGTCCGTTATTTATTAAATGTTTACTCCCCATACCTGCTCCGTCTCTCCAGTGTCATTCCATGTGACAGTAACATGAATACAAAGCCAGCGAGAGGTGCTTAACTACAACTTCCGGTGAAATTGGAGGGCGCGCAATTCAAATAAATAATCATAAAAATGATGGATATTAAACATTTAGGTACCTACAAGTGTTTTATATCGGTTAAAAGCTTAAATTCTTGTTAATCTAACTACATTGTCCAATTTACACTAGCACAGGTTTCATAAACTCACAAATATTCACTTACTTTTTGAAAATCTTCCTCTATTTGCAATCCAAAGGGTCCCAGTTACAACATGTAGTGTCGTTTTGTTAGATAAAATCCTTCTTTATATCCCATAATGTCTGTTTAGTTGGCTCCATCGATTTGAGTAATCCACTCATTCAACATGCAGAGAAAGGAATCCAAGAAGCTACTGCTAAACTTTGATAAACAAGTCAAAATACGTTTCTATTTATTCCTCAGGTACCCTAAAATGTAATTAAACTATAATATTTCATATGGAAAGAAGTATGTTCAATAGGAAAGCGATACTAGCAGGTGCGTGTCCTCTTCATCGCGCACAGACTGATTTCCAACTCTGCTAAAACTCCTTTTTCTTCCTCGTTTTGGAAGAAACAAGCCTGAAACCTTTGTTCAAGACTGTTGACATCTAGTGGAAGCCATAGAAATTGCAATCTGGGAGCTGGATTTGGATATGCCCCTAAACTTTCCATTGTAAGAGCATGGGCTCTCAGAAAAAAGAAACATTTCGGTTGGTTTTTCTTTGGATTTTCTCCTACCATATCAATTGTGTTATAGTCTCCTATATTATGTCTTCTTTCCAATCGTACCAATTATATGCATATCCTGGCTTCAGGGCCTGAGCAACAAGCAGTTTACTTTGGGCACGTCAGTCAGACAGGAAGTAGAGAAAAATAGACCCTAGCCTGAAGAAGTTAAAATAGGATTGGAGGCCAAGAGTTTGTGTAACCAATAGAGAGTCAAAGTCCCGAGTGTGGGAACAAACATAGTCTGTCCCACGGTTGGAAAAACAAGCAAGTTCATAGTCAACAAAGAACGCAGGAGTCATGAGGTAAATAGCATAAAGCACAAGAAAAACACATAACGACTTGGGGCTAGCCATGGTAAGTTCATAGTCACTCACCCCGACATTGTGTGTGTGCTGGAGGCGAGCGAAAACTCGGGAGAGAGGGGGGAGTGTGGTGGAGGTACCTGTACCAGACTGGGAGAGACAGTCCAGGGCAGACGGTGAACAGATCGCCAGGTGGAATCCAAGCAGCAGGTTACTCGGGTAGCCTAACAAAACTAATCTTCAGGTCCTGCTCAGTTTCCCACCATGCCCTGAATACAGATAATTAAAATGGCATGGGATCACACATATACTCACACACAACAATACACACAGTTATATACTGTGTGCAACACAGTTATAATCCTGAATAGTGGCCACATTCAGTTTTCCTAAAAAAGATTAAGCAACTTGTATTTGCCTTTTAACAAGGCAAGAAAACAACTGGATTTGTATTACACAAACAGAATAAGTAGCCCTGGTTGGCCAGCAGGCATTGGACGTATGATCAAGTCGCTGATGGCAGCAGACGCGGTTAAACAAAGGAAGCTAATTAGTAACATTCATTGTAGAGTTGACTCTACAGAGGATGCCGTCGCAGACCGATGATTGAGTTATGACGATAGCGCTACTTAACCTTTCTGCTGAGCTAGCAGGCATGTCCTTAATTAATATACACACTCATTATTTGGACTAGGAAGCCCCGTATTTCTTTTTGTTTATTTCTTTGAGTGGACACTGAAAGACTGTTTGTCGGTCTCTAAAGCCCCCGAAACCTGAAGCGAATGGAAAGCTGTTGGCACAGTCAATTATTCTGCTCTTTGCCTTGCATATTTCTTTTGTCAAATAATGAGCTCCAAACATTGCCAACAAATGACTGCTAAATTAAGCTGTTACATTAGAGTGAGAAGTAGCGTAGGAACACTAAATGTTTCATTTTAGAGGCAAAAAGTCTAATAGGCATGACATATTAAAGGGATACTTTGGTATTTTGACAATGAGGCTCTTTATCTACTTCCACAGAGTCAGATGAACTCGTGGATACCATTTTTATGTCTGTGTGCAGTTTGAAGGAAGTTGGTAGCTAGCGCTTGCGCAATGACGGAAGTCTATGGGTACCTGCTAGCATGCAATGATGGAAGTCTATGGATATCTGCTACTAGCAGGCTTCTCTGATGAACAGAACATTGATTGTCAGTATTTTCCCCCCGGGACTGTAAATCACTTTGGAGAACCCCTTCACAGTTGTAGAAGAGGGACTTAAGGGAAATGGCAGCCACTAGTGACAGTGCAATAGGCCTTTTACAAAAACCCAGGTCTGAAAAGTGGAGATTGCTGACAATGAAAGATGGGGAATGGGCTATGAAAGTCCTATGAGACTTACGATTTAATCATTTTAAGGATTTAAAAATCACTCTTTGTTCTTTGAATATCACTTGCTATGATGGGAATGTCTTGTGCCCATGTAAAAGTACAGCAACACTAAGGTTGAACAGTCTATAAAACAAAAGTTGGGAGAGGAATTATATAGTAATAGTGGTCGGTGTTATTTATTGAGCTTTAAGTTAGAGCTAATGAAGTATAGTGAGCCTGTCATGCAGTTATATAAACCTTGAAAAAATCAAATATAAAACCTTTGAGCTCATCACACCACATATCATGTGTCTAAGTTCAGAGTTGTGTTTTCGCATGGAAACTTAAGCAAGAAGTCAACAACTTTGTTGGCTTGGCAGTAACAAACTCAGCTACAGAGTCTGGTCACATCCATGACATCAGAGTCTTTTTCCAGATGTAAAGCTGACTGGGAGACCAAACACCAGACAAGGGTCAAGCAGAGAATCTCATAGATCAACTTTATGCACAGACTAACTGCCAGGACTGTGTGTGTGTCAGCCTTAGACTGACCGCCAGGGTCAGAGCATCTCACTATCTGTGATACGAAACAGCTGATAACCCACTACCTATTCAACATTTATTTAACTAGGCAAGTCAGGTAAGAACAAATTCTTATTTACAATGACAGCCTAGGAACAGTGCGTTAACTGCCTTGTTCAGGTGCAGAATAACAGATTTTTATCTTGTCAGCTCAGGGATTCAATCTAGCAACCTTTCAGTTACTGGCCCAATGCTCTAACCACTAGGCTACCTGCATCTCAGCTCAAGCAGGTACATAACGTGTAGGAAGTATGCAACTTTGATATGCGTCTGTTCTACAACGTATTAATTAATCAAATAATGAAAATCTTAATCCTATCAATTCCAACTCTAAATGCATTTGCCCGGTATCTTTTCAATGTCAAAATGTATAATTTAGTGGCTAACTAAAATACAAAATTAAATTCAAAATAATGACTGCACATTTAATATTCCCTTTCATAAAGATACACCGTGTTTCGAGATTGTTTCGAGTTTGCTTTTACTTTTACTGGTCCGTCTCATCCACCTATTACAGCCTGTTAAAGCTCCTTTATCGTTGCACGTTGGGCACAACAAGTTCAAAGCTTTTAGCATTTAGAGCATTATTAAAATGTACATGGTGTTTTACCAATGATCCCTCTAATGCATCCTTTTCATCCATCAGCAGTGTATAGAATGACAGTCCTTTTATATCAGACAGACCTTGCAGGGGCCATTTAAGCTGCCTTTTTAACCCATGTACGAAAGTACAGATACATTACGTATGATGTCTAACTCAAAACATGTTTCCGAAGCAGGAAAGTAAAGTAGTATCAAATCAATTTGAAAAGTTATTCTTTCTCTGGGACTTCCCTCTGTGGGATAGAAGGAGTATGTGACCTTACATTGAGTCAGGGGGCGGATCTGGAGTGTGTTTGTCTGGTGTTGTCTTATCTGCTAGTTCAGAATGAAAAGAAAATAGTGTGTTCTAAGATCCAAAGTCTTCTCTGATAGGTATCAATGGAAACACGTTTCTGGTTAATTCTGAACAGGATGCGGTGGATTGAAGTCCATTCTCTCCATGCGAATACTAGGAGGAAACATGATCTTAACCGTTATTAATTTTTGAGGGAGGAATAATATGCAGGACCAAACATATAGGTCCGTGTTTATTTAAGTGAAAATATTGGAAGAGGATATCCATCTCTAAGTGATGTATTAAGAGCCATTTCATTGGATCTTATGAGATGCTATTCTCTATTCTCTTTGGATTTATTATTGATGTTTAGGTCATGTGGAAACATTGGGTTGTGCAGATACATCTACTCTGAAAATGTAGACAGGGCCTACATAAATTCTTGATTTAGATTTTGAAAGAATGTAAGACTGGACCTTTTTGTGTGTTCATAATGTTAGTGATACTGTAAAACGATTGTAAACTATGGGGAAAAGTCAGAGAGAGAGAAAGGGAGTGAACAAGAGAAGGAAAATAAGAGAGAAAGAGGGAAGGTAAGAGAGAAAGTAAAACAAAGAAAGAAAGAGAGAGAGGGAGAGGGGTTAAGGGAGAGAAGGAAGACTTTCTCCTACCTCTAGGGGGTGCCATGACATGGGAAACCTCATCCTGCCTCATCCCTCCTTCACAACATCCCCATCCAAAAAACAACCATTACTCACTCTCCTTTGCTCCCCATTCAGATGTTTATGCCAGCAGTGGCGTGAGTCTAAACTCAATCTCAGATCTGTGGGAGAATTTGATCAGTGCGAGGGCAGAGCCACTGGCTGCCCCCGTCACCTCAAACCAGAATGGATGAAGGTATTAGCAGGAAGAACCATCAAGCTTGATCAGATTAGGAACTGCAATGAAACTGTGACATATCACTGCTACTGTAGCAACGCAACAATGGAAAGTCCCCTAATATCATTGAAGGAGTTTTGTTTTTTAGAATTTCATTTATTTGTTGTTTCACTGTCCCTCTGAGCTAAGGTATAGCTCTCTCGTTGGTAAAAACATTTTTATGGGGAGTGTGTGTGTGTGTGTGTTTGTGAACTGTATGTGCTTGCATGTCCTCATAAAGATACAGGATGTGGCAGCTATTTTGTGTATTCGTGTGTGTTTCGTGCACTTGTGTGTTGCCATCCTGGGAAAATAAATGACATCCAGCCCACTTACATGTGTTTGATAAAAATCTTCCTGGTCTCTCTCAACTCGTCCTTAGCCGCTAACCAGCTCCAGATTTAGCCTCGGCTGCCTCCCATTTTAACATGCAGGCTCTAATCACAGCCAGCCCCACAGGCTCCACACACATGCACACACACACACGCACACGCACACGCACACACACACACACACACACACACACACACACAATGTCTATTTAAACAGCAAACATGCTAATAGAATTCTATTGTAACCAATAAAACACGTTGCCTACAGGGTGGTTAATAAATGTATGTAAACCCAGTGAATAACATGAGTTTTTGTTAATATTTACTGAGCACACATAGCCAAAATCTAATTGCCAACACTGCTTAATATTTTAGTAAAGGTTGCCTGTGAGAAGATTGCTAACAGTGCTGCTAGTTTTTGTGCGCATGGCGATCATGTGATTGAGTAATCTTGATGTGATTGAGTAAACAGCCTTACTTTATTCTCAGCTGTCTCTGTGTAGAGAGAGGTTTGGAATGTTCTGGGTGGGTCTCTGTGTGGAAAGAGGTTTGGAATGTTCTGGGTGGGTCTCTGTGTGGAGAGAGGTTTGGAATGGTATGTGTGGGTCTCTGTGTGGAGAGAGGTTTGGAATGGTATGTGTGGGTCTCTATGTGGAGAGAGGTTTGGAATGGTATGTGTGGGTTTCTGTGTGGAACGGTCTGTGTGGGTCTCTGTGTGGAGAGAGGTTTGGAATGGTATGTGTGGGTTTCTGTGTGGAACGGTCTGTGTGGGTCTCTGTGTGGAGAGAGGTTTGGAATGGTCTGAGTGGGTCTCTGTGTGGACAGAGGTCTGGAATAGTCTGTTTGGGTCTCTGTGTGGAAAGAGATTTGGAATGTTCTGGGTGAGTCTCTGTGTATGATGTGGTTTGGAACGGTCTGGGCGGGTCTCTTTGTGGAAAGAGGTTTGGAATGGTCTGAGTGGGTCTCTGTGTGGACAGAGGTTTGAAACGGTCTGGGTGAGTCTCTGTGTATGATGTGGTTTGGAACGGTCTGGGTAGGTCTCTGTGTGGAGAGAGGTTTGGAAAGGTTTGGGCGGGTTTTTGTGTACAAAAAGGTTTGGAACGGTCTGGGTGGTTCTCTGTGTACGAAGAGGTTTGGAAAGGTTAGGGTGCGTCTGCTTGTGGAGAGAGGCTTGGAATGGTCTGGGTGGGTCTAGACTGGAAAGAGATGTAGAGATTAGTGGAGCTGGTGGGAGGAGCTATAGGAAGACGGGCTCATTGTAATGGCTGGAATGGAATTAATGCAATGGTATCAAACACATCACACATATGGACACCACAATTTTGATGCCATTACAATGAGCCCGTCCGCCTGTAGTTCCTCCCACCAGCCTCCACTGGTACAGATGTTGGAGCCAGTTTAATACAGCAGGAAAATAATCCTACAGCAACAGGTTGTGTAAATGATTATGCAGATTATAATTTATGGACCTTTTTGTAGGGGTTGATACATTTTTCTTAAGGGAAAATAAATTCTGGAATGACAAACTTCAGAAGCCTTTTTAAATGTCAAATACACCGCATGTTTTACATTTCCTGCATTGCAGTGATCAAATTAAGTACGTCTGTATGTTTTCCATCTAAGTAGAGCTGTGTGCCTCAGTCATTCTATTTCTGTGTGCACTACGAACCACTCCTAATTGATTAGAAACTAACTAAATTAAAAACTAACCAAATTAAAAACAATGGCAGTGAATTTTAAGTCCATGAATCAACACCATATTTTTACTATGTTTGTGAAATGTTCCAGTGTCTGAAATGTAAGAACTAATCCGAGAATCGGTTTATTTCCCTCTATTGCTGCCTCCCTCCACTCTAATTCTCTCTGTCTTTCTCTCTCTCTTTCTCTCTCTCTCTCTAACTGACTTCTATTTTAAAGAGATCAGGCTGGGAGGTCTGCAGGGTCAACTGTCTGGTGCAGAGGCCCATCTACCTAGAGGCCAGGCTAAAGAAGGAGCAGGCATGAGATCTTATCATCCCTTCGATAGAGCACCTGGACCTCACAGCCATTTACCATCCACCCAAACACACACACACACACACCTATACACACACACACACACACACACACACACATACACACACACACACACATACACCTATACGCACACACACACACACATACACCTATACGCACACACACACAGAGTGACTGACAGGCCAATTCAGACCCATGACCTTCGCTAACAAACACTGAGTGAGTGGGTGAGTGGGTGACTGTTACTGTGTGTGTGTATGTGTGTGTGTGTGTGTGTGTGTGTGTGTGTGTGTGTGTGTGTGTGTGTGTGTGTGTGTGTGTGCGTGTGTCAAAATTGACAACATTCAATTTGCCAACGCTTTTTGTTTTGCAATCTTGCCAATGAAGCATAGTGAGAACAGAATAAGTAGTTCTCACATTTAGTGTGGACATAATTTTCAAGAGACAGGTCATTTTCCGCTCTTCATTCAACAGCTTTTAAAAGCCAATCCCAGGAGTAAAAGCTTAGTTCTCAGCACACAAACCACACCTCTAGTTACAGGACTATACTGTAGCAGCATAACATTTCTTTCAGATCAGATGCCAAGAAAACAATCACACTGGTTCTCTTACAGACTAATCAAAAGCAATCATCTCTTAAGGATCGGACCCTTTTTTTTTTTTTTTCGCCTAAAATGACATACCCAAATCTAACTGCCTGTAGCTCAGGCCCTGAAGCAAGGATATGCATTTTCTTGGTACCATTTGAAAGGAAACACTTTGAAGTTTGTGGAAATATGAAAGGAATGTAGGAGAATATAACACATTAGATCTGGTAAAAGATAATACAAAGAAAAAACCAACCGTTTTTTTTGTATTGTTTTGTGCCATCATTTTTGAAATGCAAGAGAAAGGCCATAATGTATTATTTCATCCCAGGTGCAATTTAGATTTTGGCCACTAGATGGCAGCAGTGTATTACATAAACACTTGCAGCTGTACTTAGCTAAAAGCCTTTCAACATCCAGGCCTGCGCTATGCGTGTGAATCTACACATTTTTCTCCCTGAGTATTAATTACACTTTCAAAATAAATGTCACAATCTTAAAGATAAATTAACAAAATGTATCCGTAGTATTCTCTTGTAGATAAATTATTGATTAATAATAAAATATTATCCTTTGATATTTCACTCCTTCTTTCAAAACTAAAAAATCCAACACAAAAATTTTAACAGTCACATACTCAGGGCCAAATGCTAAATAGAAATGCAACTCTCATTACATGTACATCAAATCATGCACATGTATCTTTTCAGGTCTCAGATCTCTGCCAGTGCAGGCTCAAATAGAGATCCCATACTCCCAACACAATAGAGAAACAACAGAAGAAGAAGAAGTCCCTTTGTGGACATCTTGGGAAGGGCCATTCAGGCAAACACCGCAGGGTCAGGCTGACAGTTAGCTGACCAAGGTGACTGAACCTCTGAGGCAGGGCTGTTCATTTAGCCACTACAGCGTCATGTTAACAGTTAGCTGACCAGGGTGACTGGGCCTCTGAGGCAGGGATGTTAATTTAGTCACTACAGGGTCATGTTAACAGTTAGCTGACCAGGGTGACTGGGCCTCTGAGGCAGGGCTGTTAATTTGGGCACTACAGGGTCATGTTAACAGTTAGGGGACCAGGGAGACTAGGCCTCTGAGGCAGGGATGTTCATTTAGCCACAACAGGGTCATGTTAACAGTTAGGGGACCAGGGAGACTAGGCTTCTGAGGCAGGGCCGTTCATTTAGCCACTACAGGGTCATGTTAACAGTTAGCTGACCAGGGTGACTAGGCCTCTGAGGCAGGGATGTTCATTTAGCCACTACAGGGTCATATTAACTTATTTGGGAGCAGCGCACGAGGTGACCGTTTTGGAGAGCCTGGCGTGCCCAAAGTAAAATGCCTCCCATTCAGGCCCAGAAAATAGGATATGCACATATTTAGTACCATTGGATAGAAACCACTCTGAATTTTCTAAAAGTGTTATCATTTTGTCTGTGAGTATAACAGAACGGATATGGCAGGTGAAAACCCGAGGAATTTCTGTCCTGGAAAAAGTGGTTTTGACACATTGCCTCAGTTAGAACCCCTCCTTTATGAAAATGCCCATATAAGGGCATATGAATGCAGTACCTTTTGCTTCCTCTGGATGTCAACAGTCTCGAAAAAGTGTTCTGATTCTTTTTAGATGCTTTTAGAGCATAGAAGAAGACGAATAAGGAAGTGGCCACACAGATGTCAACAGTAGAGAACGCGCGTTCACGGCTGGCGCGCTCTTAGTTTTTTTTCCTTTCTTATCACCCAGTTTATATTCCGGTTGAAATATTATACTATTTATACATAAAAGTGTTCCTAAGGATACATTTAAAATTATGTTTGATTGTTCTTGGACAAGTTTATAGGGATAAGTTGAACGAGTTCTCTTCACGTTTCAATGGAGGAGTCGACGCTATATTTTCTCATTATAACGCGCCAACCAAACGGAGATTTATGGATATAATACATTACTTTTTCTAACAAAAGAACCATGGATTGTCTTCGTTGGACACTTGGGAAGTCCTCAGCAGAAGTTCTTCAAAAGGTAATTGATTTGTTTTCGCTGTGAAATGTGTTTTCTGTGAACCGTGAAGGCTTATGAATTTATGGTAATGAAAAAATATGTGGGGTGCTATCCTCAAACAATCAAATGTGGTGCTTTCGCCGTAAAGCCTTTTTTAAATCTGACAACGCTGTGATATTGCCAAGAAGCAGAGCTTTTGATGACTATGAAACACTTGTAGCGCCCCACCGCTCCCTAAGAAGTTAATTAACAGAGTGACACCACAGGCCACTGCCATTTGACCAGCCATCACTGTGTAACACCTGCTTTTCCTCTCCCCCCTAGGTGTGCCTCAATACTATTACAGATCATCACTGTCTGTATATTATATATGACATCTCTTCCAGGCTGCAATTAGTTCATATGTGACACCTATTCTAGGTGACAGATAAACTGTCATGGGAGCCGTTTCTGTTAGGATAAATACAGTGAGTGAATGGTGAGTTAATTAGTTCTGACGTAGATGACTCCCACGCCTGGTCCAAGTTACGTCGCCTTGTTGGTTTCACAGCCTAATCACAGTTCTTGTATAATTAGCTAATTGCAGCAGTTCTACATTCAGCCATTGATTGTTTAATTGAGTGCAAAGAATCTGTTGCTGCAGGATCGTGAATGATGCATATAATGTGATTGCCTGTACATGGCCTGAGCTGAGTAATAGTGGCACAAAGCATTTACATGTGACCCACACTCAGTACTACTAGGCTAGGGGAATATGCACTGGCATGTACATTTTTCTCCATGTGGATAACAGTCCTCATTATGGCAAATGGTAATTTACTACCAAAAGTTTTGAACTGTATGATATGGATGGAGTCAAGACACACACTGTCATGATCTCCTGAAGGGACAGACCAAGGCGCAGCGAGGTATCCAGTATACATGTTTTATTATTCACGGAACTGGGACAAAACAACAAAACGAACGTAACGAAGATCGTGAAGCTGAACACAACTAAACATAAAACAAGCTATGCTCAAACAATAACCCACCAACCCCAAGTGAAAACTACAAACATATATATGGTTCCCAATTAGAGGTAACGACACTCAGCTGCCTCTAATTGGGAACCATTACCCCAACATAGAAAAATATAACCTAGAACAGAAAAAACCCTACACCAAAACAAAACTAAACACTCCAGCCTGTCTTCTCAGGCCTGGACGTGACAGTACCCCCCCCCAAAGGAGCGGACTCCGACCGTGCCAAAAGTCCATTGGGGGGGTCTTCGGGTGGGCCTTCCTGTCCCAGGTGGCGGCTCCGGTGCCGGCCGTGCTGGCTTGGGGTCCCACACCGGAGGCCCTGGGCTATTTGCCGGAACAGTTAGTTTAGGACTGGGGACCTTCTCTGGAGGCTCCGGACTGGGAACCTTCTCTGGGGGCTCCGGACTGGGAACCTTCTCTGGGGGCTCCGGACTGGGAACCTTCTCTGGGGGCTCCGGACTGGGAACCTTCTCTGGAGGTTCCGGACTGGGGACCTCCTCTGGAGGTTCCGGACTGTCGACACGCACTGGGACTCTGGTGCGGGGAGCAGGAACGGGCCGTGCTGCACTCATGACGCGCACTGGGACTCTGGTGTGGGGAGCAGGAACGGGCCGTGATGGGCTCACTATGTGCACTGGACCTCTGGTGCGGGGAGCAGGAACGGGCCGTGATGGGCTCACTATGCGCACTGGACCTCTGGTGCGGGGAGGAGGAACGGGCCGTGATGGGCTCACTATGCGCACTGGACCTCTGGTGCGGGGAGCAGGAACGGGCCGTGATGGGCTCACTATGCGCACTGGACCTCTGGTGCGGGGAGCAGGAACNACAGGACGTGCTGGACTCTCTAAGCGCACGGGGGGCCTGGTGCGCGGAGCCGGTACTTCTCTCCCCGGCTGTTAACTCACCCTTGCCTCATGGATGATGGAAGCTGGAATGTCACGCACTGGGCTGTGGATGCGAACCGGAGACCCCACACGCAGAACTGGTGCAGGATATCTCGGTCCCAGAAGGTGTACTGGAGACCTCGCTCGCAGAGCCGGCACCACTCCTCCAGGTTGCACACTCACCCTAGCCCGACAGATGAGTGGCGCTGGAATTTCGCGCACCGGCCTATGCATGCGCACTGGAGACACCGTGCGCAAAACTGCATAGCACGGTGTCTGCTCAGTGCGACGCTCTCCACAACGCTTCCTCCAGAGAGCACGAGGAGTTGGCTCAGGAGTCCATCCTGAACCAGCCAAACTCCCCGTGTGCCCCCCTTTTGGGGCTGCCTCTCGGGTTTCCGCGCCAGGCGAGTCCCAACATATCTCTCCCTCTCTGGGTTCCACGCTCCATATACATCCTCATAGTATCGCCGCTCCACCGCCGCTGCTTCTAGTTCCTCTCTAGGACGGCGATACTCTCCAGGCTGGGCCCAGGGTCCCCCTCTAATCAATTACTCCTCCCAAGTCCTGAACTCCCGGGTCTCTCGCAGCTTGGTCTTCTTGTGGTGGGTTATTCTGTCACGATCTCCTGAAGGGACAGACCAAGGCGTAGCGAGGTATCCAGTATACATGTTTTATTATTCACGTAACTGGGACAAAACAACAAAACGAACGTAACGAAGATCGTGACGCTGAACACAACTAAACATAAAACAAGCTATGCTCAAACAATAACCCACCAACCCCAAGTGAAAACTACAAACATATATATGGCTCCCAATTAGAGGTAACGACACTCAGCTGCCTCTAATTGCGAACCATTACCCTAACATAGAAATATATAACCTAGAACAGAAAAAACCCTACACCAAAACAAAACTAAACACTCCAGCCTGTCTTCTCAGGCCTGGACGTGACACACACACACACACACACACACCCAGGAATGCACACAACCACACACAGAAGTGTATCACATTGAGGAAAACACATTAAAGCTCAAAATGAAAGGTAATATCCTGTGACCTTTACTATGGGACCTATCTCCATTATTCAAACCTAGGCCAGATGAAATCTGATAGTGAATCGGTTAAATGATTCAGACTAGGTCATGGTTTATTCATTTTAGGAGTTTCATGTGTTGCAACTTCCTTCAGCCAATGTTTGGGAAGTATAAAAAGACAGGCAGAGAGTCCAATGACGTAATACATGCTCAAAATGACACACATCTGTGTTGTACAGTATGTGTGTGTTTGAATGGTCGTGTCTGTGACCGTGTCCGTGTATCAGACAGATGCCTGCAGTTAGTTCTGACAGAGGTGACTGTGTCAAGGTTACAGGTGTTTGTATTTGCCTCGTATCTGCCTCCCCCCGGGGTTACTACAGTTACCAGAGAGGTCACCATAACGAATAGTGACCCCAGAGGCCATCGTCACTCACCACTCCCTTTGGACTGACACACCCCGCTGATGGACGGAAAACTTGGAACTCTGGGGCCAACTTTCAATGGCTTAGTGTGATACCCAATGTCTGTAAATGTTTTCAATGTACAGTATTCATTTCACCGTACCTATCCGGTGTATGTGACAATACAACATAAAAAAAGGAATATACCCTAAAAGTTAAAAATGTATTCTACTTTTGTACATTGACATTGCAGAGTTGAGCCACCAGTTATACATACATTGTGGTTTTCTTGTGTTTGCTGTTGATTGAATTTGGGTCACAGTTAAATGTACACTCAGTGGCCAGTTTATTAGGTACACCATCTAGTACCGCGTCAGACCCTTTGCTTCCAGAACAGCCTGAATTCTTTGGGGCATGGTGTTCAATCGTTGCTCAATTGGTATCAATGGACCTATTGTGTGCCAGGAAAACATTCCCTACACCTGTACACCATGTCCATGGACCCATGCTGCTTACACCAAATCCTGACTCCGCCATCAGCATGACGCAACAGGAACTGAGAATAGTCGGACCAGGCAATGTTTTTCCACTCCTCAGTTGTCCAGTGTTGGTGATTGCATGCCTACTGGAGCCGCTTCTTCTTGTGTTTAGCTGATATGAGTGGAACCCGGTGTGGTGATCTGCTGCAAAAGCCCCTCTGTGACTAGGATTGACGAGTTATGGGTACTGTACAGTGCCATTATTTGTCTATTTGTGGCCCGCCTGTTAGCTTGCACAATTCTTGCCATTCTCCTTCGACCTCTCTCTTCAACAAGCTGTTTTAGCCCACAGGACTGCCACTGACTGGATGTTTTTCGTTTGTCGCACCATTCTCTGTAAACACTAGACACAGTCGTACGTGAAAAGCCCAGGTATCTGAGATACTGGATCTGATGCGCCTGGCACCGACGATCATACTACACTCAAAGTCTCTTAGGTCAATCGTGTTGCCCA
Source organism: Hucho hucho (assembly GCA_003317085.1). Taxonomy (NCBI): domain Eukaryota; kingdom Metazoa; phylum Chordata; class Actinopteri; order Salmoniformes; family Salmonidae; genus Hucho; species Hucho hucho. The sequence continues at coordinate 386,148 of QNTS01000918.1, forward strand.
TTCTAACGTTCAACCAAACAGTAAATGAATGCCTCAATGCCTCTCTGCCGGCTTTATATCGCAAGCCACGGACACATGACTCACTGTTTGTAAGAAGCAATCCATTTTTCATGAAGGGAGTGGTGTACCTAGTAAACTGGCCACTGAAGGTATATTCTTCTCTGTATTTCCTCTAGAAACTGACTAAGCACACAGACCTTGACAATAACAATGCTTGACATTATTTAACAGTACCATGTGACAAATTAACTTAGCCTCTAATATGTATAATTATGTTTTTTTCTGATTATTGTTGACTGAGCGTTAACACACTTTGTACATTGTTTCACTTTAATGAAGTACATTCTCAAATCAAATCAAATGTTATTTGTCACATGCGCTGAATACAACAGGTCTAGACCTTACCGAGAAATGCTTACTGGCCAGCCCTTAACCAACAATGGCGTTCAAGAAAGTCTCCTGAGGGGGAAAAGGTGTTGTCGTGCCCTCTTCACAACTGTCTAGGTGTGTTTGGGCCATGATAGTTCGTTTGTGATGTTGACACCAAGGTACTTGAAACTCTCGACCCATTCTGTATAACTTATGACTTAAAATAACATAAGATAATTAAAAGAAAAGTCTGACTAATTATAACCATAATATATATTTTTTAGTAGAGTTTCACAGCCTGCTTGAATAAAGGGGATACCTAGGATACCCAGCCTGCTTGAATAAAGCAGATACCTAGTCAGTTGTAGAACTGAATTCATTCAACTGAAATGTGTCTTCCACATTTAACTAGACAGGGAGCGGTGGGTCGCTAGCGAGGTGACGGTTTTGGAGAGCCTGGCGTGCCCAAAGTAAAATGCCTCCCACTCAGGCCCAGAAAATAGGATATGCACATAATTAGTACCATTGGATATGAAACACTCTGAAGTTTCTAAGAGTGTTAAAATATTGTCTGTGAGTATAACAGAACGGATATGGCAGGCAAAAACCCGACGAATTTCTGTCTTGGAAAAAGAGATTTTGACACATTGCCTCATTTTGAACCCCTCCCTTATGAAAATGCCCATATAAGGGAGTAGGATTTCAGTACCTATTGCTTTCACTGGATGTCAACAGTCTCTAGACAGTGTTTTGATTTTGTTTAGTTGATCAGGATGGCAATAGAACAAGAATTGGGAAGTGGTCACAGAGAGGTAAACAGAAGAGAATGCGCGTTCACCGGCTTGCGCACGCTGTGGTTTTTTCCTTTCCTATCGCCCAGTTTATATTCCGGTTGAAATATTATACTAAATATACATAAAAGTGTTCCTAAGGATACATTATCAATGATGTTTGATTGTTCTTGGACAAGTTTATAGGTATAGGTTGAACGAGTTCTCTTCACGTTTCAATGGGCGAGTGGACGCTGTATTTTCTCATCATAACGCACCAACCAAACGGAGATTTATGGATATAATAAATTACTTTTTCTAACAAAAGAACCATGGATTGTCTTCGTTGGACACTTGGGAAGCCCTCAGCAGAAGTTCTTCAAAAGGTAATTGATTTGTTTTCGCTGTGAAATGTGTTTTGTGTGAACCGCATGGTTTATGAATTTATGGTAATGG
>QNTS01000918.1:387790-412598 GCA_003317085.1 Hucho hucho
GATGGCAATAGAAGAAGAATTAGGAAGTGGTCACACAGAAGTCAACAGAAGAGAATGCGCGTTCCCGGCTTGCGCGCGCTGTGGTTTTTTCCTTTCCTATCGCCCAGTTTATATTCCGGTTGAAATATTATACTAAATATACATAAAAGTGTTCCTAAGGATACATTATCAATGATGTTTGATTGTTCTTGGACAAGTTTATAGGTATAGGTTGAACGAGTTCTCTTCACGTTTCAATGGGCGAGTGGACGCTGTATTTTCTCATCATAACGCACCAACCAAACGGAGATTTATGGATATAATAAATTACTTTTTCTAACAAAAGAACCATGGATTGTCTTCGTTGGACACTTGGGAAGCCCTCATCAGAAGTTCTTCAAAAGGTAATTGATTTGTTTTCGCTGTGAAATGTGTTTTGTGTGAACCGCATGGTTTATGAATTTATCATCCACAGCCTCCAATTGGCTCATTCATCCCCCTTCCTCTCTCCTGTAACTATCCCCCAGGTCATTGCTGTAAATGAGGATGTGTTCTCAGTCAACTTACTGGCATAAAGAAGGGATAAATAAAAAGGTGGCTTTTCTTTTTTTTTCTCTGACTTCCTGTCCTGTCAGTTAGTAGTTATGTGACCCATCCATTACGCTGTGTATAATTCCTCTCTGCGGCCACTTGTCTGCCTGTCAGAGTGGTTTTCACAGGCTGTGGCTGTTACAACGTCAGGCCCTCGTGTCTATTCTCAGAGTGGCTGTTAAAACGATTAGTGTTGAATTCAGGGAGGCCAGACCTCATCAGTGACAGAATGAAGACATTCAAGAAACGTTGAAATGCATTGACTCCCAAGAGAGAGAGGGGGGGGGGTGAAGAATCTGCTCATTTTCACTGTGTTGCTTGAGTGGCCCCGATGCTGCTGTTTGGCAGATAACCTACGGACCTTATGTAGCCTAGGGGAAAACATTTGCTAGAAAGCTAAATCAAATCTATTGAATTAACTGCCTTTTACATTGTCCATATCTTTACTAATTACAGTGTAAAAAGTCAATACATCACGTAGAATCATAGGTCAGTTTTGTATAAAGTCAGTTTTGTAATTCAATATGCTGTGTTACCCAGGAGTATGCAGGCCTCTGGGATAAGGTATGTGTTTCCTATTAAGTCTTACAACTATGCACTTCACCTCATGACATTTTTATTAACAATGATATCAGTGAGAGAAAGGAGAGATGGAGATATAGTGAGGGACGACCAGGAAAAAAAAGGTAGAGTGTATGTGAGATAAATATAGAAAAAAAATAAAGAGAGAGAGAGAGTTTTGGCAGTGTGGTCGTCTCACATGAAGCTCAACATGCTGTGACCATATGCTAGTCCAGGTGGACTCTGTATCCAGGCAACCGTATCAAAGCAGCGGGGGCGGCCACTACTGAATCAAGAGGTATTTTCAAACGGACGACTCAGTGGAGACAACAGGGCTATCATCTGTCTTCAGGTAAATAATCTGTCTTAGTGAACACTGCACTCTGTTTGACAACTCCCCAAGGGACTTATTGAGGATCCCAAATTGGAAGGTAATTGGCACAAACTTGAGGAAACACCTGGATGGTACAGTTTATTGTTTTATGTACAGGTGAAGTCGGAAGTTTACATACACCTTAACCAAATACATTTAAACTCAGTTTTTCACAATTCCTGACATTTATCCTACTAAAAAGTCCCTCTTAGGTCAGTTAGGATCACCACTTTATTTTAAGAATGTGAAATGTCAGAATAATAGTAGATAGAATTATTTATTTCAGATTTCTTTCTTTCATCACATTCCCAGTGGGTCTGAAATGTACATACACTCAATTAGTATTTGGTAGCATTGCCTTTAAAATGTTTAACTTGGGTCAAACGTTTCGGGTAGCCTTCCACAAGCTTCCCACAACAAGTTGGGTGAATTTTGGCCTATTCCTCCTGACAGAGCTGGTGTAACCAAGTCAGGTTTGTAGGCCTCCTTGCTCACACACGCTTTTTTAGTTCTGCCCACAAACTTTCTATAGGATTGAGGTCAGGGCTTTGTGATGGCCACTCCAATACCTTGACTTTGTTGTTCTTAAGACATTTTGCCACAACTTTGGAAGTATGCTTGGGGTCATTGTCCATTTGGAAGATTCATTTGCAACCAAGCTTTAACTTCCTGACTGATGTCTTGAGATGTTGCTTCAATATAGGCACATCATTTTCCCTCCTCATGATGCCATCTATTTTGTGACGTGCACCAGTCCCTCCTGCAGCAAGGCACCCCCACAACATGATGCTGCCACCCCCGTGCTTCACGGCTGGGATGGTGTTCTTCGGCATTGCAAACATCCCCCTTTTTCCTCCAAACATAACGATGGTCATTATGGACAAACAGTTCTAATTTTGTTTCATCAGACCATAGAACATTTCTCCAAAAAGTATGATCTTTGTCCCCATGTGCAGTTGCAAACTGTAGTCTGGCTTTTTTTATGGCGGTATTGGAGCAGTGGCTTCTTCCTTGCTGAGTGGCCTTTCAGGTTATGTCGATATAGGACTCATTTGACTGTGGATATAGATACTTTTGTACCTGTTTTCTCCAGCATCTTCACAAGGTCCTTTGTTCTGGGATTGATTTACACATTCGCACCAAAGTACGTTATTTTCTGGGAGACAGAATGCGTCTCCTTCCTGAGCGGTATGACGGCTATGTGGTCCCATGGTGTTTATACTTGTGTACTATTGTTTGTACAGATGAACGTGGTACCTTCAGGCATTTTGAAATTGCTCCCAAGGATGAACCAGACTTGTGGAGGTCTACAAGGTTTTTTCTGACGTCTTGGCTGATTTCTTTTGATTTTCCAATGATGTCAAGCCAAGAGGCACTGAGTTTGAAGGTAGACCTTGAAATACATCCACAGGTACACCTCCAATTGACTCAAATGATGTCAATTGCACCCCACCATACCCATGTCTGTACATTATGCCCTGAATCTATTCTACCACGCCCAGAAATCTGCTCCTTTTATTCTCTGTCCCCAACGCACTAGACAACCAGTTTTGATAGCCTTTAGCCGTACCCTCATCCTACTCATCCTCTGTTCCTCAGGTGATGTGGAGGTTATCTCAGGCCCTGCGTGTCCCCAGGCACTCTCATTTGTTGACTTCTCTAACCGAAAAAGCCTTCGTTTCATGTATGTTAACATCAGTATCCTCCTCCCTAGGTTTGTTTTACTCACTGCTTCAGCACACTCCGCCAACCATGATGTCCTTGCCATGTCTGAATCCTGGCTTAGGAAGGCCACTAAAAAGTTTGAAATTTCCATACCCAACTTCAACATTTTCCGTTAAGATAGAACTGCTAAAGGGGGAGGAGTTGCAATCTACTCCAGAGATAGCCTGCAAAGTTCTGTCATTCTTTCCAGGTCTATGCCCAAACAGTCCGAGCTTCTAATTTAAAAAATGAATCTCTCCAGAAATAGGTCTCTCACTGTTGCCGCCTGTTATAGACCCCCATCAGCTCCCAGCTGTGCCCTGGACACCATATGTGAACTGATTTCCCCCCATCTTCAGAGTTCGTTCTGTTAGGTGACCTAAACTGGGATATGCTTAACACCCCTGCAGTCCTACAATCTAAGCTAGATGCCCTCAATCTCACACATATTATCAAGGAACCCACCAGGTACAACTTTAAATCTGTAAACATGGGCACCCTCATAGATATTATCCTGACCAACTTGCCCTCAAAATACACCTCTGCTGTTTTCAATCAGGATCTCAGCGATCACTGCCTCATTGCCTGCATCCGCTATGGGTCCACGGTCAAACGACCACCCCTCATCACTGTCAAACGCTCCCTAAAACACTTCTGCAAGCAGGCCTTTCTAATCGACCTGGCCCGGGTATCCTGGAAGGATATTGACCTCATCCCGTCAGTCGAGGATGCCTGGTCGTTCTTTAAAAGTAATTTCCTCACCATCTTAAATAAGCATGACCCTTTCAAAAAATTTAGAACTAAGAACAGATATAGCCCTTGGTTCACTCCTGTAGCTCTAACTCCAAAAGGTTTTAGGACACTGTAAAGTCCTTGGAGAACAAGAGCACCTCCTACCAGCTGCCCACTGCACTGAGGCTAGGTAACACTGTCACCACCGATAAATCCACGATAATCAAGAATTTCAAGAAGCATTTCTCTACGGCTGGCCATGCTTTCCTCCTGACTACCCCAACCCCGGCCAACAGCTCCGCACCCCCCGCAGCTACTTGCCCAAGCCTCACCAGCTTCTCCTTCACCCAAATCTAGATACTTCTCAGACAGAGTTCAGTGTGTCAAATCGAAGGGCCTCTGGCAGTCTCTATGGGGGTACCACAGGGTTCAATTCTCAGGCCGACTCTTTTCTCTGTATATATCAACAATGCGGGTGATTCCCTGATCCACCTCTACGCAGACGACACCATTCTGTATACATCTGGCCCTTCTTTGGACACTGTGTTAAAACTTCTTTGGGAGCGGCAGCAGTGTTCAGAGTTTTGGAGTGTCTGGCGTGCCGAAAGTAAAATGCCTGGTACTCAGGCCCAGAAACTAGGATATGCACATAATTAGTAGTATTGGATAGAAAACACTCTGAAGATTCTAAAACTGGTAATATAATGTCTGTGAGTATAACAGAACTGATTTGGCAGGCAAAGACCAGAGGAAAATCCATCTGGGAAAATGTGATTCTGTGAGGTGACTCTTTTGCCATTGACTAGCTATAAGAAATGCTGGATTCCAGCTCCCAGGTTGCAGTACCTATGGCTTCCACTAGATGTCAACAGTCTTTAGACAAGGTTACATGCGTTTATCTAGAAAAATAGTGACTTTCTCTTTGACACGCGTGACCGTGCGCCTCGTTGTTTTTTCTTTTCTATCGCCCAGGATATTATCCATGTGAAATATTATTGTTAATATACTTATTAGTGTACCTAAGGATCGATTAGAAATGTTGTTTGATTTGTTTGGACAAAGTTTATAGGTATATTTTTTTAACGCTCTGTATGTGTTTTATAATGGACGAGTGGACTGTGGATTTTCTGAACCAAACGGAGCTTTATGGATATAAAGAGGGTCTTTTTCGAACAAAAGGAATATTGATTGTCTTGCTTGGACCCTTCGGATTGCCATCAGAAAAAGATCTTCAAAGGTAAGCGATTTATTTTGTGACACCCGTGCTGGTTATGTTATTACGCTAATGCTGAAAATATGCGGGGCGCTGTCCTCAGACAATCAAATGTTATGCTTTCGCCGTAAATCCTTTTTGAAATCTGACAACGCTGTGAGACTTGTATTTTCATGAATGTTTTATATTACTACATTTGTAATTTGAATTTGGCGCTCTGCATTTTTCCGGATGTTGTCGTAGGTGGGGTGCCTGTGACCCATTGCTCCTTAATTATCCCTAAGAGGTTCTAACCTCCAAACGAGCTTCAGTGCCATACAACACTTTTTCTGTGGCCTCCAACTGCTCTTAAACGCTAGTAAAACCAAATGCATGCTTTTCAACCATTCGCTGCCCGCACCCGCCCGACTAACATCACCTCTCTGGACGGTTCTGACTTAGAATATGTGGACAACTACAAATACCTAGGTGTCTGGCTAGACTGTAAACTCTCCTTCCAGACTCATATTAAACATCTCAAATCCAAAATAAAATCTAGAATCGGCTTCCTATTTCGCAACAAAGCCTCCTTCACTCATGCCGCCAAACATACCCTCGTAAAACTGACTATCCTATCGATCCTCGACTTCGGCGATGTCATTTACAAAATAGCTTCCAATACTCTACTCGGCAAACTGGATGCAGTCTATCACAGTGCCATCTGTTTTGTCACCAAAGCCCCTTATACCACCCACCACTGCGACCAGTATGCTCTAGTCAGCTGGCCCTCGCTACATATTCGTCGCCAGACCCACTGGCTCCAGGTCATCTATAAGTCTATGCTAGGTAAAGCTCCGCCTTATCTCAGCTCACTGGTCATGATAACAACACCCACCCGTAGCACGCGCTCCAGCAGCTATATCTCACTGGTCATGCCCAAAGGCAACATCTCCTTTGGCCGCCTTTCCTTCCAGTTCTCTGCTGCCAATGACTGGAACGAATTGCAAAAATCGCTGAAGCTGGAGAATTATATTTCCCTTACTAACTTTAAACGTCAGCTATCTGAGCAGCTAACCGATCACTGCAGCTGTACATAGTCCATCTGTAAATAGCCCACAAAATCTACCTACCTCATCCCCATATTGTTTTTATTTACTTTTCTGCTCTTTTGCACACCAGTTTTTCTAATTGCACATCATCATCTGATCATCTATCAACCCGGTGTTAATCTGCTAAATTGTAATTACTTCGCTACTATGGCCTATTTATTGCTTTACGGCCTATTTATTTGCACACACTGCATATAGACTTTCTTTTTTTTCTATTGTATTATTGACTGTACGCTTGTTTATTCCATGTGTAACTCTGTGTTGTTGTTTGTGTCGTACTGCATTGCTTTTTCTTGGCCAGGTCGCTGTTGTAAATGAGAACTTGTTCTCAACTAGCTTACCTTGTTAAATAAAGGTAAACAAATGTTTGCCTATCAGAAGCTTCTAAAGCCATGACATCATTTTATGGAATTTTCCAAGCTGTTTAAAGGCACAGTCAACTTAGTGTATGTAAACTTCTGACCCACTGGAACTGTGATACAGTGAATTATAAGTGAAATAATCTGTCCGTAAACAATTTCTGGAAGAATTACTTGTGTCATGCACAAAGTAGATGTCCTAACCAACTTGCCAAAACTATAGTTTGTTAACAAGAAATTTGTGGAGTGGTTGAAAAACTAGTTTTAATGACTCCAACCTAAGTGTATGTAAACTTCCGACTTTAACTGTATACAGTACATTACATGTTTTATGGGTAGCCTAAGCCTAGGAAATCAAGCAATATGTTAAGTTTCCCTCCTACATGGCCTGTACATCCCAGAGGTTACCTCTGAGTTATTCCCTACAGGGGTATGTTGTTGGGGCACAGCAGCAGGACGAGGGCCTTGGGTCACTGGAACACATGGGAACCTTCCTGTAACACTCCAGGACCCTGCCTCTAGCCACCTGCCTATCCCCGGTCACTGGAACTACGGAATTATGAAACGACAGTAGGCCCTTAATTTCCCTTAGGCAAGAATATTGAAATACCTAATCAAATCATTAGGCTACATATTAAACACCAAATAGTATGTGTCGCGTGAGATATGACATCATTATCAAATATTATTACTATGATTTATTATGAAACATTGGCCTCTCCATAATGAGACATTCAAATTGTTCAATACAGTCAGTGCTTCAAAGAAAATTCAGGAAGGTTCTGGACTGGTAAAAATAAAATAAAAATCCATTGACGTAAAGTAATCTAATTGTGCTGATGAAGGAGAGGAAAATGAGCAGCATTTGAAACAAGAAACACCATTTGGTGGCAAATTGCTAGTTTGTCAGCCAGTTGTTTAAGGGAACCAATTTTCTATGACGACAAATGAAGCAATTTTCCCCCAAGTGATGAATATGTTGAATGTGAAACGAACGCAAGTCCTTCCGCTTCCATTTTCCTCAACATACATACTGTATATTCAATAGAATTTAGATCAGCAACCCCATTAAACACTTTAATAATAATCATATTTGCCTGGCTGGTTTTATTTATCCAGATCTGTCTGAGGAGATTGCAGGAAGAGAGCTGGACTGTTAATAAAGGATTCGACTTTGGGATTTCTTTTGCATTTTTGGGCCTTCTGGAATGCAGCCCAGACAGCCACACTGCCAAGATGTGAGAGCTCTAGCTGTCTGTCTTACTGCCACATACAAACCCAAAACCTCTGCCATTATTCTCCGTACATTTACAAAACGATCACATTCCTTTCCGTTTCGGTAAGCGTGTTGGAAAATATGAATATGAATATATTTGACCTTTGTAGTTGGGTTTACAGTACATCAACTAATCTGGGACAATTTTAGATTACAGTGCCTTCAGAAAGTATTCAGACCCATTGACTTTTCACATTTTGTTAGGTTACAGCCTTCTACTAAAATGTCTTAAATAGTTTTTTTCCCTCACCAATCTACACACAATACCTCATAATGACAAAGCAGAAACAGGTTTTGAGAATTGTTTGCTGATTTATTTAAAATAAAAAACTGAAATATCACATTTACATAAGTATTCAGACTCTTTCCTCAGCACTTGTTGAAGCACCTCTAGCAGCAATTATAGCCTTGATTATTTTTGGGAATGATGCTACAAGCTTGGCACACCTGTATTTGGGGAGTTTCTCCCATTCTTTGCATATCCTCTCATGCTCTGTCAGGTTGGACGGGGAGCGTTGCTGAACAGCTATTTTCAGGTCTCTTCAGAGATGTTCAATCGGGTTCAAGTCCAGGCTCTGGCTGGGCCACTCAAGGACTGCGTTGTCTTGGCTGTGAGCTTAGGGTCATTGTCCTGTTGGAAGGTTGAATCTTCGCCCCAGTCTGAGGTCCTGAGCACTCTGGAGCAGGTTTTCATTAAGGATCTCTCTGTACTTTGCTCCGTTCATCTTTGCCTCGATCTTGAGTAGTTTCCTCGTCCCTGCCGCTGAAAAATATCCCCACAGCATGATGCTGTCACCACCATGCATGATGCTTGGCATTCAGGCCAGAGTTCTTGGTTTCATCAGACCAGAGAATCTTGTTTCTCATGGTCTGAGAGTCTTTAGGTGCCATTTGGCAAACTCTATATGGGCTGTCATGTGCCTTTTACTGAGGAGTGGCTTCCGTCTGGCCACTATGCCATAAAGGCCTGATTGGTGGAGTGCTGCAGAGATGGTTGTCCCATCTCCAGAGAGGGACTCTAGAGCTCTGTAAGAGTGACCATTGGGTTCTTGGTCACCTCCCTGACCAATGCCCTTCTTCCCCGATTGCTCAGTTGGGCCAGGCGGCCAGCTCTAGGAAGAGTCTTGGTGGTTCCAAACTACTTCCATTTAAAAATGATGGAGGCCACTGTGTTGTTGGGAACCTTCAATGCTGCAGACATTTTATGGTACCCTTCCCCAGATCTGTGCATCGACACAATCCTGCCTCATAGCTCTACGGACAATTCTTTCAAACTCATGGTTTGGTTTTTGCTCTGACATGCACTGTAAACTGTGGGACCTTATATAGACAGGTGTGTGCCTTTCCAAATCATGTCCAATCAATTGAATTTCCCACAGTTGGACTCCAATGAAGTTGTAGAAACATCTCAGGGATGATCAATGGAACCAGGATGCAACTGAGCTCAATTTCGAGTCTCATAGCGAAGGGTCTGAAAACTTATGTAAATAAGGTATTTTCAAAAAAAATAACATTCTAAAAATCTGTTTTCTGTTTGTCATTATGGGTAATTGTGTGTAGATTGCTGAGGATTTTTATTTTTTTATCTGTTTTAGAATACGACTGTAACGTAACAAAGTGTAGAAAAAGTCAAGGGATGACTGTATACTGGGCGGCAGGTAGCCTAGTGGTTAGAGCGTTGGGCCAGTAACTGATAGGTTACTATGTCAAATCCCTGAGCTGACAAGGTAAAAATCTGTCGTTCTTCCTCAAGAGTTAACCTCTTGGGGATAATTGAGGAGCAGTGGGGCGCTAGCTAGGACAGCACCCCATGTACTTCCCATATTAGCATAATAATAAAACCAGCGCGGGTGTCACAAAACACATAAAAAGAGCTAAAATAAATTGCTTACCTTTGATGATCTTCTGCTGATGGTAATCCGAAGTGTCCAAGCAAGGTCCTGCATCCTGGGTCCTGGAATCCAGCACGCCCTATACCAGCCCATGGTAAAAGAAGGCATGTCAAAAAAAAACATTTTTCCGGATGGATTTTGCTCTGGTTTTTGCCTGCCATATGAGTTCTGTTATCTACTTAGGGAACGGCAGCCGAGGTCTCGGTTTTGGAGAGTCTGGCGTGCCCAAAGTAAAATATCTGCCACTCAGGCCCAGAAACTAGGATATGCACATAATTAGTACTATTGGATAGGAAACACTCTGAAGTTTCTAAAACCGTTAAAATAATGTGAGTATAACAGAACTGATATAGCAGGCGAAAACCCGAGGAAAATCCATCCGGATTTGCAGTGGACCTTTTTCTCCTGGCTGCCTATGGGATTAAACATTATCTAGGACACAGACAGCAGTACTTATGGCTTCCACTGGATGTCAACAGTCTTTAGACAGGGTTTGATGATGTTAGGTTGAATTAGAAGCCAATGGAAGAAGAATTTAGACGTGGACCACACAAAACACATTTCACAGCGAAAACAAATCCCTTACCTTTTGAAAAACCTCTGCTGAGGGCTTCCCAAGTGTCCAACGAAGACATCCAATGGTTCTTTTGTTAGAAAAAGTCATTTATTATATCCATAAATCTCTGTTTGGTTGGCGCGTTATGATCAGAAAATACAGCGTCCACTCGCCCATTGAACCGTGAAGAGAACGCGTTCAACCTATACCTATACACTTGTCCAAGAACAATCAAACATCATTGATAATGTATCCTTAGGAACACTTTTATGTATATTTACTATAATATGTCAACCGGATTATAAACTGGACGATAGGAAAGGAAAAAACCACGGCGCGCGCGAGCCCGTGAACGCGCATCCTCTTCTGTTTACATCCGATGACCAGTTCGAAATTCTTCTTCTATTACCATCCAGAGCAACTATAACATAACCAAACACTGTCTAGAGACTGTTGACATCCAGTGGAAGCAATAGGTACTGCAATCTTACTCCCAGAAATGGCTGTTTTCAATAGGGAGGGGTTCAAAATGAGGCAATGTGTCAAAAACACTTTTTCCAGGACAGAAATTCCTCGGGTTTTCACCTGCTATATCCGTTCTGTTATACTCACAGACATTATGTTAACACTTTTAGAAACTTCAGAGTGTTTCCTATCCAATAGTACTAATTATGTGCATATCCTATTTTCTGGGCCTGAGTGGGAGGCATTTTACTTTGGGCACGCCAGACTCTCCAAAACCGTCACCTCAGGAGCCGCTCCCTAAGAAGTTAACTAGACATGTCAGTTAAGAACAAATTCTTATTTACAATGACGGCCTACCGGGGAACAGTGGGTTAAGAACGACAGATTATTTCTTTTTTACCTTGTCAGCTCACGGATTCGATCTAGCAACCTTTCAGTTACTGGCCCAATGCTCTAACCACTAGGCTACCTGCAGCCCCTTTACTGTATCCCAATGCACCAAAATGTGAAAATAGCATGTTTTTAATGCCACTGTATTATTTCAATCCCTTGCTCTAAACTGTAAAACAAACACTGAATCAGCACAAAAGCTGGAGCTCTGTCACGGACAACGTCTCCTAACACTTTCTCAGTATAGAGGTGGAACTAGTCTATAGTCCAATCTTGGTGGAGAGGAGAGGCGAGGAGAGGAGATTAGAGGACAGAAGAGGACAGGAGAGGAGAGGACAGGAGAGGACTGGACAGGAAGTCAGTGGAGACAGCTGCATCTTGGCCGTCCATCCTGTGACAGAGTCAGAGAATGTTGTCTGTTGCTCCTTTGCACTAATCTTTTTTAAAGATGAAATGGACAAGGATCTAAATATGGAAAGCTGCGCACAGAGCTGGGCGGCAAATAATGAGCCACAGATCTAAATATGAAAGGCTGTGCACAACGCTTGGCGGCAAATAATGAGCCACAGGTGGGGATAGAATTCTCAGAACGGCAGACCACGGATCCAGCTGATACGGAGTGCTTTAGTAAGACTCACTGATTCACAGTGCTTTACCATTTAAATGAGGCTGCTGCTGCTAAACATCTCAAGATGCAAAACATAGCAGTCAATAGGTTACAGTGCTGAACAACAGTTGATTATCTGATGAAGGTGGTGTTTTGTTAGACTGTTGGTAGAGGTTGATTGTCAGTAGATCGCTTGCATGTCTCTATTGTCATCCATGGATATTTTTGTGGATGTCACGCCTTTCACTTCTAAACACATGGAGTGATTAGTAGGAGGGAGGAAATCTGTGTTGGGTTGGATGTGGTTGGATGTTAATATGGGAGAGGTGACGAGGGGTGAAACCTTTAGGCCTGGAGGTATCTGGGCTGAAACCCAGTTTGTGTGTGCGTGTGTGTGTGCGTGTGTGTGTGTGTGTGTGCACGCATCCGAGCAGTCTACATTGCAGACAGGCCCAGACCATATGGGGAAAAACTGACCACATGCTATTGGCTATTGAACCTTGTGGTAAATTTGGGAAAAGGGGTTACTTACCATCACTCTAAATTTTCAAACATTTCTCTTCAACCAAACTGCAGTTTATATGGTGGAGATTGATCCCAGATCAAAGAAATGCTGTCACTGAATTCTTCTCCATTCTCCCTCAGATCTCAAAAATTCAATAGTGCTATGTGACGTCTGTAGGTGCTATTTCCGGGTGTTACCCTCAGCCCACTATAATTTCTACCCCCAGAAATACCATTCAGATTTCATTATAGATAAAGCCTAAATTGCAACAGATATGATTGTGTAATTTCAGTCATTGCACTGCATTTTAAAGGGGAGGTGAGGGGAGAGACAAAAAATGGTTAACCCAATGGGACACCCAATAAATTTGAACATTAAAGATCCCTTTTTATATTGTAGTTTATGACAGTGAAACTCTACATGGGGCCATTTCAGTCTTTCACGTCGCTGTTAGGAACCAGTCTCATTGCTAAGTGCTCTTTACAGCTTCACATGAAGCTGTAAATACCACAGAGTGGGCCTTCAACACACAGTTAATGAGGAATCAGCTCTACTAAAGATGAATGAAAACTTTTCAATGAGCACATTGATTGTTACTGCATTGATGAAATCTACCCTAAAGCAGAAAAAACTAAAACCACAGAAATATCTGAAAATGTTTTCATCTTCTTTCTTAAAAGAAAATTATGTTTTGTCATTTTTTTGTGGTGGAAAGTATTACAAGCAAGTCATCATCCCTCCTCCCTCTATGAGTGGTAAACACTATCAACAACTGAAATTAGAGGCATCTCTTTCGGAGCTCTGGTGAAACTAATACAGATATATCTAAACCACGTATTTATTCATTTATGGCTGAATGTTGACGTCACCATGTAAAGGCACTAGGCTGGATCTGGTTATTGTCGGAACTGAAGCCTCAGAACTGTGATTCATTATGTGGAACTTATGAGATACTACAAAATACAAAACATTCCTCCTCCATCCGTCTTTAGTTTTTTGCAAATATGGTGAATTCCTTTTTGCTTTTGACCACAATGTAACTGACGTTATTCCAACATAAGTTGCAATCTCCAACCATGACATTGATTTTATATTTGAATGTATTCTCTTTAAACCTCTACAAGCATTTATTATGTTTTTGCATATTGAAACAGATAGTACTGAAATATTTTTTAATCACATTCTTGTTCTTGGAGGCTGTGTCAAGGTCATCACTCATAATCTTCTGAATATTCTTGATGTACTGCTCAGCTAGTGATGATGTCCCCATAGAAGACAATACCACATTAATGTGTTCTCTGGGCTAGAAAATACTGACAGACTACGCAAAGGATTCAGTTTCAGACATCAGAGAAGAAGTCTCACAAAACAAGTTTCCCCTAACCTTCTTTTTTTCCTCAGTCATCTTCTGTTTTTTCCCCTTCCCTCTTATGTTGGAGGAAAAGAGCTCATGTAGTTTAGCAGACAGACACCGATCCCTGAGCACAGCATCTGCTGACAAGCCAGACTCCCATTCAGCGCTGGCTCAGAGCATCGGCAGCCGAGAAACCCGATCCAGCTTGGCAGGGAGTCAACTGTCGCTTCCTGCCCCATCCGGGCCCACACAGCTAAGTACTCTTAATTAAAGAGGCTAACTTGTGTAAGATGTGACCAGCCAAAAAAAAAGAACAATCGTTTGGCTGTTTCCTCCTCTCCAACAAAAGAGGTTTCCTCTTCCCTGACATACCCTGATGTGAGCTCTGATACTTAAACAATTACATTAAGGAATGAAAGGGAAAAGGATCCTCTTTGAATCACTCCTAATAAGAGGCAACCACCCCACTCGGTGCAGATGGAGGGAGAGGAGAAGAAAGAAGAAGAGAGGAGAGGGGAATTTGTGTTCTTGGACAGTTTCTCTCTCTCTCGCTCTGTCTTGCTCTCTCCTCCCTTTTCTCTCTCTCTGGAAGCCTGTAAAAACTGTAACGGTTGTCAGCATTCATATTAATGAAGAGTTAGGTCATTGCCTGAGACATCTGCATTGGCCTGTGGTCCTGCCTGCTGAACGCCAGAGAAATTAGAAATGTAAATGTATACCCAGATACACAATATGAGAGCTTCTTCTCTGTTGTTCTAGGCTTCAGAGCTGTATGAGGCTTTATTCTCCAGAGCCAGTCCTGTGGAACGAGCTATTCATTGCAGTTGCGGCCAGATTGCAAATGACAAAATATGTACAACAGCCTTTTGTGTTTCAACTGCTATACAAGTGAAGCTCATTTGATTCGACAATCCGATTCTGTCTCAGCTTTCCATATTGCTGTCCATGTACAGCTAAAGACTCATTTGACAAGTAGCTGAGTTCCAAGTATATTGTTTCAAAGATAGAGAGGAATATAGATTATATAAGAGAACTGTTAAAGCTAACTATTGCTAACTCAATTGATACAAAATATACACTGATGGTGTTTAACGTGACGAGGTTTGAACATGTACTGAACTACAGCTGACCTGCTGCTTTACTACATTGTTCATATTAAAGCTGTAGTTTGGTTTAGGCCTACCGAAATATATCTGTGAGTGTCCATGCTTCATGTCAGTTCCAATATCCATTGAGAGCAGCCTTATTATGTCCAACCCTTACCACATTGATAAAGATGGTACTGTTTGTCACTTGTGGTAGGTATCGATCACATCTTGCAGTGTCTTTACCATAATTGTCTGTCTCTATGGAATAAAACCCACACTCTGGTCCAGCCATCAAGTCCAACATATCACATTTACCAGACAAATGTTCAATAGTGCCGTCAAAACACATCTGGCCGTATAAACGGTCCTTCGTCAGGACACAGGACACAGCCCAACTCCGGCATCACACACCAAGAGAGGGGCCAAACCACCCAGAGCAAAAAAGTTCCCCATTTCCACACTGGGCTTGACTTCCACTTGACAAAACAAAATAGACTTAATTCAACTTAAGGTATCGTCAATAGGCTCCTTAACCTCAGTGAAAGTGCTGAATTGCCTTTGAAAGGGTTGACTGTCGATTGCTGGATCGCTCAAGTAGGCTGCCATGTTGTTTTTGTTGTTGTTTTATTTCCTCCTTCTCCTGCTGAGATCAATGCCCTGTGGAGATGGTAATCGCTGTGACAATGAGAGGTAGCGCAGCTCGTTAGTACACATGCATATCTCACCCCAGGAATCCTGTCTGGACCTAACGGATACACATTAGTCTTAGCCACCATGTGATAAAACGCTATGGGTCAATTGCAACGAACAGGCAGAACTGAACATGCTCCTGCAGGTTACAGCTTGATTTCTTAAACTCACAGACATTATTTTAACAGTTTTAGAAACTTCAGAGTGTTTTCGATCCAATAGTACTAATCATATGCATATCCTAGTTTCTGGGCCTGAGTGGCAGGCATTTTACTTTGGGCACGCCAAACTGTCCAAAATGCTGCCGCTCCCTAACTAGTTTTAACCAACTGTTCCCGGGCGCTGAAGACATGGGTGTTGATTAAGGCACCCCCTGCACCTCTATGATTCAGAGGAATGTTTTTAATACTGATGGCTTTTGAAACTTCTGCACAACATTCATGACTAGAGATAGAAAACAAAAACCACTGCTGAGGAAGTGAATGAGCCAGATATTTCATGTTTCAGCTTTTACGCTCAAAACGGTTATTGCTACACTTATATCATCATGCATTTTCCCATTTTGTAATATTAATACTTTCTAAGAATATTGTCAAGATTCATTTTCTATTTTTTTATTTTTTATTTCACCTTTATTTAACCAGGTAGGCCAATTGAGAACAAATTCTCATTTACAACTGTGACCTGGCATTGTCAATATGCGACACATTATAAAAAATGTGGGTCTCATAAACCTATGCTATATAGCGCCCCACTGCTCCCTAAGTAGTTAAAACACTTCTAGTGGGAGATTAAATGTGTCTGTGTGTTAAAAAAACTTTATTGTAACCAAAAACCCACAACAATAAGCTAGCAGAACAGTTTATCTCTCGTTGTTACCGTGTCAAGTGATTAGATAGCAGACAGCTGAGTATACCAAACATTAGGAACACCTTCCTAATATTGAGTTGCAAACCCCTCGCCTTTTTCTCCTTAGAACAGCCTCAATTCGTCGGGGCGTGGACTCTAGAAGGTGTCGAAAGCGTTCCGTAAGGATGCTGGCTCATGTTGACTCGAATGCTTCCCACAGTTACGTAAAGATGTCTGGATGTCTTTTGGTTGGCGGACCATTCTTGACACATATTGGAAAATCCCAGCAGCATTGCAGTTCCTGACACAAACCTGTGGACCTGGCACCTACTGTCACGATTGTCGTTAGAAAAACTGGACCAAGGCGCAGCGTGCATAGAGTTCCACATATTTAATAGTGAAACATCCACAAAAACAACAAAGAACCAACAGATCAAAACAATACGTAGAGCACAAAGGCACTAACAGAAAACAATATCCCACAAACACAGGTGGGAAAAGGACTACCTAAGTATGATCCCCAATTAGAGGTAACGATAATCAGCTGCCTCTAATTGGGAACCATACACAAAACCCACATAGAAATTCCAACATAGAAAACCCCCCCTAGTCACGTCCTGACCTAAAACACCATAGAGAACCCTGAGGGCTCTCTATGGCCAGGACGTGACAGTANCCCCCCCCAAAGGTGCGGACTCCGGCCGCAAAACCTGAAACTAGATTGGAGAGGGTTCGGGTGGGCCACTAGCGTCGGTGACGGCTCCGGTGCGGGACGGAGCACCCGCTCAGACCGCGGATATGGCCATGGAGCCGGGCAGTACGCCGTGCCCGGACTGGGACCCGGCTCAGAGGAAGTCTCTGGCCTAGGAGAGGTACTGGATGCCGTGCCTGGACTGGGCACCGGCTCAGAGGAAGTCTCCTGCCTCGGAGTAGGACTGAACGCCATGCCTGGACTGGGCACCGGCGCAGAGGAAAACTCTGGCCTTATAGCAGGTTGCACCGGACTGGTGACACGCTCTTCAGGGCGAGTGCGGGGAGCTGGCACAGGATGTACCGGGCTGGGAAGGCGCACTAGAGGCCTAGTGCGTGGAGCCGGCACAGGTTGTACCGGGCTGGGAAGGCGCGCTGGTGGCCTGGTGCGTGGAGCTGGCACAGGTTGCACCGGTCTGGTGACACGCTCTTCATGGCGAGTGCGGGGAGCTGGCACAGGACGTACCGGGCTGGGAAGGCGCACTGGAGGCCTAGTGCGTGGAGCCGGCACAGGTTGCACCGGACTGGTGACACGCTCTTCAGGGCGAGTGCGGGGAGCTGGCACAGGATGTACCGGGCTGGGCAGACGCTCCTCTAAACGCCTGCGCTGCAGCATACTCCTCGCCAACACCTCTCTCTGATATCCCTCATTAAATTCCTCGATCGTCTCCCATTTGGGCTCTGGCTCTCCCCTTGGCTCGGCCGACCGCCCCTTGTGCCCCCCCAAAAAAAATCTTGGGATTTCCCTTGGGCTCCTTTTGGCCGCGGACCCCGGCGTCGTCGCTGTCCTATCCTCCTCGGCGACTCCCGCCATCCACTGGTGGGATATTCTGTCACGATCGTCGTAATAAATGGACCAAGGCACAGCATGCATGGAATCCCACATATTTATTCTTCAACATGGAATGGTTGGAGGGAGGGCATTGCAGAGCCTATGAGCAACCCTGAAGAAGACCCTGACGCTGAAGCTTCAACCTGGAAGTGACAAGGTGGCCTGCTGTGGTGGAACGCGTGTGGGTTGGTGGCAGAGAAGAAGGTCTGAGAGGTAAATGGGGGCAAGATGGTGAAGGGCTTTGTAGGTCAGATGTAGGATATTTGAATCAATGCGTTGGGAGACAGGGAACCAGTGGAGTTCACGGAGGACAGGGGTGATGTGCTGCCAGGACTTAGTGTGGGTGAGGAGTCGGGCTGCAGAGATTTGAACCATTTGGAGCTTATGGAGGGAGCTTGAGTTGATGCCGGAGAGTTGTGAGCCTTGGGCACTGGAAGGTTGCAACTACAGCCAACACCTCCAACTCCTCCCCCCATGCCCTTTCCAAACTCACAGTACAGTCACATAATAACCCATGATTGCCTTTCAATCTTTGTTTTTCTCAAAGACAGCCCATTTGAGAGAGCTAGGCCAGGAGTAGGTCTGCATGTAGAAACTCATTATACTTGGGTGAGGGATGAAGTCTTTTGTCATTGTCTACAGCTGTAATCAACAATCAAAATGAGAATGCGTGCACAGCCCAAATCATCCAGTACAATGCATCACTGACGTCAATATTCTATATGAAGGGGCTTGTTTTCCACTCTCAGGGTCAATAGCAATGGATCAGCATTTAAGTTGAAGCTCTTCAATAAAGCACAGTCCAGAAAAGTGTTGCCTCACTTTGATGCAGATTGTTAACACAATATGAGTAGCTAAATGTGTTATTGTGTTCTTCTCTTGAGAGTCTTGGGGTGGTGGTTGTGTTTGTAATGCTGGTACAATCCAGCTCTAGATGCCTTAACTGAAGCACCCATACTCATTGTTACAGTCAGTGGCATGTGGATTCACAGGTCTTTTATGCTTCTTGGCTCCAGCCCTACGAATGGCTACTCCCTGAATTTGCCACTGTATTGATAGAATCTAGAACTGAATTAGCTTCATGGGTGTAAACATCTGCAGTAAAGTGATTGTGTGAAATGAAGAGATTAATTTTGAGCTGAAGTGATTTTTAGCAGAGTGAGTTTCTTATCGCCCTTTGACACAGCGAGTAATCAGATCTGACATCACTGACCAGGAAGTGTCAAGGGGGAACAAGTTGTTGATGGGGTTACAGATGAGTAATCACACCACCTCAGTAACATTGGTTATGGTCCAGATGTATGTCTGACAGAGCCAGTGTCCAGATAGGCCCCTACAGAGGCTGCCAAGGCTCAAAAAGAGCATACGACAACACAATCAGGGTTTTAATGCTACAAATGTTTAGGTCAAGAAAACGGGACCATCATGGGACACTACCTAATCAAACAGTAAAGTAATTATACAGTACTTACAGTATCACAAAACACATGACTATATGGGTTATGGGAAACATGGGCTCTTACACAGGCATGTACAGTCCTGCATGTACCTAGAATTTACGTATGAATTACAATGTAAAATGGTAATAACTAAATAATAGCTATTTTGTTTCTTTGGGATTCATTGAAACAAGCCCTATACTACCTGCCAATAATGCACCTGTTAGTAGCCAGTTGTCCTGAACGATTTATTAGTAACAGAAAGCAACCATAATTTCACAGTAAACAGTTCATTAGGAGCTATAAAGGATCAAATAAAATGAAGTATTGCGGAGTGTACGGGCGTTCTGCATCTCTTTCAATACAGTGGTAACTAAATCACCAAGTCTTGTTCAAATCCATTCCCCTTTAACACTCCATGTAACAAAACGGCATTTGAATCCACTGCCTTGAATGACACATACACTCTTAGCTTTATCATTTCATACCTATAACTCAAAGCATTATTAAAGGGGAATTTCACCCTGCCTCTGCCACGGCATATAGTCATTACAGCAGTATATTAACAACATTACATTTTTATCATAAACTTCACAATTATCCAAACCACAAGCTAGAACTAGCACATTTTCATTTCACTGGTAAAATCGGAAAGTTTCGACTTGCTGTGTATTCCTCTGCCCATAGTGAACCACAAAGTCCAGCATTCATTACGCATGCAGATACCGCCCGCTAAGGTAGATGGGGCGTGTCCACAAACTTGGATGATGGCGTTTTGTACTTCGAACGAACAACACACAGCAATCTCAGAACTTCTCTTGTTAAACATATTTGTTTTTCGCGAATGTTTGTCATCATGCCTGTGCTAATTACAAACAAGCGGGAAAATTTCATCGTTTTACCGACCAGAGATTTACCTCGATGCAGCCAAAGGCTTGCGGCTATAAGGAATGATGCGGTGACCAAGATTATCAGAGTTATTTTCTGGCTGAATTGATGGGAAATCCATTTCGCGGACAGCTGAGAAGTGATCCGATACCATCGATTTCTTTCCATCACAAAAAAATTGAAGATTATTGATTAGAGGTAACCTAACATTAGCTAGCCAAGTTGGACTAGCTAGGTCAGTTAGCTAGCTATCTAACATTACAGTCCTGTATTGAACTCTGAAAGCCATTAGCTAAATCAGATAGCTACAGTTGAAGTCAGAAGTTTACATACACTTTAGCCAAATACAATTTCTGACATTTAATCCTATTACATATTCTCTTTCTTAGGTCAGTTAGGATCACCACTTTATTTTAAGAATGTGAAATGTCAGAATAATAGTTGAGAGAATGATTTATTTCAGCTTTTATTTCTTTCATCACATTCCCAGTGGGTCAGAAGTCTACATACACTCAATTAGTATTTGGTATCATTGCATTTAAATTTTTTAACTTGGGTCAAACGTTTCAGGTAGCCTTCCACAAGCTTCCCACAATAAGTTGGGTGAATTTTGGCCCATTCCTCCTGGCAGAGCTGGTGTAACTGAATCAGGTTTGTAGGCTTCCTTGCTCGCACACGCTTTTTCAGTTCTGCCCACAAATTTTCTATAGGATTGAGGTCAGGGCTTTGTGATGGCCACTCCAATACCTTGACTTTGTTGTCCTTGAGACTTTTTTCCACAAGTTTGGAAGTATGCTTGGGGTCATTGTCCATTTGGAAGACCCATTTGTGACCAAGCTTTAACTTCCTGACTGATGTCTTGAGATGCTGCTTCAATATATCCACATAATTTTCCATCCTCATGATGCTATCAATTTTATGAGGTGCACCAGTCCCTCTTGCAGCAAAGCACCCCCACAACATGATGCTGACACCCCCGTGCTTCACGGCTGGGATGGTGTTCTTCGGCTTGCAAGCATCCCCCTTTTACCTCCAAACATAACGATGGTCATTGTTGCCAAACAGTTTTACATACCTACACGTGCGCTACGGTAACAAGAAGCAGACCTCCTTACTGTCCCTAGAATTTCTAAGCAAACAGCTGGAGGCAGGGCTTTCTCCTATAGAGCTCCATTTTTATGGAATGGTCTGCCTATCCATGTGAGAGACGCAGACTCGGTCTCAACCTTTAAGTCTTTATTGAAGACTCATCTCTTCAGTAGGTCCTGTGATTGAGTGTAGTCTGGCCCAGGAGTGTGAAGGTGAACGGAAAGGCACTGGAGCAACGAACCACCCTTGCTGTCTCTGCCTGGCCGGTTCCCATCCACTGGGATTCTCTGCCTCTAACCCTATTACAGGGGCTGAGTCACTGGCTTACTGGTGCTCTTCCATGCCGTCCCTGGGGGGGGGGGGGTGCGTCGCTTGAGTGGGTTGAGTCACTGACGTGATCTTCCTGTCCGGGTTGCATTAGGACAATTCCTCAAGGCCTACCTGGCCTGATGACTCCTTGATGTCCCGAGTCCACCTGGCCGTGCTGCTTCTCCAGTTTCAACTGTTCTGCCTGTTTTATGAACATTTTAAAATCTTGTCCATGTTCTGTTATAATCTGCACCCGGCACAGCCAGAAGAGGACTGGCCACCCCTCACAGCCTGGTTCCTCTCTAGGTTTCTTCCTAGGTTTTGGCCTTTCTAGGGAGTTTTTCCTAGCCACCGTGCTTTTACACCTGCATTGCTTGCTGTTTGGGGTTTTAGGCTGGGTTTCTGCACAGCACTCTGTGACATCAGCTGATGTAAGAAGGGCTTTATAAATAAATGTTATTTTACTTGATTTGATTTTTGTTTCATCAGACCAGAGGACATTTCTCCAAAAAGTATGATCTTTGTCCCCATGTGCAGTTGCAAACCGTAGTCTGTCTTTTTTATGGCGGTTTTGGAGCAGTGGCATCTTCATTGCTGAGCGGCATTTAAGGTTATGTTGATATAGGACTCGTTTTACTGTGGATATAGATACTTTTGTACATGTTTCCTCCAGCATCTTCACAAGGTCCTTTGCGGTTGTTCTGGGATTGATTTGCACTTTTCGCACCAAAGTACGTTCATCTCTAGGAGACAGAAAGCGTCTCCTTCCTGAGCGGTATGACGGCTGCGTGGTCTCATGGTGTTTATACCTGAGTACTATTGTTTGTACAGATGAACATGGTACCTTCAGGCATTTGGAAATTGCTGGATAGCAATCTTGCTGCCAATTTAGTGATGCTAGTTAGGCAACAGCAAGCTGACAATATTAAAATGTCCCTGTTAGGTATGCCATGCTAGCCAGTCTAATAGAGATCAATACAATTAGTATTTTGTTGTAGGTGGTACAGAATACAATTACACCAACATGCGCTTACAACCCCACAAGGTGAAGGTATGTTGGCAAAAATATTCACAAGCTGACGGCTAAGATAGCTCAATGTACAGTAAGCATGGTATAAACATGAATTGGGTAGTGTTTGTGTTATGGGGTTACAGGTGGTTAGACGTAGCCTGAGGACCATATAGTACCTTCCAGACCGTTTAATCAATTTAGTCTACCCCTCCTCTCTTTTTACATTTTCTCTTTGTAAATCTCAGGTTATCTGGAGTCATTCCACAGTGCCCTGCTGAAAAATACCCCAACGGTGCAGCATTTTGGGTACACAAAATGCTGTTATGGAGGTTATGGAGCACAACAAGATTGTGGTACAGAAACCAGCAGGGACACTGAAAGGTATAAAAGTATGACTACAACAGTAATGACACAACCACCTCATTCATCTCTCTGCAGATTCTCAAAACACAATACAAAGACATGTCTATAAAAATCCCCTGCAAAGGACCACTATTGACATGGGAAACACCACTTAGACAGTAAATGTACTGATGAGTATGAGAGCGATTGAGTTGCCATTTCTCCTCAATCTCCCATACACAACAATTCATACAGTGTAAGAACTGCCCTCCTCTGACTTTTCACACCTTCTATAGTCCCCCAGACAATTCATGTAGAACAGCGGTCTCCAAACCTGTTCCTAGAGAGCTACCCTCCTGTAGGTTTTCGCACCAACCCCAGTTGTAACTAACCTGTTTCAGCTTATCAACCAGCTAATTACTAGAATCCGGTGTGCTAGATTAGGGTTGGAGTAAAAACCTACAGGGCGGTAGCTCTCCAGTAACAGGGTTGGAGAGCCCTGATGTAGAACCACAATGAAAGAAATATGGATATTTTCTGTACATTTTCAAAATGTGTCTGCATTTATGGATCCACATAAGATATGTATATAAGCTGTACAGGGCTCTGTAGCATCAAACAGATGCTAAACATTCAGATATCCAAAGAATGTTTATTTTTCAAAATCTAAAATACAGGGGAGTCTACACTATTTAATGCTAACACAAGAGAACTGGATATTCAACAAGAATGTTATATGGTAAAGGTACTATACCATTTTTTTTAAATATGATCAGTGTCCGAGTGTGTCTCAGGTGTAAAGACACAAAAGTGCAGAGAACTGTAGCTACAGATTGCTACACCAGTCTTCTCTCATTGATTGAGACAGGTGGGTGTCCACCCCAAAGTGCTGCATGTCATGATGACAGAGAACTGACTCAGTCAATGAATGAGAAGATTTGAAACAGACAAGATGGCAGTTTCATGGAGCAAAAAAAGTGATTGAGCATTTTCTAAATTCAAGCTGACCGCCTGCAACTGGACACAGACATTTTGTGAGACTCCTGTTTCCCCGAATCGAGTACGAAGACAGCATCGCTAAGGTTGGTCGACAATTATCTGTGCTACACCAAACAGTACCTATCCGGTAAGTCCTAATAATGGATACCAAATCTTTGGTTACATCACATGATTTGGTGTAACAACCTGTAGCTAAGATAACTAACTGGTGGTAATGACGAAATTGCCATTCACAAAGAAACATACAGTAAGAAAATACAGTATTATCAGTGTAGTACATTTCAATGAATACTTGTAAAGCTAACAGAAAACTCCAACCCCAGTTGTAACTAACCTGTTTCAGCTTATAGACCAGCTTATCAACCAGAGTGTTGTCATGATCAAACTGCCATTCAGCTCCTCATAAGTAATCTGCTTGAAATCCAGCATAATGTTTAATCCCTCTAGAGGGATAGAGTTCAAGGAATACGGTTCTGCTACAATGACACACACAGGCAATGGAATTTTGTTTCTGTATCTAGAATCTACTCCAGAAAGAAGCCCGGGCACCCCATGGTATTGTCTGTAAAACAAACATATATATATATAAATTATTCTCTATTGTACAGGTAGAACTACAGTTAAACTGTGCCAGCATAACATCAACATTAGGGTAGACTAGTTGGACATGCATATACAGTGGGGCAAAAAAGTATTTAGTCAGCCACCAATTGTGCAAGTTCTCTCACTTAAAAAGATGAGAGAGGCCTGTAATTTTCATCATAGGTACACTTCAACTATGACAGACAAAATGAGGAAAGAAAATCCAGAAAATCACATTGTAGGATTTTTAATGAATTTATTTGCAAATTATGGTGGAAAATAAGTATTTGGTCA
>QNTS01000918.1:414761-488097 GCA_003317085.1 Hucho hucho
TGACCAAATACTTATTTTCCACCATAATTTGCAAATAAATTCATTAAAAATCCTACAATGTGATTTTCTGGATTTCTTTTTCTCATTTCGTCTGTCATAGTTGAAGTGTACCTATGATGAAAATTACAGGCCTCTCTCATCTTTTTAAGTTGGAGAACTTGCACAATTGGTGGCTGACTAAATACTTTTTTGCCCCACTGTATGTGCACAGGCACAGATATTACATTTACAACAAAACCTTTGCACAGTTACCAGACCGTACAAATGTACCTAAGTATCTATCTACAGCCATGTCTATCAGGCATGCTCAGGCAAATATTTTTTATAGTAAAACCACCTTCAGTTTTAGAGATTTACAACAGTAAATTGTTGTATTATTTTTTCTCCTCACTGTTTGCTGGAAAACTTAGCTAGCTAGCTTGCTGGATATAAAATACTAACATCTACTGTCTACTACTGTGTACTGCTGTCTACTACTTTCTACAGTTATTTAGATCTGTTTGGAATCCTATCTTGTGACATGCCTATAATTCTGAGAGACAAATGCATCCACGGTCATAATCACAACCAATGTCAACCCTTGTCAATTATGTTACATAGCTAACTAGTAAAATTGTTTACAGTTGCTGATTTACACACATATTTGATACAAAAGATATCTGATTGTAAAAACTCTAGAAAACTCATAGATATGGCTACCAGTAGTAGTTGAGTTAACTTAGCTAGTTACCTAGTGAGCTACCTGTAACACAGTAGCAATACACAATATGAGTTTCAGTAAATAAACTAAAGTTAGCTAGGTGGCTTAAAGGAATAATAACTTAGCTTGGCACCACATTTGTTATGTGTCCTTTTGGTGCTGGCATCTGCTGTAACTGAGCTTCTAATGTTAGATAAATCCAACTCTTTGTTTCGAATCCTCTTCGCTATTAACATCTATGGTTAAATGTCACCATGTAGCTAATACAACATAAAAAAAATGCTTCATTGTCAAATTCGTGTTGATGAGCGGAATCACTTGAAGCCATTGTGTCTGGTCAGTTCTTTCAGTTTTCCTAAAGTATTGTGTTGCTGTTGTCCGCCTCCTTTACAAAAAAGCTTGCCTTGGGGGAGGGACAGGGGCCAGAGCACGAAGCACCCCCCAACACAGGTTTTAGTCCTTCAAAGAAAAAATGTGTCTGCTTGTATATTTAAATCAAATCAAATACTATTGGTAACATACACATGGTTTGTAGATGTTAATGCGAGTGTAGCGAAATGCTTGTGCTTCTAGTTCCGACCATGCAGTAATATCTAACAAGTAATCTAACAATTTCACAACAACTACCTTATACACACAAGTGTAAAGGAATGAATAAGAATATGTACATATAAATATCTGGATGAGTGATGGCCCAACGGCATAGGCAAGATGCATTAGATGGTATAGAGTACAGTATATACACATATGAGATGAGTAATGTCGGATATGTAAACATTATATAAGTGGCATTGTTTAGAGTGACTAGTGATACATTTATTACATCTAATTTTAATTATTAAAGTGGCTAGAGATTTGAATGTTGGCAGCAGCCACTCAATGTTAGTGATGGCCTTGAGATATAAGCTGTTTTTCAGTCTCTAGGTCCCAGCTATGATGCACCTGTACTGACCTCGCCTTCTGGATGATAGCGGGGTGAACAGGCAGTGGCTCGGGTGGTTGTTGTCCTTTATGATCTTTTTGGCCTTCCTGTGACATCGGGTGGTGTAGATGTCCTGTAGGGCAGGTAGTTTGCCCCCGATGATGCGTTGTGCAGATCTCACTACCCTCTGGAGAGCCTTACGGTTGTGGGCGGAGCAATTGCCGTAACCAGGCGGTGATACAGCCCGACAGGATGCTCTCGATTGTGCATCTGTAAAAGTTTGTGAGTGTTTTTGGTGACAAACCAAATTTATTCAGCCTCCTGAGGTTGAAGAGGCGCTGTTGCGCCTTCTTCACCAAGCTGTCTGTGTGGGTGGACCATTTCAGTTTGTCCGTGATGAAATGGTCCACCCACACAGACAGCGTAAGAATAAAAACACTCACAAACTTTTACAGATGCACAATCGAGAGCATCCTGTCGGGCTGTATCACCAATGGCTCTATCAGGACAACTATATCTACACACACATACGTAATCTTTTTTTATTTAACGTTTATTTATCTAAGCAAGTCAGTTAAGAACAAATTCTTATTTACAATGACGGCCTAACCCGGCCAAACTCGGACGACGCTGGGCCAATTGTGTGCTGCCCTATAGGACTCCCATTCACAGACAGATGTGATGCAGCCTGGATTCAAACCAGGGACTGAAGTAATGCCTCTTGCACTGAGATGCAGTGCCTCAGACCGCTGCACCACTCGGGAGCCCTCACCAACGTAGAGCCTTTGCGAAATGTCACAAAGCAGGACTACATTTATTTTCAGATCTCACCCCCCCATCAATACACCGGAAGACGTCAAAGGGTATATTATTCAGCACGCGAAGCCCAGACCTACCATCCTCCTGTGCAATTATGTGTGAAATACATCTCACTGTCCTATAAATTCCTCGGACATGATGAAAAGAAGCCCAGATTCCCCCATGGTGAAATTCCCCTTTAATGCCTTTCTAATTTCCAATTGTCCTATTTTTTCTTTAAGTCCATTCTTTGTTGAAAACATTTATATTTCCCTCTGTCAGTACCTCTTAACTCCATACAGACAGCCATCTGTGAAGATATGGGATTTTGTGTGCCAAGACCAATATAATTATTCAAGTTGGAGTAATTCTTATTTTTGTTCAGTATTCCCTTAGCATGCATTGAGAACTTTTCTATTAGTGCTCTCCTGGTTTTAAGTGCTGTGCTGAATGGTAAGATCATAGAGAGGTGGATCACACTCACACACACACCCATAAAAGCAGCCAGAAATTCCTCTGATTTGAATCAGAGGTGAAGGTAAACAATAGGATCATTGTTTTTGCTGTAGATCAGGCACCCATGTAATGAATGCACTGAACGCTACATAACAATCAGTCCACAACCTGTCCCTCAAATGAAACAAATACTGATGTTTTGACAGATACCGTTTTTTCACTTCCGAACAATTCAGGGAAAACAAGAGATTTGTTCTCTGTTTACAAAACTCATGTAACAAGTCACCTTTCAAATTGTGGTAAGGGAGAGTCTTGCTCAGAGTTACCCCTAACACCTCTGTCTTAGCCAAAACACAGAGACAAAATGGGGTTCTAAGTACAGAACTCCATAAGAATGGAGAGGGGATTCCAAGCTAGAATCTCAAAAGGATGAAACAATCAGAACTCAGAGTTTTGCATTCTCTATGCAGAGGCTTGGACAGACACAATGGAACTATAAGCCTTGGGCAGGACCGAGTCAACGTCAAAGAAACACCCACACACAGAGAGATAGATACTCTTACATACAGAGGCAATAACCTTTCCCTTACATTATTAATGATATTTAAACTCTACTAAATGCACAATAATGCCTGTTTAATGACTATACCAAAGCCACTTTTCCACAGTGCTGAAACCAGTCCTTAAAACATTCATTATTATAATTCAACCATGGAAACAGCTGAAACACATCTTTCTGCGCATCTCTTTATTTTAAATGCACTCAAACACTGTACTAATAAAATTTCTAATAAATAACAATGCCTCAAAGGAAAAATAGTCATATGAAAAGTTCATAAGAAAAATAAATAACCATAAATCCTGTGATTAATGACACTGTAATTCCACAAATGGCCATAAAACATGGACCTATATTACAGCTACTGTCTGACTTAAATAACTAAATGAACATCCCTGCCTCAGAGGCCTAGTCACCCCGGTCACCTAACTGTTAACATGACCCTGTAGTGGCTAAATGAACATCCCGGCCTCAGAGGCCTAGTCACCCTGGTCAGCTAACTGTTAACATGACCCTGTAGTGGCTAAATGAACGGCCCTGCCTCAGAGGCCCAGTCACCCTGGTCAGCTAACTGTTAACATGACCCTGTAGTGGCTAAATTAACATCCCTGCCTCAGAGGCCTAGTCACCGACCAGTCGATTGACAATTGTACTGGGACATCACCGATTTACTTGCCGGGACGGAGTCTGGCCCAGTCACCCTGGTCAGCTAACTGTTAACATGACCCTGTAGTGGCTAAATTAACATCCCTGCCTCAGAGGCCTAGTCACCCTGGTCAGCTAACTGTTAACATGACCCTGTAGTGGCTAAATGAACATCCCTGCCTCAGAGGCCTAGTCACCCTGGTCACCTAACTGTTAATATGACCCTGTAGTGGCTAAATTAACAGCCCTGCCTCAGAGGCTCAGTCACCCGGTCAGCTAACTGTTAACATGACCCTGTAGTGGCTAAATGAACATCCCTGCCTCAGAGGTTCAGTCACCTTGGTCACCTAACTGTTAATTTGGTGATACCCAGGAGATGGATATGTACTATGTGATGCTATTTGAGTCCATTCTCCTTTAGCATTGGAATAAAGACAGAACTTTAATCAAGACTCATGCATTGTAATCAAACCCAAATGCGGTTCCTTCTTCATCTGATACCAGTTACCATTACAACGCAGGCATACAAACTCACACAAACACATGCACACTCATTTACACACACACGCACGCACAACTTTCATTATCTCTGAGTAAGTGATGAATGAGAGTATACAGCTCAGAAACGTTCTCAGAACGTTCAATGTCATAACTTTCATTCTGATATATGAGACTACAGCTTGCATCCGAAAGATGAGGTTAGTTCCCTACGACTCAATTGTAATACATTTATATATTCTCTGTGGAATTCTGTGAATCAAAATACCCAGAACATTTGGCACCTACTGTAAAAGCAAAGTGAACAGCAGGCCACTGCCTCCTCTATATCTCACTACACTAAACAAACTTGAAGCTGTACAGTAGCTGCAGCAGGAGGTCTTCAACATTGAAATAAGTGTTTATCATCCATTTGATTATAGAACCTTTACTGAGCCGAGCATCTCTCTCTCTCTCTCTCTCTCTCTCTCTCTCTCTCTCTCTCACAATGGTCGCCCAGGTTCCGTTTTTTATTACTTTCTATGTATATGGCCACATTGTACTAATTATGATGACACAACACACCGGCATTCATTTAGCCTGGGTTTACTCTCTTTATGACCCCATGCAGGCAAATATGGTCCAACTTCCAATGTTTACATTGCAATAGAATTCCAATTCTATGCTAAACATAGCGTCATCAAAAAGGGAGCCAAAGAATCAAAATAGTTCAACAAGCCTGAAGCAACAATGACAAATATGAATGTATTTCATTTGTCTTATTTCATTTGTCTTTGGATGACTTTGTGGATACATGCTGTGGAATAAATAGATCATGCTGTTGTGTATAAGAATATGTTTTCTGCATATTCTGTTTTTGGAAATTAGAGTCTTATCAACTATATTCCAGTCCTGCACCAAACTTAACTAATTAAAATCTCCAGATTTTTTATATGTATATTTTTTTCTTCTTCAGGTTTTGGGGACCTCATCACATTCCCATCTGCTGCTCAATGAAAATCTTAATGAATAAGTGAATGTTATGCTTTTGAAGAAAAATAACACCAGCAATCAGATCCAGGGCTCTAGGGTGCCACCATTTTGGTCGAATATCCTCCTAATATTTTGCTGTGCGACCTGGAATTTTAATATGGGAGCACC
Organism: Hucho hucho; assembly: GCA_003317085.1. Taxonomy (NCBI): domain Eukaryota; kingdom Metazoa; phylum Chordata; class Actinopteri; order Salmoniformes; family Salmonidae; genus Hucho; species Hucho hucho. The sequence continues at coordinate 420,480 of QNTS01000918.1, forward strand.
AGTGCACCTCAAAAAACAATTACAACTGTTGTAATGATATGGCTTCACTGTACGTACCATTGTTTTCGAGTGCCTAGAGACAAAAACGAGTGCATATTTGATAGCCATAGCCCATGCTTGCACCATTGCTACAGCGAAAACTGCTTGTTTCCCAAACAGTTCAAAAGATATGACATATATTACCGGCACATTTTTTGTTCCTGTTGGAAATGTAATTTTTTTTTGTAATTTAGTAAACGCTCTTATCCAGAGTGACTTACAGTTAGTGCATTCATCTTAAGATAGCTAGATGGGACAACTATATATCACAGTCAGTAGCTACGTTTCCATCCAATTAGCGACAAATTTTCAAGCAAATATTCTAAAATCTGCATAAAAAAATATTTCAATTTCCCACCAGTGGTGAGTTTTCACCAAACTGACTTGTTCAGGAAGAAAATCAGTCCGTGATGTACCGAATAAAAATCTAATTTTCAGTGTGTTTCCATCTCATTTTCAACTCTACCGACAGTTTTGTCACAAACTGTTGCGTTAAATACAAAATGTGCCTACTCTGGTCTTCGTGTCAATGATGTAGAGAGGAGTAAGAGAGCTCTTAACCAACCATGCAATTTTGTTAGTTTTTTCGCGTTGTTCGTAACTTGTTTACTGCTACCGTCTTTTGTGACCAAAAATAGCTTCTGGACATCCAAACTGCGATTGCTCACCTCAAATTGGACGAAGAGTTCTTCTTCAATGAGTCGGACAGGAGGGTTATAATACAGACACCCGACCAGGCCCAGATCCATGTTATTCAATGGAGAAGGAAAAGCAAATTTCGCGTAAAGAGATCAGGGTTCCTTGTGAGGATCAGGGGATGAGCGGCTAATCTGCCCATGCATTCCATCCTGTTAGCTAATGTTCAATCGCTGAAAAATAAATGGGACGAACTGAAAGCACGTTTATCCTACCAATGGGATATTCAAAACTGTAAAATCTGCCGCTTTCAAGGAGCGGGACTCTAACCCGGAAGCTTATAAGAAATCCTGCTATGCCCTGCGACGAACCATCAAACAGGCAAAGAGTCAATACAGGAATAAGATCGAATCATACTACACCGGCTCCGACGTTCGTCGGATGTGGCAGGGCCTGCAAACTATTACAGACTTGAAAGGGAAGCACAGCCGAGAGCTGCCCAGTGACACGAGCCTATCAGATGAGCTAAATAACTTCTATGCTCGCTTCGAGGCAAGTAACACTGAAACATGCCTGATAAAATCAGCTGTTCCGGATGACTGTATGATCCCGCTCTCTGCAGCAGATGTGAGTAAGACCTTTAACATGTTAGGGCTAGGGGGCAGTGTTCGGAAGTTCGGAGAGTCTGGCGTGCCCAAAGTAAAATGCCTGTTGCTCAGGGACAGAAACTAGGAGATTCACATAATTAGTGGTATTGGATAGAAAACACTCTGAAGTTTCTAAAACTGTTAAAATAATGTCTGTGGGTATAACAGAACTGATATGGCAGGCGAAAACCAGAGGAAAATCTATCCGGAAAATGGGATTTTTTGATGTCACAGTTTTTCCATTGACTTGCTATTCGCTACAGAGGGATTTAGCTCCCAGATTGCAGTTCCTATGGCTTCCACTAGATGTCAACAGTCTTTAGACATGGTTTTTTGAAAAACGAACAAGAAATACCAGTTCTTCCTGCTGGATCATGAAGTGGACTGTACTGTTTTGCGCGCGTGACAGTGTGTGCGCTCTTCGTTATTTTTCTTTTCTATTGAACAGGCTATTTTCTGTCTGAAATATTATTGTTTATTTACATATTAGGGTACCTGAGGATTGATTAGAAACGTTGTTTGACTTGTTTCGGCAAACTTTACCGCTACTTTGGGATTTATTTGTCTGCATGTTTAAACGCCTTTGAACAGGTTGATTACTGAACAAAACGCGCCAACCAAACTGAGTTTTTGGGTTATAAAGAGGGACTTTATCAAACAAAACGACAGTTTATTGTGTAGCTGGGACCCTTTGGATTGCCAACAGAGGAAGATCTTCAAAGGTAAGTGATTTATTTTATTGCTATTTTAGAGTTTTGTGATGCTAGCGCTATTGCCCCACTGATCCCTAAGATTAAACAGGTCAACATTCACAAGGCCGCAGGGCCAGACAGATTACCAGGACGTGCACTCCGAGCATGCACTGACCAACTTGCAAGTGTCTTCACTGACATTTTTTACTTCTCCCTGTCTGAGTCTGTAATATGTAAATAATTTCAAGCAGACCACCATAGTCCCTGTGCCCATGAACACTAAGGTAACCTGCCTAAGTGACTACCGACCCGTAGCACTCACGTCTGTTGCCATGAAATGCTTTGAAAGGCTGGTCATGGCTCAGATCAACACCATTATCCCAGAAACCCTAGACCCACTCCAATTGCATACCGCCCCAACAGATCCACAGATTATGCAATCTCTATTGCACTCCACACTGCCCTTTCCCACCTGGACAAAAGGAACACCTATGTGAGAATGCTATTCATTGACTACAGCTCAGCGTTCAACACCATAGTGCCCTCAAAGCTCATCACTAAGCTAGGACCCTGGGAATAAACACCTGCCTCTGCAGCAACTGGATCCTGGACTTCCTGACAAGCCGCCCCCAGGTGGTAAAGGTAGGTAACAACACATCCGCCACGCTGATCCTCAACACGGGGACCCCTCAGGGGTGCGTGCTCTGTCCCCTCCTATACTCCCTGTTCACTCTCCCAACCTGTCCTGACAGTAACTACGAAGGTACCTACCCAGTTCCTGATTTACCCTTTCCACCTGCCAATTTGATTGGGGATGGTACCCGGAGGTGAGGCTGACCATGACCCCAAGTTGTTCCATGAAGGCCTTCCAGACACGGGAGCTGAACTGAGGACCACGGTCAGACACAATGTCCTCCGGGATCCCGTAGGGCCGGGAGACGTGAGAGTCTCTGCGGTCTGCAGGGCCGTAGGGAGACCAGGCAGAGGAATCAAATGACAGGCTTTGGAAAACCGGTCCACGATGACCAGGAGAGTGGTGTGCCCCTCCAAGTGGCGAATGTCTGTGACAAAGTCCATGGAGAGATGGGACCAGGGTCGTTGTTGAACCGGCAGCGGGTGGACTTTGCCATAGGGGAGGTGTCTTGCTCTGTGCGCAGGTGGAGCAGGAAAAGACGTAAACCCGGACGTCCCGGGCCAAGGTGGGCCACCAGTACTTGGTAGAGAGACAGTCGATAGTACAGCCTATACCCGGGTTCCCCGACACAGGTGCTGTGTGTGCCCAGGCGAGAAGACGGTCCCGCACATCAGAGGGCATGTAGATATGCCCCTTGGGACAGTGGGCAGGTGAGGGCTCCTGTTGCAGGGCTCTACAGATGTCAGAGTCCACATTCGGGAAAGGGGAATAATGGTTGTCACTTCTCCCTCCGATCCTGTGTGTTATGCACCCGGTACAACGCATTGGCCTTAACGTTCTTTGATCCCGGCCGGTAGGAGAGGGTAAAGTCAAACCTGGCAAAGAATATGGCCCACCTGGCATGACGCGGGTTCATCCTCTTCGCTGCTCGAATGTACTCCAAGTTCCTGTGGTCCGTCCAGACAATAAATGGGTATTTAGCACCCTACAGCCAGTGCCCCCATGCTTTCAGCGCCTTCTTGACGGCCAACAACTCACAATCTCCCACGCCGTAATACCGCTCCGCAGGAGACAGCTTCCGCGAGTAAAAGCTGCATGGATGGAGTTTAGGCGGCGATCCAGTGCCTTGGGAGAGAACAGCCCCTACTTCGTTGGAGGCATCCACCTCCACGATGAAGGGCAGAGACGGTACAGGGTGAGCCAGAACAAGTGCGTTAGTACAACATTCCTTGAGCGCGCGGAAGTCTTCGTTGGCCTCCCCAGTCCAGCGCAGCTGTCGAGGACCTCCCTTCAGGAGGAATGTGAGAGGGGCCACCACTGTGCTGAAACCCTAACGAAGCACCTGAAATAGTTGGCAAAACCAAGGAAGTGCTGCACCGCCTTGATGTTGGATGGAACAGGCCATGACCGTACTGCTCTGACCCTCTGCTCTTCCATCTCCACTCCCACGATGGATATCCGATAGCCCAGGAAGGAGACCGTCTGCTGAAATAAAATGCACTTCTCCGCCTTGGTGTACAGGTGATTCCCTATCACCCTCGCCAAAACGGACCTGACAAGAGAGACATGTTGCTCACATGTAGTGGAGTACACCAAGATGTCATCTATGTTCACCACTTCACAGCGACCCACATGTCTCTACACACCTTGTTAACTTCTTAGGGAGCGGCTCCCGAGGTGACGGTTTTGGAGAGTCTGGCGTGCCCAAAGTAAAATGCATGCCCAGAAAATAGGATATGCACATAATTAGTACTATTGGATAGGAAACACTCTGAAGTTTCTAAGAGTGTTAAAATAATGTATGTGAGTATAACAGAAGTGATATAGCAGGCGAAAACCCGAGGAAAATCCATCCGGATTTGCAGTTTTTTTTGTAAATGAGCATCTTCTCCATTGTGCCTATTGCATACAACTTTATGTAGCACTGAGACTGCAGTACCTATGGCTTCCACTAGATGTCAACAGTCAACAGTCAAAGACGGAATTCTAGCAGTGACCAGAACGGATAGGGAGAGGAAATTGTCAGGCGACCACTTTTGTAAACAAGGTTTGACGCGCGCAAGATTGTGAGCGCGCACCACTTTATTTTCCTTTCCTATCGTTCACGTTATCGTCTGGTTGAAATATTACAGCAAATATACCCAAAAGGATACCTAAGGATACATTAAAAATGATGTTTGATTTGTTTGTAGAAAGTGTATAGGTATAATTTGAACGTGTTCTCTTCACGGTTCAATGGGCGACTCAACGGTGGATTTTATGATCATAACGCGCCAACCAAACAGAGATTTGTGGATATAATAAATTACTTTTTCTAACCAAAGAAGCATGGATTGTCTTTGTTGGACACTTGGGAAGCCCTCAGCAGAAGTTCATCAAAGGAAAGCGATTTTATATTAGCGATTTTACGCGTTTTGTGAGACCCGTGTTGGGTTATGGATTTATGCTAATGCGTAAATATTAGAGGTGCTACCCTCAAACAATCAAATGTTGTGCTTTCGCCGTAAAGCCTTTTTGAAATCTGACAACGCTGTGATATTGCCAAGAATCAGAGCTTTTGATGACTATGCAACAATTGTATATTTATGACTGTTTAACAGTAGCCTTATTTAGTGTCCGGTAATCAATACAGGGGCAGAGACCTCCTTCTTTCTTAATGAAAAAGAAGCTGGAGGCGGCCGGAGAGGTGGACGGACAGATGAATCCTTGGGCCAGCGCCTCCTGGACGTAGGCCTCCATGGCTTCGGTCTCTGCATGCGAGAGAGGGTAGTTGTGCCCCCGCGGGAGGGTAGAACCAGACAGTAGTACAGTCCCATGGGCGATGAGGGGGCAGGCACGTGGCACGAGTCTTAGAAAAGTCCACCTGTAGGTCCCGATACCCCTCAGGGATAGGGACGTGGGTGGCCTGGTTCGGACTTTCCACAGAGGTGGCGCAGACTGACACAGAGAGACACCTCCCCTGACACTCCTGCGACCAACCCAACAACCTCCACTCTGTTCACGATATACTGGGGTTATGTAACTGTAGCCAGGGGAAACCTAAACCTACAGGATGTGCAGGAGAGTCTAAGATGAGGAAAGTGAAGTGTTCATGGTGTTTGGGAGTAACTGTAAGGGAAATGGGAATTGTGGTCAGGCGCACCAGTCCTGTTCCTAGGGGACGGTTGTCTAGAGCAGGGACTGGGATAGGGGGTTGTAAAGAGACTAGAGGAATGCGTAATGATAAGGCCACTGACCGGTCTAGGAAATTGCCTGCAGCACCTGGATAGTCAGGTAAGGTGACAGGGAGGATGACGGGCTGAGTGGACAGAGAAGAGCAAGGCACGTCCACGCCTACCTGGGAAGGTGCAGAAGCGCTCCTCGGCCTGTCACTTCCTCGGCTGGTTCTCCTTCTGGGATAGGTGTTCCAGGGGTGATCTGACTCCCCGCAGTAGGAGCAGAGACCCTGTTGAAGGAAGCATTGACGTTCCTCAAGGGGAAGGTGCATCGTGCCCACCTCCATGGGCTCTGTCTCGCTGCGGATTCCTGGGAGAGACCCGAACCACCAGGATGGGCAATGACAGGCACGCAGGAGATTATCCAGGCGGATGGCCATGACGATGAGCTGGTCCAGCGTGATGTCCTCATCATGACAGACCAGCTCGGTCTGGACGTCCTCCTGTAGCCCGCTGCGGAAAACCGTCAACAGGGCCTGGTCGTTCCAGCTAGTGGACACAGCCACCATCCGGAAATCCAGAGCGTACTCCGACATTGTCCTTGACCCCTGGCGTAGATGGAGGAGACGCTCACCTCCCTCTCTGCCTTCTGTAGGGTGGGCCGAGAGAATTGGGTGAAGAGCTCATAGGACTGCACTTCTGGTCCGTCCCTCTCCCAGATGGCGTGCACCCACTCCAGAGGCCTGCCTGTCAGCACCGAGATCACCAAGGCCACCCTGTCCCTCTCGGAGGCCGCCCAGGCATGACGGGCCAGATGGAGGATACACTGCAGAAGAAACCCCCTGCAATGAGCTGGGGTGCAGTTAAACCGCTCCGGGAGGGGCAGGTGGACGTTGCTGATCGGACCGTGTGATGTAGTTGGTGGTGGGGTGGCTAGAACGACCGCAGGAACTGGGAAGACGGTGTGGTGGCCTACAGTTGGCGTATGACCCGGAGCACCGCGTCCATGTCGGTCCCGAGGCGCTCCAGGCACGAGTTGTGGTGGCCGAGCTTTGCTCCTACAGCGGAGAGGTCAGGCTGTCCTGCTGCTTTCTGTTTTCTTATGTCGGTCATTTTGTCACTGGTGTAGAGAGGAGTAAGCAGGAGGCAGTCACAGGTTTAAACTACTGAACTTATTTAAACACCATAGAACAAAGCGTGACGAAACCCAAACGCTGTTGTACTCATAATATCTTCATAAACAAAAAGGCACAGGGCGATTCCAAACTGCAAAATGTAAAGTACTCAGGAAGTAGTAGGAGAGATTCCTCTTAGGAAACAAGTAACATTTACAATGACCGACAAAGACAAATGGCAGAGGGAGAATATCTACAGTGATAGAGTGGGGTTTGGAACCAGGTGTGTGTAATGATGACGAGACAAGTCCGGGGCTGATGAGTGAAGGGCGAATGCCAGCAGTAGGTTCGGCAGCAGATAGAAGGCCGGTAATGCCGAAACGCCTGAGCTGGACAGGAGGGGGAGCCAAAGCTGGTGTGACACTTGGCAGAAAGCGCAGGTAGGCACTGCTGGTAGGTTAGTATACACAATGAGATTATTATGGATAAGAGAGAGAATATTTTTTCGGGTCAAATGGCAGTCAAGCATCGATGATCATGTCAGCAGAATAAGACTCAACATTTATTAGAAAAGAGCATCAAGCTCATACTCTGCAGTTTCACCACCTTGTAAAGTTCATCATCATTTATTTTCTCTGTAACGTGTTAAACAGCTCCGTTTCCCGAGTCGTATTTGGAGGACCACACACCATGTCATCGCATGATTCCAAGTTTACTTCGATATGATGGTTATTACTGTCACGCCCTGATCTGTTTCACCTGTGCTTGTCTCCGCCCCCCTCCAGGTGTCACCCATATTCCCATTTATCCCCTGTGTATTTATACCTGTGTTCTCTGTCTGTTTGTTGCCAGTTCGTCTTGTTTGTCAAGCTTACCAGCATTTGTCCTGTCAAACCTGAGGCGCTGGCACTACACTATAGTGCCGTGGCTACGTCCCCGGAAGCCGAGACCTTTCCCCCCGCTCCAAGATCATTAGCTCCTCTGCTGTTCATCCTACCGTTTCTGTCTAGAGTTAAAACCATGTCTGACTGCCCCTTGTCTCCAGGCACACCGCTCTCCCCCGCCTCATTGACGGCCGACCAGCATACATGGTGAGACGTCTCCTGAAGGTTTGACCTCGGGGCAGGGAATTCCATTACCTGGTTGACTGGGAGCGTTATGGCCCGGAGGAGAGGTGCTGGGTCTCTGCTAGGGAATTCCTGGGTCATCTCATCTCTGAGTTCCAGAGCCGGCACCCTGCTCAACCAGTTATGCTCCCAAGTAGGACGCCAGGTGGCGTCCCTACCCCCCCCCCCCCCCCCGGTACTGTCACGCCCTGATCTGTATCACCTGTCCGTGTGCTTGTCTCCACCCCCTCCAGATTTTGCCCATCTTCCCAATTGTCCCCTGTGTGTTCTCTGTCTGTTTGTTGCCAGTTCGTCTTGTTTGTCAAGCTTACCAGCGTTTGTCCTGTCAGCTCCTGTCTTTTTCCCTGCCTCTCTTTCTCTCGTACTCCTGGGATTTGACCCTTGCCTGTCCTGACCTTGTACCCGCCCGGCTGACCACTCTGCCCATCCCGGACCCTGAGCCTGCCTGCGGTCCGGTACCTTTGCTCCACCTCTGGATTACTGAACTCTGCCTGTACCTGACCCTGAGCCTGCCTCCCTTGACTAGTCGTTGCCTGCCCCTGGTGTTACAATAAACCTTTTTACTTCACACGGTCTGCACTACGGTCTTACCTTATTGCGTGATAGTACGAACTGGCCATGACTGACCCAGCTGATCCAGGCCAGCTGCGCAAAGCCGTCTCTTCCCAAGGAGCCGCCAACGGGACGCACGAGAAACTGCTTCGTGGCCTTATAGAGGGGGTTCAAACATTGGCTGACCGCCATGACCGGGCATTGAACAGTTTGCATGGTGCAATTCCTTTGGTTGTCTGGGAGGCAGCCTACCACGGAGGTAACTCCGCAGCTCCTCAGCTCCCCCCGAAATGCTTCTATGGAGAGTTGAGCACCTGTCAGGCGTTTCTAGCTCAGTGTGCCCTCATTTCCGAGCTTCAGCCCTCCTCCTTCCCCTAGGATCGCTCCAAGGTAGCCTATCTCATCACGCTGATGTCCGGGAGGGCTCTCACCTGGGCTACTGCTGTATTGGAACAGCAGCCGGCCATATGCGTTAGTCTGGAGGGTTCGTGGAAGAGGTGAAGAAGTTTTTTCCCCGTTCTCCGGGAGAGAAGCTGTGCAACTAGCTAGAGCTGGGCTATCACCAGCGGAACGGCAATACAGGATCAACACGAAGAGTTGTCTGTATTGCGGGACCCTTGGTCATTTTGTGTCTTCTTGTCCTTTATGCACATAAATATTTGTGCATAAAAGGCATTTCCACTGCCCATTATCTCACATAATACATTTTATGATGAATAAACAAATTCTGGCACCATTTATAAAATTGGACCAAAACTTCCTGTTTCCATCACAGCTGTCATGATTTTCTTTTATACGGTATGACTTTACTCACATAAAAACTGTGGTTGGAAACATGGTTAGAGGTGAGAACTGGAGGAGGTGAGAACTGAGACACCTAAGCCACTGACTAGGAGGGCTCTCTTAAGCCAAGTGGCTGGACTGTACGACCCAATTGGCTTAGTTACACCTGCCAAACAGAAAGGAGCAATTCTTGTTAGAAAAGCTTTCCAAGAGGGAAGGGGTGGGAAACTAACCCAAGAAACGTGGGACCAACCTCTCTCAGAAAGCCTCAGAGAGGAAGCCATACAGCTTTTTGAAGAATATGTGCAGGTTGGACAGGTGAAATTCCACAGGAGCCTCACACCAGCTGACTGGGAGGGGAAACCTTGGGGCATCACATTCTCTGATGGAAGTGACAAATCCTATGGAGCTGTGATGTACTTAAGATGGGAGACAAGTCAAGGCACTGAAGTTCGATTTGTTGAATCAAAAGCCAAGCTAACACCCCTGGATCAGAAGGGAGAAGTTGTAAAAGCTGAGATCTGTGGTGCTGTCTTCGCAGCCAGGATCAGGAAGTATGTAGAAAAGCATGCTCGAATGAAGATCGAGAGATGGTTTCATCTACTCGACAGTCAAACAGTCTTGGGAGCCATTCAAAGAGTCAGTTATGGGTACAAAACCGTCTTTGCAAATAGAGTGGGTGAAATCCAGAAGGCTGGACTAGTGCAAGACTGGTGGTGGATCCGAGGGGATCTAAACATAGCTGACATCATAACAAGAGGGGGCGCTCCTGAAGATTTGGAAGAGAATTCCACATGGCAAAATGGACCAGAGTTCCTGAAGTGGCCAGTGGAGAAGTGGCCTATAAAATCAGCTGGAGAGGTTGCAGCTCATGCCAGGGAGAGTGTAAACAAGCTCCAGAGGAAGGCATTCTCAGGTGCATTAACAAGAGCTCAAGCAAGAAGTAGTCAGCAGAAAGAAAAACTACAAAGCACTCAGGAAAGTCCAAAGACTGAAACTCAATAGGGAATACCTGTGGTAAACCCAACTCTTCTTCTAAGAAAGAAGCCCACTGGCTGGGTTAAAGATATTGTGGAAGTAAGAAGACTCAGTAGCCTGTCCAAACTGGTGAGAGTCGTTGCCTGGGTTTGTCTAGCTGCAAAGCAGTGGCTGAAGAGGTGCCGGGCCCCTAAACAGGCAAAGTGGGAGGTAAGATCACCCAAGCAAGCTGTGCTGACTGTCAAAGAACAGGAAGATGCACTCAAATACATCTTCCTCGCAGCTCAAGAAGGTACAGGTTTTTCAGACACAACTCTAAGCAGACTGGCAGTATACAAAGATGTGGACTCTGGGCTGCTGGTTTGTGGAGGCAGGATTCAGACGTTCAACGAAGATAAGACAGCTGTGCCAGTTTTACCATTTGAAGCATGGGTGTCTACACTGCTGGCACAGGAATCCCGCAAAGCAAACCTCGAGGGAGTGGCAGGAACCCTTCTCCGGAGGAGGAAGAAAGCCTGGCTAATAAAAGGCCGTAGACTTGCCAAGAAAATGGTTGACAGCTGTGTGGTCTGCAGGAAAAGCAAGGCAAAACAGTGTCAACAAATCATGGCTGACCTGCCTCTAGAGCGAACAGGCCCAGCTGCACCTTTTGAATTCACCACTATGGACCTGTTCGGCCCTTATGAAGTGAAAGATGAAGTAAAGAAATCAAATCAAATCAAATTTTATTTGTCACATACACATGGTTAGCAGATGTTAATGCGAGTGTAGCGAAATGCTTGTGCTTCTAGTTCCGACCATGCAGTAGTATCTAACAAGTAATCTAACAAATTCACAACAACTACCTTATACACACAAGAGTAAAGGAATGAATACGAGTATGTACATATAAATATATGGATGAGCGATGGCTGACCGGCATAGGCAAGATGCAGTAGATGGTATGGAGTACAGTATATACACATATATATACTGTATATGAGATGAGTAATGTAGGATATGTAAACATTATATAAATGGCATTGTTTAAAGTGGCTAGTGATACATTTATTTCATCCAATTATAATTATTAAAGTGGCTAGAGATTTGGGTCGATGGCCAAACGGCATAGGCAAGATACAGTAGATGGTTTAGAGTACAGTGTATACATTTGATATGAGTATGTCGGATACGTAAACATTATATACAAAATTGTTTAAAGTGGCTAGTGATACATTGTTACATCCAATTCCTATGTTTAATGTGGCTAGAGATTTAAGTCAGTATGTTGGCAGCAGCCACTCAATGTTAGTGATGGCTGTTTAACAGTCTGATGGCCTTGAGGTAGAAGCTGTTTTTCAGTCTCTCGGTCCCAGCTTTGATGCACCTGTACTGACCTCGCCTTCTGGATGATAGCGGGGTGAACAGGCAGTGGCTCGGGTGGTTGTTGTCCTTGATGATCTTTTTGGCCTTTCTGTGACATCGGGTGGTGTAGGTGTCCTGGAGGGCAGGTAGTTTACCCCCGGTGATGCGCTGTGCAGTCCTCACTACCCTCTGGAGAGCCTTACGGTTGTGGGCGGAGCAGTTGCCGTACCAGGCGGTGATACAGCCCGACAGGATGCTCTCGATTGTGCATCTGTAAAAGTTTGTGAGTGATTTTGGTGACAAGCCGAATTTCTTCAGCCTCCTGAGGTTGAAGAGGCGCTGTTGCGCCTTCTTCACCACGCTGTCTGTGTGGGTGGACCAATTCAGTTTGTCCGTGATGTGTACGCCGAGGAACTTAAAACTTTCCACCTTCTCCACTACTGTCCCCTCGATGTGGATAGGGGGGTGCTCCCTCTCCTGTTTCCTGAAGTCCACGATCATCTCCTTTGTTTTGCTGACATTGAGTGAGAGGTTATTTTCCTGACACCACACTCCGAGGGCCCTCACCTCCTCTCTGTAGGCCGTCTCGTCGTTGTTGGTAATCAAGCCTACCACTGTAGTGTCGTCAGCAAACTTGATGATTGAGTTGGATGCGTGCTTGGCCACGCAGTCATGGGTAAACAGGGAGTACAGGAGAGGGCTGAGAACGCACCCTTGTGGGGCCCCAGTGTTGAGGATCAGCGGGGTGGAGATGTTGTTTCCTACCCTCACCACCTGGGACCGGCCCGTCAGGAAGTCCAGGACCCAGTTGCACAGGGCTGGGTCGAGACCCAGGGTCTCGAGCTTAATGACGAGCTTGGAGGGAACTATGGTGTTAAATGCTGAGCTGTAGTCGATGAACAGCATTCTTACATAAGTATTCCTCTTGTCCAGATGGGTTAGGGCAGTATGCAGTGTGATTGCGATTGCGTCGTCTGTGGACCTATTGGGACGGTAAGCAAATTGGAGTGGGTCCAGGGTGTCTGGCAGGATGGAGGTGATATGATCCTTGACTAATCTCTCAAAGCACTTCATGATGACGGAAGTGAGTGCTACGGGGCGATAGTCATTTAGCTCAGTCACCTTAGCTTTCTTGGGAACAGGAACAATGGTGGCCCTCTTGAAGCATGTGGGAACAGCAGACTGGGATAGGGACTGATTGAATATGTCCGTAAACACACCAGCCAGCTGGTCTGCGCATGCTCTGAGGACACGGCCAGGGATGCCATCTGGGCCGGCAGCCTTGCGAGGGTTAACACATNTAAAGTGGCTAGAGATTTAAGTCAGTATGTTGGCAGCAGCCACTCAATGTTAGTGATGGCTGTTTAACAGTCTGATGGCCTTGAGGTAGAAGCTGTTTTTCAGTCTCTCGGTCCCAGCTTTGATGCACCTGTACTGACCTCGCCTTCTGGATGATAGCGGGGTGAACAGGCAGTGGCTCGGGTGGTTGTTGTCCTTGATGATCTTTTTGGCCTTTCTGTGACATCGGGTGGTGTAGGTGTCCTGGAGGGCAGGTAGTTTACCCCCGGTGATGCGCTGTGCAGTCCTCACTACCCTCTGGAGAGCCTTACGGTTGTGGGCGGAGCAGTTGCCGTACCAGGCGGTGATACAGCCCGACAGGATGCTCTCGATTGTGCATCTGTAAAAGTTTGTGAGTGATTTTGGTGACAAGCCGAATTTCTTCAGCCTCCTGAGGTTGAAGAGGCGCTGTTGCGCCTTCTTCACCACGCTGTCTGTGTGGGTGGACCAATTCAGTTTGTCCGTGATGTGTACGCCGAGGAACTTAAAACTTTCCACCTTCTCCACTACTGTCCCCTCGATGTGGATAGGGGGGTGCTCCCTCTCCTGTTTCCTGAAGTCCACGATCATCTCCTTTGTTTTGCTGACATTGAGTGAGAGGTTATTTTCCTGACACCACACTCCGAGGGCCCTCACCTCCTCTCTGTAGGCCGTCTCGTCGTTGTTGGTAATCAAGCCTACCACTGTAGTGTCGTCAGCAAACTTGATGATTGAGTTGGATGCGTGCTTGGCCACGCAGTCATGGGTAAACAGGGAGTACAGGAGAGGGCTGAGAACGCACCCTTGTGGGGCCCCAGTGTTGAGGATCAGCGGGGTGGAGATGTTGTTTCCTACCCTCACCACCTGGGACCGGCCCGTCAGGAAGTCCAGGACCCAGTTGCACAGGGCTGGGTCGAGACCCAGGGTCTCGAGCTTAATGACGAGCTTGGAGGGAACTATGGTGTTAAATGCTGAGCTGTAGTCGATGAACAGCATTCTTACATAAGTATTCCTCTTGTCCAGATGGGTTAGGGCAGTATGCAGTGTGATTGCGATTGCGTCGTCTGTGGACCTATTGGGACGGTAAGCAAATTGGAGTGGGTCCAGGGTGTCTGGTAGGATGGAGGTGATATGATCCTTGACTAATCTCTCAAAGCACTTCATGATGACGGAAGTGAGTGCTACGGGGCGATAGTCATTTAGCTCAGTCACCTTAGCTTTCTTGGGAACAGGAACAATGGTGGCCCTCTTGAAGCATGTGGGAACAGCAGACTGGGATAGGGACTGATTGAATATGTCCGTAAACACACCAGCCAGCTGGTCTGCGCATGCTCTGAGGACACGGCCAGGGATGCCATCTGGGCCGGCTGCCTTGCGAGGGTTAACACATTTAAATGTTTTTCTCACATTGGCTGCGGTGAAGGTGAGCCCGCAGGTTTTGGTAGCGGGTGGCTGTGGCACTGTATTGTCCTCAAAGCGAGCAAAGAAGTTGTTTAGTTTGTCTGGGAGCAGGACGTCATGGTCCGCAACGGGGCTGGTTTTCTTTTTGTAGTCCGTGATTGGCTGTAGACCCTGCCACATTCCTCTTGTGTCTGAGCCGTTGAATTGTGACTCTACTTTGTCTCTATATTGACGCTTAGCTTGTTTGATTGCCTTGCCGAGGGAATAGCTACACTGTTTGTATTCAGTCATGTTTCCGGTAGCCTTACCCTGGTTAAAAGCAGTGGTTCGCGCTTTCAGTTTTGCGCGAATGCTGCCATCAATCCACGGTTTCTGTTTGGGGAAGGTTTTAATATTTGCTATGGGTACAACATCACCAATGCACTTGCTAATAAACTCGCTAACCGAATCAGCATATACATCAATGTTGTTGTCCGATGCTATCCGGAACATATCCCAGTCCACGTGCTTGAAGCAATCTTGCAGCATGGATTCGGATTGGTCAGACCAGCGTTGAACAGACCTGAGAACGGGCGTTTCCTGTTTTAGTTTCTGTTTGTAGGCTGGGAGCAACAAAATGGAGTCATGGTCAGACTTGCCAAAAGGAGGGCAGAGAATAGCCTTGTATGCATCACGGAAGTTGGAATAACAGTGATCCAGGATTTTACCAGCCCGGGTGGCACATTCGATATGCTGGTAAAATTTCGGGAGCCTTGTTCTTAAATTAGCCTTATTAAAATCCCCAGCCACAATAAATGCAGCCTCAGGATATGTGGTTTCCAGTTTACATAGAGTCCAATGAATTTCTTTCAGTGCGGTCGATTTATCAGCTTGAGGGGGGATGTACACGGCTGTGATTATAATCGAGGAGAATTCTCTTGGTAGATAATGCGGTCTGCATTTGATTGTAAGGAATTCTATGTCAGGTGAACAAAAGGACTTGAGTTCCTGTATGTTGTTATCATCACACCACGTCTCGTTAATCATAAGACACACACCCCCACCCTTCTTCTTACCAGATAGAAGTTTGTTTCTGTCAGCGCGATGCGTGGAGAAACCAGGTGGCTGTACCGACTCCGATAACGTGTCCTGAGTGAGCCATGTTTCCGTGAAGCAAAGAACGTTGCAGTCTCAGATGTCTCTCTGAAAGGCAACCCTTGATCTGATTTCGTCTACTTTGTTGTCAAGAGACTGTACATTGGCGATTAAAATACTCGTTAGAGGTGCACGATGCGCCCGTCGACGTAGCTTGACCAAAAGACCGGCACGTTTACCTCTTCTCCGGCGCCGCCGTTCTTTTTAGTCGCCGGGTGCTATCCAGTCTATTGTCCTGGTTGGGTTAACAAACAGAGAATCCTCTTCGGGAAAGTCGTATTCCTGGTCGTAATGTNTTGAGCAACCTTGGTGGAGATGGTGTTTTCACATGGGGAGAATTCCAAACTTTTCTCTTCATGGCAGCCAACCTTGCAAATGAGAGACCCATCGATGCAAGAACTCAAAGCAGAGAAGACTGTGTAGAGTACATCACCCCAAATTCTCTGCTTTTAGGACGTGCCAATCCAAAGGGAGACCCTGGAGATTTCCAGTTTGATGGCTACCCTTACAAAAGACTTAGACATATTCAAGCAGAGGTAAGCAATTTCTGGAAGAAGTGGAGCCAATTGGCTGGACCTAATCTGTTCATAAGAAACAAATGGCACACCAAAGAACGAAATGTTGCTGTTGGAGATGTGGTCTGGTTGGCTGACCAAAACGCCCTGAGAGGACAGTACAAGCTGGCTAGAGTGGTCGGTGCCAATGCTGACAGCAAAGGCATCGTAAGAGATGTGCTTGTGAAGACTTTTCCCAGCTATCCTGTTCACATCACAAAGGGAAACGGCAAAGAAGGGCCCACAAGAGCTAATAGTGAAAGAACCAAGAGGCTCCAAACCAAAATCCCAGCCACAATTCTTCATAGAGATGTCAGACGCCTTGTCATTCTACTTCCCACTGAAGAACAAGCAGAGTCATGAAGGGTTGTGTGACCTCTCTGGGTTTGAAAAAAACAGGAGCTCAAGTGGGAGGTGTTGAGCTGAATCTCAGGAATGAGTCTCAAAGAACTACACTTCCCAGAGTGCACCAGCAGCAGCAAACCGGCTGCTTGTCACCTGATCAGTCAGTTTCACTGATTTGGAGCACCTGTGAAAACATGGAGGTCCTCAGTCATTCAGGGAAACAAACTTCAGAGAGAAGACGCTCCAAGTTCACTCGTAGGTTCAGTCCAGAGACGCCAATGGTCGGTGAAATGTTTTATTTACTTTCATGGTGATTGAAATGCTGTTTAAAATGTTCGAGCTATGTGTAACTGCTGTGTAGATTGGTTAAGGAACACATTGAAGCATTGTCTTCATTGATTTTGTGTTAAATGGGTTTGTGCTAAAATAATATTTCATTTTGAGTTGAAAAAATAAGATACAAAAGGATGGTACAAAGTTAAAAATGTAAAAATTCTATTAAATGTTAACTTTACTAACAAATTCGGAAAATTCACGAAATTATCTTTTGCTTTATTCCATGTAAAAGGCTTAAGTGGTTAATTCATAAAAAAATTCATTAAAAATGTTTAATTAAAATGGTAACTTTTGTTCTCTGTCTTTAAAGGTTTACAACGTAATTCACTGAACAGACCAATCAACTGACAAAGCCAAAATAAAAGTGATTGAGTTCGAAAATTGAGTCGTCCTTGTGTCCTTTGGAAGTTGAACAAGAGTGGGACTTGACAGTGTACGTACATTTTTCCTCAATAAAGTAGCTATCAGCAAAATCAAACGCGAGTGTTAGTTCACGAAAAGCATTTGATTTATGATCATTCTTATTTTTGGGAGGGACTCTGCTGCCCTAGCTTCAGGGGGAAGCTGGTTCCACCATTGGGGTGCCAGGACAGAGAAGAGCTTGAACTGGGCTGAGTGGGAGCTGCCCTCCTGTAGGGGTGGCAGGGCCAAGAGACCAGAGTTAGCAGAACAGAGTGCTCGGGTTGGGGTGTAGGGTTTTTGCTCCGTAGGCAAGTATCATGGTCTTGTAGTGGATGCGAACTTTAACTGGAAGCCAGTGGAGTGTGTGGCAGAGCGGGGTGACATGGGAGAATTTGGGAAGGTTGATCACCAGGCGGGCTGCAGCATTCTGGACAAGTTGCAGGGGTTCGTGGCACAAGCGGGGAGCACAGCCAACAGCGAGTTGCAGTGGTCCAGACAGGAAATAACAAGTGCCTGAATTAGGACCTACGCCGTTTCCTGTGTGAGAGAGGCTTGTACTTTACTGATGTTGTAGAGCATGAACATGTCACTGCTTTGATATTTGCAGAGAATGACAGGGTGTTGTCCAGGTTCACGCCAAGGTTCTTTGCACTCTGGAACGGGGACACTGTAGTTATCAACAGTGATTGAAAGGTTGAGGTTGAGCCCTGATCACTTCTTTTCTTCACCCTACAACAAGGTGAACATACACTACCGTTCAAAAGGGATAGGGATCACTTAGAAAGAGGAGTGGGAGGACCCGGTCCACAACTGAGCAAGAGGAAAAGTACATTAGAGTGTCTAGATTTAGAGTGTCTGGATTTTCAGCTGTGTTAACATAATTGAAAAATGTTTTTCTAATGATCAATTAGCCTTTTAAAGTGATATACTTGGATTAGCTAACACAACGTGGCATTGGAACACAGGAGTGATGGTTGCTGATAATGGGCCTCTGTACGCCTATGTAGATATTCCATACAAAAATCTGCCGTTTCCTGCTACAATAGTCACTAACAACGTTAACACTGTTTTTCTGATTAATTTGATGTTATTTTAAATGGGAAAAAATGTGATTTTCTTTCAAAAACAAGGACATTTTTAAGTGACCCCAAACTTTTGAACGGTAGTGTAAATACCTTGTCTGGTTTTCATGGAGGCACAGTTGGATAGAAATCCACTTCCTATTGTTTTCCCTCCATTGTTTTAAAAGCTTTTATAAATCTGGTTGGTAACCAGAATCAACGCTGGAGGAACAAAATTGTCTCCAAGATTAATAAACGTGGTTATTGGTTGCTAGGTAACCCCTCATTGTGGCAGTCCTGTCTGACGGAAAGCTCCACTCAAGACCATTCAAGGAACAGGGCTCTGGTTTCTCGATTTAGAAGCTCTTCCACTTACCTCCCGATTGAACGTGCATGATCTTTCTGTTTTCAAAACAATCCTAAAAAATAAAGAGAAAGAGAGCAAGAGAAAAGAGTTGGCACGGTGAGACATATTTCATAAATGTATGCAAAAATACAGTTTATTACACATGAACTAGACAACATAAGTGGTGCATTGTGCTTGAAACTCCATGTGAGCGTGTTCCCTTGAACGAATTTGATTAGATTAATGTAAAATTAATTAAACGTAGAAGAATCTTAATTTCAATTGCATTGTTGCGTCTGGCTCCTGCTCGGTCTGGAGTGCCACAGGCAATGCTAGGAAGGTAAATTAGGCCTGGTTGTTGGATTATGACTCTGCACATACTATAAAACAATGACAATTCCAACTGAAATTACAATTAGTGGTGTATGTTTATGGAAAGTAGCAAAGTGTGCTCCCTGAGAAGCAGTTGCATGTGTATCTTAACCCTCCTGCTGTGTTCCGGTCGAATTGGACTGATTTAAAAGTTTTCTCTCTGAAAAATGTAGTTCATTTAATCTGATTGTCATAAGGTTCCATGACTTTGTCCACACAGGGCATCTGAACACACAAAATACATTTAGATGATGTAATGTTGGGTGTTTTATTTAACTTTTGTACACCTGTGGTGTTCCCCGTCAAAAATGACCGGTCATTAGAAATGAATGGGTGAGACTACAATCAGTGTGTAACATTTTGGACACACTTCCTCTCCCAGACCCCCACATGCATGTGTGTTTGAGCACACACACACACACACCTTCTTGGCTTCCATGGCAACCCCCACAGGAACCTTTACCCAATAGAATCCTTCCTCCACGGGAACAACACCTGTTGGTATTCTCACAAGCAATTGCAACATTATTTCAATAATAGATAGAACTTTTCTCGCAGCTCTGGTATTTTAAGTTTTTTGAGGCCTTGCTCACAATTCATTCTGTGGCAGCACAATGACCAAACAATATACAGTATGTGAGGCTCTTGATCATATCTTTGATCATGACACTGGTGAAGAGGAGAGAGTCCTTGTTAAACTTTGACACAAAGTAGTCTGTGATAAATAGCACAATATGTTTCATCTGAGTATTTCTAATAGTCAAAATAATCCATACATGATGCTATTTTTACTCAAAAGCAAGTTGTATGAGCTCAGGTCAATGAGGCCTACAGGCCATAAATAGCAAATAGAAGGAAAAAATTGTAATGTTCACAAAAACTTAAGTTGATGAAAAGAACACAACATTAGGTGATAATATATGTATTATTATGGATTTATAATCATCTATAATGGGGGTGGTCATTTTGGACCGGGAACACAGAATTAATTAACGTGAAATGAACACAACAGGAGGGTTATGGTCTGTGTGCTGCTTGCTTGGAATTCAAACACAAGATGTAGAGCAAGTGGGAGTTAGACTGTAAAACCTAGCAAACTGTTACCCGCTTCTATTCCATATGGCCAACATAACAACAATGCAGTGCAATTGCAACATGTGATGTGCTTTTATACAGTGAATTAGGAAAGTATTCAGACCCCTTCCTTTTTTCCAGATTTTGTAACATTAAAGCCTTATTCTAAAATGGATTCTACACACAATACCCCATAATGACAAAGCGAAAACAGGTTTTTAGACATGTTAGCAAATGTATAAAAAATTACCTCTTTTTGCTTTGTCATTATGGGGTACTGTGTGTAGAATAAAAAAAAAAATCAATTTTAGAATAAGGCTGTAACATAACAAATGTGGAAAAAGTCAAGAGGTCTGAATACTTTCCGAATGCATTGTAAATGTGACTGACCGTCTCAAATTGTGTGGAAAAATTGTGTTTATTACATTGGAAAATAGTAGACTAAACAGTATATCATACACTACAGTTGAGGAATAATGGGAAAGTAATTCTGCCTTGAAAGTTGATAAACTTGTAAACTCACTTATGAGAATATGGACTTTGAATGTTTACTAGAGAGCCCTTCTTTGTCTACACCCATTCAACATCTTTCACACCCTCTTAATCTTTAGCCCAACCTATCTCTTTAAGGGTTGATCCGAGCATTCTGTACTAACAACAGCAGTCAAGCACACAAGCTAACTAGCTATTTCCAGACACAAATGAGAGAACAGTTAACTGAACACTACTCGCCCTAGCAGAGCTGGTTAGGCTATTATATTATCCAGAGCGTTGGTGACTGCAACTGTGCTGTCAGATTGTACTTTCGTAAATTCAGAGCGTTTCACTCTCGGGGGTGTTCAGAGTGCACACTGGACGCTCTGGCCGATGGGTAGGGTTGATACAGATACAAATGGCAGTCAAGCACCCAAGCTAACTGGATAACATTGGCTAGCTTCATAGCTACTTCCAGACCAATGAGAGAACACCCCAGTCTGACCATTTTACTCTACGCTGGTTAGGCTGTTTTCATGTTATGCAGAGCATTTGTGTCTCTAACTGTGCTGCTGGCAACAATTACATTTTTTGCCGATGTTTACTGACACCAGCCATATTCACCGGGTGTTGAGCATTCGTAAATTCATCAGTTATTCTGCGCTCTGGCACAATCAGACGAGAGTGCTCTGAAATCGGAGCAGATGGCCAGAATGAATTTACGAACGCACAGGAAATTGTTACTTGCATCTTGGGAGTTTTTTGTTAAGACATGTAGCTAGCTAGCTAAGTAAACAATGAACCATAATCCCAAATCATGACATTTCCACCCTGCATAAATCTGCAGGTAACTAATCAACTAGGTTCAATGTTAGCTAGGTAACATTAGGCTATAGCTAGCCAAGCAAATGGCTGAGATATTAATAAGATCATACACGTAACGTTAGCTACCGAGCCAGCCAGCTAACATTAGCTAGCTAGCTAGGTAAACAATGAATCATAATCCCAACTCATGACGTTACTACACTGCATGAATCTTCAGGTAGCTAACAACCAGGTTCAATGTTAGCTAGCTAACATTAGGCTACAGCTAGCCAAGTGAGTGTGTAGCCAAGCAAAAGGCTCTGAGATACGAATAATAAGATCATACACATAACGTTAGCTAGCCATTTTAATACACAATAAAACATTTTTAAAGCAGCGTTAGACAGGATTACCTGGACATATTGAGCAGCTCAAATAGACAGAAGCGTGTTGTATGGCAGGCCAATCCAAACTCATCTCTCACATGTCCAACACACTCATTATCTCAGCCAATCATGGCTAGCGGATAGGTTGCTGTCTTTTTCTGTGGCAAACCAACTAGTCTTGTAATTTAACAATTGCATTCATATTTACAGATGGTATACACGTTTGTTATGAAGGCACATGAAAGTTCACATGTTCGAGAAGTAATTTATTCCAAAAAAGTTGACGTTCAAACGGCTCTCCTGTGAAGTAGTGACCCGCGACATACGCCTAGTTTCCTGAAACGGGTCACAAATAGCTCGTAGCCCTGACTCGTACTGTAAATGTGATGATCTTCATCCCATTGCCTTAGAGCAGCGATCACCAACTGGTCGATCACAATCGACTGTTCGATCTCCAAGGCATTTCTGTAAAAAGCCCAACAATAAAGCTTTGCGTTCCAAATTGCTTTTATTTGTCTCGCTCTGTTGATGGTAAGTGCACCTGGTTCAGCTGCCCTGCGGCGAAGTGTTCCAATTTTGAACCATTTCATGTGTCTGAAGGTACAAACCTTCCTGGCAGGCCCGGAGAGCCAATCAAGTGCACTACCGCTCTCCAATAGGATGGCTCAGATTACCATATCTGCAGTAACGTAGCAGTTATAAAAGAAAGCTACAGAAAAGTTGATCATGTGAGATTTCAAAACCTTTAAAACCATGACTTGAGAGACTAAATTAATACAACTAACTGCTGCTGTTATCATGAGTGAGTTTAAGTTCTTACTCAGCACTGTCAACACTTTTTATTCAACACTTTTATGAGCCATAAAATGCACTACAAGCAGCAATGCAGCTGTAATGAATGAGTAGGAAAGTGGATCCATAGGCTTGCATTGTTATTATTAGCGGCTTGGGTCTTTTTTATATAGAGGAATATTTCACTTTCTCTGGTCATAGGAATAACAACATGAATTTGTGCATGAGGCAGAAATAATGCTGTGCGACTCAAGTGTCGCCATCAGCTGGAAGATGGTGTCCCTTTTTGGTCAGTGACAGCGGAGGGAAGGGAGAGCGGAGGGCCGTTTAGAGGCGGACCCTCAGTCTGATGCTCTCTCCCTCCGCTGAGACTGACCATCAGATGCAGGCACCATCAGCCCAGTAAAATAAAAAGCTAAATATTTAAATGTGTGCTCACTCAGCTGTGCCTCACAAGTAATACAACAACGGATCTGTTACCGGCGTGATCATATAGCCTACCTGAAATTATGAAATATATAGATTGTTTTTAAATGGTCCGAACAAAAAGGTAATTCAAGTAAAGCTAATACGCGGTGATAATGTATTGGCCTAAAGCTCCTGCGCAAACCTCATTGCTACAGTGCTGTTTTTAACAGGTTAATGTCGCATAGGCTTAAGTTTAAGTCATGTTCAAAAAGGGTTAACAGGAACTAAAATGTTTTTAGGGCTGGCTTTTACCAATGGAAGCATTGCCCGATGTACTGTTAGAATGAAAAGGAGGGAGAGAGAACATGGCGATTAAGAGGGGGTAAGAAAGAAAGAAAATGGAGGAGACAGCATAAATCTATGGGTGAGTGTGTACTCTCCTCCATAATGGAAATGGGAAAATGCATTTTCATGATTCATGGCGGCCATTTCAACTTATGGTCTGCAACGCAATAGAACGCCAGACGTCATATTTTTGCAAATGCAACTCTGGGTGGGGGGGGCTCCCGTCTGGTAACCAACGGATACAGTGTACCACTGACAACCACGTAGCCACTGACAACCGCAGGCTGTTAGAGGGTCTTAAAGTGAGAAACAGAGCTAGGTGTATTTAATTCCAGGGCCTCGTGCTAATAGTTTGGGTTTAGTGTATCAAAAGTAACTCGCAAGGGCCATCATTTGGTTAGAGCCTGCGCTGAGCTGGAATGTTATTTTACGTCAACATTGTATTTCATTACATGTTATAGTCTGAATCTCCTGTGAGTTGGACATGGACTCCATGAGTTGCCACATCATTATAGAGGATGTCTTTTACAGATGATACATCTGCATACACATCAATACACATCAATATGCACTATAGGCTTTGGCGGTAGACCATATATACCATATACCAGGGTATTTGGAAATAGCCATGGGATGGTTTTTCAGAAGCGTGTTGTTGAAACTATTTCTTTGAAGTTTTTCATTAAAAGTGAACATTTCTAGCTACTTTTTAAGTAAATACTTGCAGTCTACTTGTGCAATACGTTAGCATATCGCATTCTTAATTTCACCTATTTATTTGACATTATGAGGCTTACCGATAGTCCCCAGTCACATGTTGTTTGTTTACAAGAACACAATGATGAGACCGGAGCCTTGTGAGTCACTCACTGTTGTACAGCACACATCAGGGATCTAAATACAGTATGAACATTTTCACAACTACAGTAAATGTTTGCCAGCTAGATATCTTTTAACTAAGTGTCTAAAATGTGCTAAACTCTCTGCTGTTGTGCATTTGGTTTGCTAACTTAGTAGCTAGTTATTTAGCTAAGTGGTTAGCTTTGTGCAAAACGTATCTTGGTAACAGCAGAGAATCCCCTCTTGGAAGAGCTTTGCTGTCTAATAATTGTTTTGTGTGTGCAGAAAACTGTGAGTAGCATAAGATGTGACCCCCCTGTCTTTTCGGTCTTATGTTCTAACATTTGAAAATGTGTTTCTGACATTGAATAAACGTACCAAATCAGAACTTCAAAATGGTATATCATACACTGCAATCAGAGGAACAATGGGAAAATAATGCTACTTTGAAAGTTGATAAACTTGTAACTGCATTTTTAAGAAATGGGCCTTCAAAGTTTTGGTTCAGTTTTTACACTCATCATCATTTACACCCTCTTAAGCTTTAGCCCCACCCATCTCTTTAAGGATTCACATGTGAGGCCATATGCTAAACAGAGTGAGTAAGGTAGTGTAGTAAACAACAAAATATTTTAAGACTAAAAGTGATGAAAGTGGTAGCCTACGATAAGGGGAAAAAACTGGTAAAAATATACTTTATCTAGTCCTTGGCCTATATCCTAATGTGACTTTGGTGCAGGTCATGTTGTTCCTCACATTACTGTTTCTGGTAAACACACACACTATTAAAAATCAACGTTTATTTGTCACATGCATAGCATACAGAAGGTGTAAACGGTACAGTGAAATGGTTACTTACATATTTGCATAATCAAAAGATGTGTTGTTTATGCTTTACATACCAAGTACTGTATGTATCATCAATTCCTTGTAGAGACACCACGCCATGTGCTTTTGTCACGAGATGGCAGCAACTTTCCACCAAAGTTTTTGTGTCTTGGGTGGCGTCCTGGTAATACTATTACATTATTCTTTGCATAGTTGTTGATGTTCACAACTCGCTGCAAGTCCTCATGCTTCAGGTGTAACCTGTGCTTGCTTGGGCCGGCTCTCTTTCTGATGCGAGGCGTTCAACCATTTTCCTTGAATGACTGTTGGAAGAGAGACAGGCATATTCTGACTATGCTGAAAGACAAATTCCAGAAAAAAATATTTTATCATTATTAGATGATGCTTACCCAGACACACTTGTCTAAATTGATGGGTCATGTAAAAGAGGCTATAACCACCCCCCAGCCACATTGTCACGTCTACTCCCGTTTCTCCCCTCTGGCATTCGACATCGCAGGGTTTACTATCCACCAGTCCTGGGAAACATCGTTACGTGCACCTGGCATTCATCATTACGTGCACCTGTGTTTCATCAGTAGGCACACCTGGACTCCATTACCTCACTCATTACCTTCCCTTTATCTGGCACTCCCTTAGGTTCGTTCCCCAGGCAGTATTGTTTCTGTTTTACATGTGTAGACACTACTCCTACGTTGTATCGGTCCATGTTATTTGTTATATTAAACTTACCACCTGCACCTGCTTCTCAACTCCCAGTGTCTACGTTACAGAATACTGCCTCACAAAATGGAAGCAGTAACAAATCAGAACATCTCCCAGATGGTCGATGAGCAGGGATACCTACTTCGTCAACACCATGACCAGCTGGCACAACTGGAGACGGCTATGGAAGAGATTCTTCGCAGTGTTAACTACTTAGGGAGCAGTGGGGCGCCCCACTCCCGACACTACCCGGTGAAATGTAAGGCGCCAAATTCAAAATCCAAAAGTTGAATTATTAAACATCTTGGTGGCAAAACCCTTGTTGGCAATCACAGAGGTCAGACGTTTCTTGTAGTTGGCCACCAGGTTAGCACACATCTCAGGAGGGATTTTGTCCCACTCCTCTTTGCAGATCTTCTCCAAGTCATTAAGGTTTCGAGGCTGACGTTTGGCAACTCGAACCTTCAGCTCCCTCCACAGATTTTCTATGGGATTAAGGTCTGGAGACTGGCTAGGCCACTCCAGGACCTTAATGTGCTTCTTCTTGAGCCACTCCTTTGTTGTCTTGGCCGTGTGTTTTGGGTCATTGTCATGCTGGAATACCCATCCACGACCCATTTTCAATGCCCTGGCTGAGGGAAGGAGGTTCTCACCCAAGATTTGACGGTACATGGCCCCGTCCATCGTCCCTTTGATGCGGTGAAGTTGTCCTGTCCCCTTAGCAGAAAAACACCCCCAAAGCATAATGTTTCCACCTCCATGTTTGACGGTGGGGATGGTGTTCTTGGGGTCATAGGCAGCATTCCACGGCAAGTTGAGTTGATGCCAAAGAGCTCCATTTTGGTCTCATCTGACCACAACACTTTCACCCAGATGTCCTCTGAATGATTCAGATGTTCATTTGACAAACTTCAGACGGGCATGTATATGTGCTTTCTTGAGCAGGGGGACCTTGCGGGCGCTGCAGGATTTCAGTCCTTCACAGCATAGTGTGTTACCAATTGTTTTCTTGGTGACTATGGTCCCAGCTGCCTTGAGATCATTGACAAGATCCTCCCGTGTAGTTCTGGGCTGATTCCTCACCGTTCTCATGATCATTGCAACTCCACGAGGTGAGATCTTGCATGGAGCCCCAGGCCGAGGGAGATTGACAGTTCTTTTGTGTTTCTTCCATTTGCGAATAATCACACCATCTGTTGTCAACTTCACACCAAGCTGCTTGGCGATGGTCTTGTAGCCCATTCCAGCCTTGTGTAGGTCTACAATCTTGTCCCTGACATCATTGGAGAGTTCTTTGGTCTTGGACATGGTGGAGAGTTTGGAATCTGATTGATTGATTGCTTCTGTGGACAAGTGTCTTTTATACAGGTAACAAGCTGAGATTAGGAGCACTCCCTTTAAGAGTGTGCTCCTAATCTCAGCTCATTACCTGTATAAAAGACACCTGGGAGCCAGAAATCTTTCTGATTGAGAGGGGGTCAAATACTTCTTTCCCTCATTAAAATGCAATTCCATTTATAACATTTTTCAAATGCCTTTTTCTGGATTCTTTTGTTGTTATTCTGTCTCTCACTGTTCAAATAAACCTACCATTAAAATTATAGACTGATCATTTCTTTGTCAGTGGGCAAACGTACAAAATCAGCAGGGGACCAAATACTTTTTTCCCTCACTGTACCTATACACTTGTCCAAGAACAATCAAACATCATTGATAATGTATCCTTAGGAACACTTTTATGTATATTTACTATAATATTTCAACCGGATTATAAACTTGATGATAGGAAAGGAAAAAACCACAGTGCGCACGAGCCCGTGATCGCGCCTCCTCTTCTGTTTACATCCGGTGACTAGTTCGAAATTCTTCTTCTATTACCATCCAGAGCAACCTAACATCACCAAACACTGTCTAGAGACTGTTGACATCCGGTGGAAGCAATAGGTACTGCAATCTTACTCCCATATATGGCTGTTTTCAATAAGGAGGGGTTCAAAACGAGGCAATGTGTCAAAAACACTTTTTCCAGGACAGAAGTTCCTCGGGTTTCCGCCTGCTATATCAGTTCTGTTATACTCACAGAAAATATTTTAACACTCTTAGAAACTTCAGAGTGTTTCCTATCCAATAGTACTAATTATGTGCATATCCTAGTTTCTGGGCCTGAGTGGCAGGCCTTTTACTTTGGGCACACCAGAATCTCCAAAACCGACACCTCAGCTGCCGCTCCCTAAGAAGTTAAACGTCTCGAACATACCAGAGAGGCATTGCCTTCAACTAGCGGAGAATACTCTACCACCAGTCGACCCAGTGAGCCAGTGCACCAGCCCTTTCAGCAAGCTGCCCAGGTCAGCAATGCCATTTGTCCCTCCCGGATAAATATGACGGCACCCCATCTAAATGCCGTGGCTCGCACAAGTTGACTGTCCCTCATGGACTGTATCTACAGCATTAGTAGTTTCTGGTGCCGTTGGGAACTTTATTGACCAGACCCTTGCCTCCTCTCTCAACATCACCTCATACCTGCTCTCCTCTCCTTTCCTGGTTCAAGCCCTCGATAATCTGCCATTAAGTTCCGGGACCATCACACACATCACCAAACCACTCACCCTCACGTGGAGTCCATCCATCAGGAGAACATCCCCTTCGTTATCACCAGTGCACCAGCTCACAAGATGCCACAACCCCACCATCTCATGGTCGAGGATGAAAATCACAGACTGGGCACCCGAATGCTGGAGGACCTGCTACCCTATCCCCTGTGGTTCTACGTCGGTTGAGAGTCCTGTGGTTGCCCTTCAGCCCGACATCCCAGAGGTATACCAGAACCTGCGGGAGGTATTTTCCAAAACCTGCGCCACCTGTCTCCTTCCTCATCGTCCCTGGGACTGTGCCATCGACCTGCTTACAGGTGGCTGAAACCCAGTCCATGGAGGATTACAGGTTTCATCCGCATGTCCACTTCTCCTGCGTCGGCAGGTTTCTTCTTCATGGCCAAGAAGGAAGGAATGTTACGCCCCTGTATTGATTACAGAGGACTCAATGAAATCACCACCAATGAAGTACTTTTACCCTCTCCCGTTGGTGCTGGCAGCCATTGAACCACTCCACGGGGCCTGGTTCTTTACCAAATTGAACCTGCGGAGTGCATACAATCTCATCCGCATCCGGGAGGGGGATGAATGGAAGACAGCTTTTAGCACGATGTCTGTTCACTACAATTACTCGGTGATGCCATTTTGCTTAGCCAATGCTTCAGGCATTAGTTAACGAGGTGTTCCAGGACACGCATACAAGGCCATTCTCCGCCGTCCTTTTGACAAGTCTGACCATGACTCCATTTTGTTGCTCCCAGCCTACAGACAGAAACTAAAACAGGAAACACCCGTGCTCAGGTCTGTTCAACGCTGGTCTAACCAATCTGATTCCACGCTTCAAGATTGATTCGAGCACAAGGACTGGGATATGTTCCGGATAGCATCAGACAACAACATTGATGTATACGCTGATTCGGTGACCAAGTTTATTAGCAAGTGCATCAGTGATGTTGTACCCATAGCAACTATTAAAACCTTCCCCAACCAGAAACCGTGGATTGATGGCAGCATTCGCGCAAAACTGAAAGCGCGAACCACTGCTTTTAAACAGGGTAAGGTGACCGGAAACATGACTGAATACAAACAGTGTAGCTATTCCCTTCGCAAGGCAATCAAACAAGCTAAGCGTCAATATAGAGACAAATTAGAGTCACAAATCAACGGCTCAGACACGAGAGGAATGTGGCAGGGTCCATGATGTCCTGCTCCAAGACAAACTAAACAACTTTGCTTGCTTTGAGGACAATACATTTCCACCGACACAGCCCGCTACCAAAACCTGCAGGCTCACCTTCACCGCAGCCAATGTGAGTAAAACATTTAAGCATGTTAACCCTCGCAAGGCTGCCGACCCAGATGGCATCCGGCCCAGATGGCATCCCTGTCCTCAGTGCATGCGCAGACCAGCTGGCTGGTGTGTTTACGGACATATTTAATCAATCCTTATCCCAGTCTGCTGTTCCCACATGTTTCAAGAGGGCCACCATTGTTCCTGTTCCCAAGAAAGCTAAGGTAACTGAGCTTAATGACTATCGCCCCGTAGCACTCACTTCCGTCATCATGAAGTGCTTTGAGAGACTAGACAAGGATCATATCACCTCCATCCTACCAGACACCCTAGACCCACTCCAATTTGCTTACCGTCCCAATTGGTCCACATATGACGCAATCACAATCACGCTGCACACTGCCCTAACCCCAGAGGAATACCTACGTAAGAATGCTGTTCATCGACAACAGCTCAGCATTTAACACCATAGTACCCTCCAAACTCGTGATTAAGCTCGAGACCCTAGGTCTCGACCCAGCCCTGTGCAACTGGGTCCTGGACTTCCTGATGGGCCGGCCCCAGGTGGTGAGGGTAGGAAACAGCATCTCCACCCCATTGATCCTCAACACTGGAGCCCCACAAGGGTGCGTTCTCAGCACTCTCCTGTACTCCCTGTTCACCCATGACTGCGTGGGCAAGCACGCTTCCAACTCAATCATCAAGTTTGCTGACGACACTACAGTGGTAGGCTTGATTACCATCAACGACGAGATGGCCTACAGAGAGGAGGTGAGGGCCCTCGGAGTCTGGTGTCAGGAAAATAACCTCTCACTCAACGTCAACAAAACTAAGGAGATGATCGTGGACTTCAGGAAACAGCAGAGGGAGCACCCCCCTATCCACATCGACGGGACAGTAGTGGAGAAGGTGGAAAGTTTTAAGTTCCTCGGCGTACACATCACGGACAAACTGAAATGGTCCACCCAGACATACAGCGTGGTGAAGAAGGCGCAACAGCGCCTCTTCAACCTCAGGAGGCTGAAGAAATTTGGCTTGTCACAAAACACTCACAAACTTCTACAGATGCACAAACGAGTGGATCCTGTCGGGCTGTATCACCGCCTAGTACGGCAACTGCTCCACCCACAACCGTAAGGCTCTCCAAAGTGTAGTGAGGACTGCACAACGCATCACCGGGGGTAAACTACCTGCCCTCCAGGACACCTACACCACCCGATGTCACAGGAAGGCCAAAAAGATCATTGAGGACAACAACCACCCGAGCCACTGCCTGTTCACCCCGCTATCATCCAGAAGGCGAGGTCAGTACAGGTGCATCAAAGCTGGGACCGAGAGACTGAAAAATAGCTTCTATCTCAAGGCCATCAGACTGTTAATCAGCCATCACTAACATTGAGTGGCTGCTGCCAACATACTGACTTAAATCTCTAGCCTCTTTAAATAATTGAAAATTGGATGTAACAAATGTATCACTAGCCACTTTAAATTTTTTTTTATATAATGTTTACATATCTGACATTACTCATATATGTATACACTGTACTCTATACCATCTACTGAATCTTGCCTATGCCGTTCGGCCATCGACTCAAATCTCTAGCCACTTTAACAATTAAAAAGTGGATGTAATAAATGTATCACTAGACACTTTAAACGATGGCACTTTATCATTTGTACATATCCTACATTACTCATCTCATATGTATATACTGTACTCTATACCATCTACTGCATCTTGCCTATGCCGGTCAGCCATCGCTCATCCATATATTTATATGTACACACTCGTATTCATTCCTTTACACTTGTGTGTATAAGGTAGTTGTTGCGAAATTGTTAGATTACTTGTTAGATACTACTGCATGGTCGGAACTAGAAGCACAAGCATTACGCTACACTCACATTAACATCTGCTAACCTCTCAGGGATCACTGGGGCGCTAGCGCCCCACTCCCGACACTACCAGGTGAAATGTGAGGCGCTAAATTCAAAATCCAAAAGTTGAATTATTAAACATCCACCAATATACAAGTGTTCCATACTCATCAAAAGCTCTGTTTCTTGGCAATATCACAGCGTTGTCAGATTTCAAAAAGGCTTTACGGCGAAAGCACAACATTTGATTGTTTGAGGGTAGCACCTCACATACTTTTGTCATAGCCATGAATTCATTAGCCAGCGTGGCACACACATAACACATTTCACAGCAAAAACAAATCAATTACCTGTTGAAGAACTTCTGCTGAGGTCTTCCNCTCTAAAGCATCTGAACAGAATCAAAACACTGTCTCGAGACTGTTGACATCTAAAGGAAGCGATAGGTACTGCATTCATATGCCCTTATATGGGCATTTTCATGAGGGAGGGGTTCCAAATGAGGCACTCTGTGAAAACCACTTTCTCCAGGACAGAAATTCCTCGGGGTTTTGCCTGCCATATCCGTTCTGTTTTACTCACAGACAAATGGTTAACAGTTTTACAAAATTCAGAGTGTTTCCTATCCAATGGTACCGAATATGTGCATATCCTATTTTCTGGGCCTGAATGGGAGGCATTTTACTTTGGGCACGCCAGGCTCTCCAAAACTGTCAAGTTGTGCAGTGATCCCTGAGAGGCTAACCATGTGTATGTGACAAATAAAATTTGATTTGATTTGTATATCGATGCCATCCTGGTCTACTCGGCTACCTTGGAGGATCACATAACTCACGTCCGAGTAGTCTGGAACGCCTTCTGGCTAAATAACTGTTTGTCAAGGCAGAGAAGTGCCAGTTTCATCAGGAGGCTGTCTCCTTCCTTGGCTACCATGTCAGCCCGCAAGGAGTAAAGATGGACATCAAGAAGGTAGATGCGGTCAGGACATGGCCAGTCCCAACCACCATAAAGTGGTGACAACGGTTTTTGGGGGTTTGCCAACTTCTACCGCTGTTTCATTAGGAACTTCATCGCCACTCCTCTCACCTCAAGGGTGGTCCCCATAGGTTGGTGTGGAGTCTTTCTATGTTGGTGTGGAGTCAAATTTTTGCATTTGGGATTTTACATTGAATTGTTAGCATTGCTAAGCTTTTTGATTAAAGATGCTAAATAGCGCCCCTTGTGTTCAAGCCGGTATTATTACCAAATATCCCAGGACGGCACAAGGACGGTATGAAGGTATGACAATCAATATACACATCAATAGGCTACATAGGTGCATGCACACACAGGCACACACAAAATGTTTTCCTCTCCTTATTGTCAGTCTCTGAAAACATTTCAAATGTTCTTTTGCAGGTCCTGCGCAACGCTCCTGAATACGTTGAAATATAAGGTTAATTACTAGTGTAACGCAATCACCGGGTTTATGATGATCATTTGCATATTTCATCAAAGTTTAGCGACTCTCATTAGACGGTATAATGAGGCTTGCATGACACTTTCGAAAACTTCTGTGTTTAAGTTGTGATAGATGCCTATTAAAATCAAACCAAGGGGTTCCAGTGGTATCCAGCCATTAGTATGTGTGTCTGCTTGGTTGGTGTCTAATTGAGCCGTGATTGGTCCTGCAGGGCAGAGAGTACAGGGTAGGTTAGCCTTTAATATGCTCATTCCATCAAATGTAGAGGAACATAAATCATAGTTAAGTCTAAAAGTGTTAAATCTGTGATGAGTTGGTACTTTCATTTAATATGGTCAAATCTCATTATTTTCGATTATTCAACTCCTTCTTTCTTTTCTTTCTCTCTTCTCTCTGGTGCCGGTCTTGTACGATGAGCTCAAGAATGTCCTCTAAAAACATATTTTTTTACATGAATGTTGAATTTACAAATGGCTAAATGTAACATTACTTTCCATTCCTATGGACCCTGCATTCTGCGTCATTTATGTGAACCAGCTAGTGGTACTCTACTAGTTGAGGGTGCAGATGTAAGTTGTGCATCTTATCATTCAAACAGTCCATTCTCTCATTTACCAATGTCATTCCTATATATGAAACCTGTCTCCATTTTTTATACCTTCTCACTCTCTTTTACCCACGCTACCTCTGTCGTCTCCCTTTCAACTCTCAACATTTATACGACTTTTTAAATTCTTTTGCCTGTCTTTTTTAATTATTTTGCCTGTCTTTATGAGAACTTTCCAAAGCCTGACATAACTTTTAGTCCATCACTGGAAAGTTCCTGGGCCTTGACTGTGAAAAGGCAATTAATTCTCAGTTTCTCAGTTGTGTGATCAGAACCATAGACAATCACACAGGAGGTAAAAGAGACAAAGGCAACCATTTTAATTGCTGTTCCAAGGTTGTTGATGAAAAGGAGAAGTCAGACCAGTCTTCTCATATACACTGCATGACCAAAAGTATGTGGACACCTGCTCGTCGAACATCTCATTCCAAAATCATAGCCATTAATATGAAGTTGGTCCCCCTTTTGCTGCTATAACAGCCTCCACTCTTCTGGGAAGGCTTTCCACTAGATGTTGGAACATTGCTGTGGGGCCTTGCTTCCATTCAGCCACAAAAGTATTAATGAAGTCGGGCACTGATGTTAAGCGCTTAGGCCTGGCTCGCAGTCGGCGTTCCAATTCATCGCGAAGGTGTTCGATGGGGATGTCAGGGCTCTGTGCAGGCCAGTCAAGTTCATCCACACCAATCACAATAAACCATTTCTGTTTGGACCTCGCTTTGTGCACGGGGGCACTGTCATGCTGAAACAGGAAAGGGCCTTCCCCAAACTGTTGCCACAAAGTTGGAAGCACAAAAAAAAAAATTGTCTGCAATGTCATTCTATGATGTGGCGTTAACATTTCCATTCACTCAAACGAAGGGGCCTAGCTCAAACACCGAAAAACAGCCCCAGACCATTATTCCTCCTCCACCAAACTTTACAGTTGGCACTATGCATTGGGCAGGTACTGTAGTGTCATAACTCTCCTGTGATGATCTGAAGGATCAGGTTACAGGGGAGTCCGCTCTACAGCGTGCTCTCTCTCATAAAGGGGGAGAGCGGGAAGTCGACTGTTTTATAGTCGGTCATAAAATACACTGCCCCTATGCTCTGTAGTGTTCAAGATTGGATTGTAAACTGTGGAACAGAGAGAGACCCTTGGACATAAAAAGTTTGAATAATTAAACAATGTATCTACTTTTGAGAATGTGGGAATGGTCCGTGGACACTTAAGGGACAGTCATGACAAGTGTGTTTCATTTGGTGATCTCATGAAGGACAGGAAACACACAACTGTACATTTCCCAGCTGTCAGGTTTACATCTAAATATTGTGAAATGTATGTGATTAAACATTAAACTATTTGTGAAAAGATGTAATGTGATGTTAACCTTCTAAATGAGACTATGGATTTTCATATAAAGATTAACTGGTCAGTGGCCACACCCCCGTGAGCCCAGACATCACATTAGGCATCATAGAGCCGCCCCTTCTTCCACGGAGTATAAAACCCACTTCCTACAAAATATACATTAAGCCAGAGAACGCCGGGATGGAGTCCCCACATTGGAATGGCTACAATTCTATAGACCAATTCTATAGCTGTAGATTTGGCTACATGGCTGGAAATGGTTAAACTCTGAGTCTATCGATCACTACAGAATAAGAGTAAATTCTAGACGTATAATTACTTGTCTGCAGCTGGAAATTACGAAAGTCTAGTAGGAGAATACCGACAACCGGGGAAACATCTATTCTATGCAATGACCATCTGTAGGCCTGACGTATCCATTACAACAGACACTATCCAGAGCCGCAGAGAAAGCTACAACCACAAAGGACATTGGGACTTCTGGGGAAGTTAACCAGAGACTCTCTGATGAACTGACTCTCCAGCAGATGGACAGGCGATTCCAACAGAGAAGACAACAACGACATATGGGCGTAAATATGTATATACACTGCAATTATTCTCGAATGAGCGGCCGTTCATGTGCAAAGGATTAGCATTTCAATTAATATAATTATCAACTGTGTGTAGGAAATCCATTTTGTCTTTCCCACCCTTTCTCAGTCCCCACCCCTTTCCTTTGCCTACCAAGCCGTCATATCAGCTTCGTCCTCTAGGGACTTTGTATCATGTAGTAACCCACAAATCTACTGTTTGTTATGTAATTCTGTGTGATTATTTAGTTAGTTAGCTAGTAAATATTTAAGGAAATTTGTATATCAGTGATTCATGATTTAGGCTAGGGTTCGTGCAGATATCCAAAGGTTTGCAATGTTCAGTAATGAAGCAAGGATATGCATATTCTTGGTACCATTTGAAAGGAAACACTTTGAACTTTGTGGAAATGTTAAAGGAATGTAGGAGAAAATAACAGAATAGATCATGTAAAAGATATAACAAAGAAAAAAACAACTGTTCTTTTGTATTTCATTTGTACAATTATCTTTGAAATGCAAGAAAAAGGCCATAATGTATTATTCCAGCCCAGGTGCAATTTAGATCTTGTCCACTAGATGGCAGCAGTGTATGAGCAAAGTTTTAGACTGATCCAATTAACCATTGCATTTCTGTTAAAAATGTTGTATCAAGACTGCCCAAATGTGCCTAATTTGTTTATTAATAACTTTCATGTTCAAAATTATAAACTCTTCAAACAATAGCATGGTATTCTTTCACTGTAGTAGCTACTGTAAATTGGACAGTGCAGTTAGATTAACAAGGATTTAAGCTTTCTGCCAATATCAGATATGTCTATGTACTGGGAAATTTTCTTGTTACTTACAACCTCATGCTAATCGCATTAGCCTACGTTAGCTCAACCGTCCCGTGGAAGGGACACCAATCCCGAATAAGTTTTAAATTATTACAAACTGAAAAGTTCTCGCTGAACTTAGAAGTCCTGTAAACGTAGGAGAGAAAAACGAATAATGTCTCTGGGGAACTACACACTGTAAGAGTATAAGAGTTTTTGCATATCCAACTGTACACATACTCATCATATGTATTGGTTTACATATCCGATTCATCCAACAGTCTGCTGGCCTTGGTAGTAAAAACAACAACCACTACATACTGCACCCCTCAGCTTCCTGTACTTAGTTACTGAACCCCCAGATACATTCCTACATGTCATCAACTGGTGCTTTGATTTAATGTGGAGTTAACTCCCACAACTCACTGACATTTGATAACTAATGAAAGCAATGGAACACATTATACAGACTAACACAAGAGACAGTACTAGTGTAATACTGTATGTTGCCGGTTACGTTTACCACTAGTAAATGGCAAACTACTACAACAATCAACTAGCGGTCCTATTGTAAAGCAGACAAGGCCAGTGCTAGGAGAGCTTACTTTTATGTAATCTACAGTTACATAAGTAAGTCGGAAGTTTACATACACCTTAGCAAAATACATTTAAACTCAGTTTTTCACAATTCCTGACATTTAATCTTAGTCTCTGTCTTAGGTCAGTTAGGATCACCACTTTATTTTAAGAATGTGAAATGTCAGAAAAGTAGTAGAGAGAATGATTTATTTCAGCTTTTATATCTTTCGTCACATTCCCAGTGGGTCAGAAGTTTACATACACTCAATTAGTATTTTGTAGCGTTGTCTTTACATTTTTTTACTTGTGTTAAACGTTTTGGGTAGCCTTCCACAAGCTTCCCACAATAAGTTGGGTGAATTTTGGCCCATTCCTCCTGACAGAGCTGGTGTAACTGAGTCAGGGTTGTAGGACTCCTTGCTTGCACACACTTTTTCAGTTCTGCCCACACATTTTCTATAGGATGATGGCCACTCCAATACCTTGACTTTGTTGTCCTTAAGCCATTTTGCCACAACTTTGGAAGTATGCTTGTGGTCATAGTCCATTTGGAAGACCATTTGCGACCAAGCTTTAACTTTGAGATGGTGCTTCAATATATCCACATAATTTTCCATTCTCATGATGCCATCTATTTTGTGAAGTGCATCAGTCCCTCTTGCAGCAAAGCACCCCCACAACATGATGCTGCCATCCCCGTGCTTCACGGTTGGGTTCGTGTTCTTCGGCTTGCAAGCCTCCCCCTTTATCCTCCATACATAACAATGGTCATTATGGCCAAACGGTTCTATTTTTGTTCATCAGACCAGAGGACATTTCTCCAAAAAAGTACAATCTTTGTCCCCATGTGCAGTTGCAAACCATAGTCTGGCTTTTTTATGGCAGTTTTGGAGCAGTGGCTTCTTCCTCGCTGAGCGGCCTTTCAGGTTATGTCGATATAGGACTCGTTTTACTGTAGATATATATACGTTTGTACCTGTTTCCTCCAGCATCTTCACAAGGTCCTTTGCTGTTGTTCTGGGATTGATTTGCACTTTACGCACCCAATTATGTTCATCTCTAGGAGACAGAACGCGTCTCCTTCCTGAGCGGTATGACGGCTGCGTGGTCCAATGGAGTTT
Source organism: Hucho hucho (assembly GCA_003317085.1). Taxonomy (NCBI): domain Eukaryota; kingdom Metazoa; phylum Chordata; class Actinopteri; order Salmoniformes; family Salmonidae; genus Hucho; species Hucho hucho. The sequence goes on from QNTS01000918.1 coordinate 458,403, forward strand.
ATACAAATGAACATGGTACCTTCAGGCGTTTGGAAATTGCTCCCAATGACGAACCAGACTTGTGGAGGTCTACACATTTTTTTCTTAGGTCTTGGTTGATTTCTTTTGATTTTCACATGATGTCAATCAAAGACGCACTGAGTTTGAAGGTAGGCCTTGAAATACATCCACAGGTACACCTCCAATTGACTCAAATGATGTCAATTAGCCTATCAGAAGCTTCTAAAGCCATGACATAATTTTCTGGAATTTTCCAAGCTGTTTAATTAATGGCACAGTCAACTTAGTGTATGTAAACTTCTGACCCACTGGAATTGTGATACAGTGAATTATAAATGAAATAATCTGTCTGTAAACAATTGTTGGAAAAATTACTTGTGTCATGCACAAAGTAGATGTCCAAACCGACTTGCCAAAACTATAGTTTGTTAACAATAAATGTGTGGAGTGGTTGAAAAACGAGTTTTAATGACTCCAACCTAAGTGTATGTAAACTTTCGACTAGAGATAGCGAAATCACTTCACATGACCTCAAAATCCCCACAAAAATCAGCCGCAACTCACTTGCTTATCTAGTCATTCACACATAGTACCAGTCAAAAGTTTCAAAACACCTACTCATTCAAGGGTTTTTCTTTATTTTTGTACTATTTTATACATTGTAGAATAATAGTTAAGGCATCAACACTATAAAATAACACATATGAAATCATGTAGTAACCAAAAAAGTGTTATTTTATATTTTAGATTCTTCAAAGTAGCCACTCTTTGCCTTGATTACAGCGTTGCACACTCTTGGCATTCTCTCAACCAGATTCACAAGGAATGCTTTTCCAACAGACTTAAAGGAGTTCCCACATATGCTGATTATTTGCTGATTTTCCTTCACTTCAACTCATCCCAAACCATCTCAATTGGGTTGAGGTCGGGTGATTGTGGAGGCCAGGTCATGAGATGCAGCACTTGGTCAAATACCCCTTACACAGCCTGGAGGTGTGTTGGGTCATTGTCCTGTTGAAAAACAAATGATAGTCACCAGCAAAGCACCATCCCACCTCCTCCTCCATGCTTTACGGTGGGAACCACACATGCGGCGATCATCTGTTCACCTACTCTGCGTCTCACAAAGACACGGCGGTTGGAACCCAAAATCTCAATTTGGTTCACAAACCTTTTATAGTCCCGTACCCCTTCAAACATTCAACCTCCAGCTGCGTACCCCCTGTAGCACTATGGTCAGCACACACTCAAATTTTGTTTTTTGCCATCATTGTAAGCATGCCATGCAAACACTATACGATACATTTATTAACTTCTTAGGGAGCGGCTCCCGAGGTGACGGTTTTGGAGAGTCTGGCGTGCCCAAAGTAAAATGCCTCCCACTCAGGCCCAGAAAATAGGATAGGATATGCACATAATTAGTACTATTGGAAAGGAAGCACTCTGAAGTTTCTAAGAGTGTTAAAATATTGTCTGTGAGTATAACAGAACTGATATAACAGGCAAAAACCCAAGGAATTTCTGTCCTGGAAAAAGTGTTTTTGATACATTTTGAAACCCTCCCTATTGAAAACAGACATATATGGGAGTAAGATTGCAGTACCTATTGCTTCCACTGGATGTCAACAGTCTCTAGACAGTGTTTGATGATGTTTAGTTGCTCTGGATGGTAATAGAAGAAGAATTTCGAACTGGTCATCGGATGTAAACAGAAGAGGATGCGCGTTCACGGGCTCGCGCGCACTGTGGTTTTTTCCTTTCCTATCGTCCAGTTTATAATCCGGTTGAAATATTATAGTAAATATACATAAAAGTGTTCCTAAGGATACATTATCAATGATGTTTGATTGTTCTTGGACAAGTGTATAGGTTGAACGAGTTCTCTTCACAATGTTTGATTGTTGAACGAGTTCTCTTCACGGTTCAATGGGCGAGTGGACGCTGTATTTTATGAACATAAATGCGCCAACCAAACAGAGATTTATGGATATAATAAATTACTTTTTCTAACAAAAGAACCATTGGATGTTTTCGTTGGACACTTGGGAAGCCCTCAGCAGAAGTTCTTCAAAAGGTAAGGGATTTGTTTTCGCTGTGAAATGTGTTTTGTGTGAACCGCGATGGTTTATGAATTTATGCTAATGGGAAAAAATATTGGAGATGCTACACTCAAACAATCAAATGTTGTGCTTTCACCGTAAAGCCTTTTTAAAATCTGACAACGCTGTGATATTGCCAAGAAGCAGAGCCTTTGATGACTATGCAACACTTGTATATTGATGAATGTTTAATAATTCAACTTTTGGATATTGAATTTGGCGCCTTGCATTTCACCGGGTAGTGTCGGGAGTGGGGCGCTAAGCCCAACATTTGAATGGTTCTTTTGTTAGAAAAAGTCATTTATTATATCCATAAATCTCTGTTTGGTTGGTGCGTTATGTTCAGAAAATCCAACGTGGAATCGCCCATTGAAACGTGAAGAGAACGCGTTCAAATTTACCTATAAACTTTTCCTAAACAAATCAAATACCAGTTAAAATTCATCCTTAGCTATCCTTTTATGAATATTAGCGATAATATTTCACTCGGATGGTCACCTATACCTTATATAAGTAAAATAAAGTGGGGCGCTCCAGCCAGACTCGCGCCCGAGAAAACTTGTTGACATCTGAGCTACCTTGACCATTTCCTGTACCTATTCGTTGTGTTTACTCCAATCTCTCTGAGTCTTTGTATATAGACTGTTGACATCTAGTGGAAGCCATAGGTACTGCAGTCTCAGTCCTGGTTACAAATGGATTCATAGGTAAGTGTCAAACAGAGCAATAGGTCACCAGAAACTGATTTCCGGATAGATTTTTCTCGGGTTTTCGCCTGCTAAATGAGTTCTGTTATACTCACAGACATTATGTTAACACTTTTAGAAATGTCAGAGTGTTTCCTATCCAATAGTACTAATTATGTGCATATCCTATTTTCTGGGCCTGAGTGGGAGGCATTTTACTTTGTGCACGCCAGACTCTCCAAAACCGTCACCTCGGGAGCCGCTCCCTAAGAAGTTAAGCTTATCTCTCAATTCAAGAAAACGTGTCAATATTTTACCCCTTGATAACCAGCGCATGTCTGTATGTTGTAAAAGTGTTACATGGTCGCTGCCCATATCATTGCATAATGCAGAAAATAAACAAGAGTTCAGGGGCCTTGCTTTAACAACTTACTGAGTGGTGGGGCGTGCATATCCTATTTTCTAAGCCTGAGTGGCAAGCATTTTGCTTTGGGCACACCAGACCCTCCAAAACCGTCACCTCATCTGTCGCTCCCTAAGAAGTTAATAAAGTTAACAATTTTCACTGTTGTGTCCAAAACATCTTTCAAGCTGTCAGCCATTCCCTTGGCAGCAAGAGCCTCTCGGTGGATGCTGCAGTGTACCCAAGTGGTCGAAGGGAGTAACTGCTTGCACGCGCATTACCACTCCAATGTTCTCCCTATCATGGCTTTTGTGCCATCAGTACAGAAACAAGCACATCTTGACCACCAAAGTCCATTTGATGTCACAAAGCTGTCCAATACTTAAAAAATATCCTCTCATGGTGACCTGGTTTCCAGTGGTTTGCAGAAGAGGATGTCTTCCTTAATTGATCCCCCATAAATGTGACGGACATATACTGTAACAAACACGATGGGAGACAGAGAGCTGGTTTCAAGCACAGTCTTATAGACGGAATAAGGAATCAGCCTTCACATTTTTCTTGCTGGGCAGGTAGGTGACGGTGAAGTTGAAGCGGGTGAAGAAGATTGCCCAGCGAGCCTGTCTGGGGTTGAGCCTCTTAGCACTCTTAAGTACTCCAAATTGCGGTGGTCGGTAAGGACAAGGAATTGGTGATGAGCTCCCTCTAACCAGTGGCGCCACTGTTCGATAGCCAGCTTAATGGCGAGAAGCTCTTGGTTCCCGACATCATAGTTAATCTCAGAACAAACAATACCTCACAATTATGGGGTGCAAAGAACTGAACTAAATAGTGTGTGATAATGACATGCAGGTGTGTGAACAGGTGATCAGAATTCAGGTGATTGGGATCTGGAGAGTGAGCTGCGTTCAGGGGCTCTACGTGTTTGAGAGTGAGTTGGAAGCAGACATTACATATACCAGGAGCTGTGCCAGGCCCACTACGTCTGTTGACTCATCCAGCTTAAGGCAGCCCCCCGCACCTCTCTGATTCAGAGGGGTTGAGTTAAAGACACATTTCAGTTGAATACATTCATTTGGACAACTGACTAGGTATCCCACTTTCCTTTTCCAATTGTGCACCGCCCTATGGGACTCTCAATCACGGTCAGACATGATACAGCCTGGATTCCAACCAGGGACTGTAGTGACACTGCTTTTACTGAGATGCAGTGCCTTAGACCGCTGCGCCACTCGGGAGCCAGTAATTCTTGGCCCAAGCAAGTCTCTTCTTATTATTGGTGTCCTTTAGTAGTGGTTTCTTTGCAGCAATTTGACCATGAAGGCCTGATTCACGCAGTCTCCTCTGAACAGTTGATGTTGAGATGTGTCTGTTACTTGAACTCTGTGAAGCATTTCTTTGGGCTGCAATTTCTGAGGCTGGTAACTGCAATGAACCTAGCCAGTTTCATCATGGCTCTTGATGGTTTTTGCAACAGCACTCAAAAGTTAAAAGTTCTTAATGTTCTGCATTGACAGACCTTCATGTCTTAAAGTAATGATAGACTGTAGTTTATCTTTGCTTATTTGACCTGTGCTTTCCATAATATGGACTTGGTCTTTTACCAAATAGGGCTATCTTCTATATACCACCCCTACCTTTTCACAACACAACTGATTGGCTCAAACGCATTCATTTCACGAATTAACTTTTAACAAGGCACACCTGTTAATTGAAATGCATTCCAGGTGACTACCTCAAGAAGCTGGTTGACAGAATTCCAAGAGTGTGCAATGCTGTCATCAAGGCGAAGGGTGGCAACTTTGATTTGTTTAACACTTTTTTGGTTGCTACATGATTCCATATGTGTTATTTCATAGTTTTCTACAATGTAGAAAATAGCAAAATGAATAGGTGTGTCCAAACTTTTGACTGGTACTGTACGGCAGTTGTGTTATGTTTTGACATCATTATCTGGTGTTGCATTGTGTTTTCTTTTCCTGGCGTATGTGTAATGCCAGCCAGCATTTCTTCCAGCAAGGAACAGCTTTACCACAACCACATGTTCTGCATGAACATGACCTCATTGGGAAAATGCAATCGTCACAATTTTGCATTGCTAAATTCTTTATCCTCACCCTCTGTGAATGAACTGTTAGATGCTTATTCTTATTGTATTTGGAAGCAAATACAGGGTAATAAATGGAAACGGTCTGCAAAGCGTGAAACGCATCAACTTTCGCATTGTTGACAAGGCAGCCTATTCTAATCATCCAGCCAACATGGGGTCTTTCATTTCACTTATTTTATTGTATCATCTGTTGATAAATTCAAATATGTCAACCAATACTGACCTATAACTTTAAATGATCCCAGAGGCACTTGGCCTCATCCTTTACTGTTGTGCTAGCTAGAAAAGAATCTATCAGTGTCTCCTTAGATTCTGTTTGCATTTTAATCTTTGTTTCTGTAGTATTTATATTGTCTTATTCCCTAGCCATGGCTTGAGCTTGATGAGGGAGTCTGGTATTTACTCCATCTTAAAATGACAATCTCTTTCATTGTGGTTTGGTGCTCAGCTGGAATAAGACTGGCTGAGACAGACAGGCCTCACATGATGTGTGTGTGTGCGTGCGCGTGTTCATGTGTGTTATTCTATCCACATCCACCCAGCTCTTCCTTGCACAGATGGCACAAATATGGACGCCAGCGAGATGATTCTTTCAACCCACCAGGCAGAAGAGGCTGGAAGACAAAGCGGTTAAACAAATTAGACCTCTTAACGAAGGACAATGAGCATGAGACAGCTGTCTAATCCCATCTCCCTAAAGCATGTGTAATACAGAAATGCAGCGGAGATACATGTACAACAGAGGAGGCTGGTCGGAGGAGCTATAAGAGGACAGACTCAATGTAATGGCTCGAATCAGTGTAACGGAGTAAAACACGTTGTTTCCATGTGTTTGATGTGCTTGGTACCGTTCCATTGATGCCATTCCAGCCATTACAGTGAGCCCATCCTCCTATAGCTCCTCCCACCAGCTTCCTCTGATATACAGATTCAACCATGACCATGTGGAAATGTACACCTCCAATGTGCACCTGCCCTAAGCTTGCTATGCCAAGATGCGTAGTCAGGTACTCAGTGGAATTCATATGTTTGTGTATAGAGCAATAGAATACTCTGTACTGTCAAAATAAATAATACTGAAAGTTGTTCTAGTGAATCAAAAGGTCTGTGCTGGTGTTTATCATGTAATGGCTGCACTTAACTCTGTTTTATCTGGCCCATAGACACCTTCACATTTGATTAATGTCGCTGGAAGTGCTGGCTCTTCTATGATAGTCGCCTGCCAAAGCTACCAGCCACAGCCATATCACTTTGCATATCTCACACACACACACACACACACACACACACACACACACACACACACACACACACACACACACACACACACACACACACACACACACACACACACACACACACACACAATAACAGTTAGAACAATGGCCCGCTCCATGACAGCTCTGCCAAAGCCATGTCACCAAGCTTTTCCAGTTTATTTTTTTGCTGGCCCTAGCATACTGCTGACACGTCCCTCTCTCCTGGTGTCAGCAGTATGGCAGGGCCAGCAAATCAGGCAAATAGGGAGGAAATCAAATGTTATTTTTCAGATGGAACCTTGAATAGTCAGTGTTACTATTGTAAGATTTACTGTATAGAATGTAGCATCCATCACTTAGCATACATTTAGCAAACCCAGACGGGATAACGATAATTAGATTTGGCAACCCACTCCGTGTCTACTTACTTTGGCTTTGTGCTAACAACGACCTTTGAACCCACATCTCCAAAGTGATTAGAACACTCAGGGACCAATCACCAGTGTGGAAATTCTAACAAGAGATGTTAGAATTAGAACACTTAGCAGTTAGCCAACAGTTTAGCCAAACAGTTTTTTAAATTGTATGAATTACAGTATGTTCCTGAGTTATGTTCGCATGATAAACTGTTAGAACCTTTTTTTTTATGTTGTCAATCATATGAGTTACATCCCATTCACCCTTTGCTCCTCGAGGGAATCCACCCACCACTGATGTGGTTGATGCTTGTGGTTTGATGAATCTGGACGACAACAGTACTGAGTTTGCTTCGTCTAGTACAGAAATGCAAAGAGCATAAAGTCTGAACAAAAGGAAAAGCCTAATAATGAATGGGAGGGCTAATGAGTTGGTACACATTGCATTTGATTGTCTTCCCCGCATTGGTTCATTAGCCCAAGTCCCACATCGTTTTACACCATTGGTAGCTTCATTATGGCTAAAAATACAAGTCAAGCACATTTTAGGGCTCATTTGAACAGTACGTGAAGGATCTGAACCAAACATTAGCATTTTAATGATACACGCCTGGCTCCGTTTTATTCTCTATGGCTGTGGATAACTTGGCTGTGGATAACATAATCCCATTTATATGTTCATAAATATCTTTATATTGTAGCTATCTTTTCTCAAGTGCTGATTGTCTGTGATATTATAGGTCTCGGATTTCACACAAACACACACTCACGCATGCATGTACACACACGCCATTCAAACAATTGCCATTGTTGATTTTTTTAGAGGAGCCTGGGACTGAGTATCGCCTGGTTTTAGAAAGGTGCAAATTGAAGCAGCAGTCTCTTCCTGCTCCGGTGGAGCACTCAGTTTGTTCTAATGAGGGAGAGGAGAGTCAGAACTGTGTGAGCCTGCTCAAGTCTGGCCCTGGGATCAGAGCTGACCCCACAGTCTCCTGTCACATTTAATTAAAGCTGTGATTCAGCAAACTAGACAACCTGGCTGCCTCACTGGGCCAGTGGTTTGCCGTTTACTATAGAGTTAGCAAGGAGCACTAGGTTTTTAAAGATAGCTGCTTCACGGCAGCTCTGGGTTTTGGACCAACTGTCTTTTTTGGCCCGTGTGATGGAGGCCCATAATATTCAGCACATTTTCTACACAGCTAATATCTGCTGCACAGCCTCGGAGCCAGAAGAAAATACATTAATTTCCAGCCCTCAGTGCTGGTTAGCATCCTGCTCTCACTGACAATTTATGGAAAATTATAGGAGGAGGGAAGGGAAAAGATTTCATTCCTTTACTAAGTCTGACGTTCATTTGAACCCCGCATAAAGACACCATACAGATTTTTTTGTGTCATAAATCACAGGGAAGATGAGGAAAATGGCCAGAATCAAATGTATACCTTTTTCCCAACATCTTAGGGTCTGCTACCACTTAGAGACCCATATCAATCATAGATAAAGTCTTTAGCTGAAAGAAAACATCACATATATTGTCTGTGAGATAAACTGGCTCTACTGAGAATTACGTGCTGAAATATATAAAACAAATCAAACCTTTTGGAATGTTGGCTGGATGTTCTGTTGTCCCGGTTTCTCCGCCCTGACCTAGATATGAATACAATAACGCCTAGACGTGTGGGCTGCACTGTGCTTAGAATCTTAAGTTCAATTCCTCTCTGGATACAATATTGAATTTGAGCAAACAATCAAAATTGACCATTTAACCTCTAGTCTTCTAATAGATGCTGGATCACAATGTGACCTTTGGTCCTCTCTGTGTCAATACACCAATGTAGACTGTAACAGTGAGTGTGGGCTTTTCCTTTGTTATCTTTTGCCTTTCGAACGCGTAACCCAAAGCCCAAATATGTTTAATAACTATAAACTTTTGAGTGGAGCACGCCAATTCCTCATTCTATGAATACACCAATGTAGATACTTTTTTTTCACTAACTATTAATTTCTCACATACAGTTGAAGTCGGAAGTTTACATACACTTATGTTGGAGTCATTAAAACTTGTTTTTCAACCACTCGACAAACTTCATGTTAACAAGTCGGTTAGGACATGTTGGCAAGTCGGTTAGGACATCTATTTTTGTGCATGACACAAGTAATTTCAAGATTATTTCACTTATAATTCACTGTATCACAATTCCAGGGGGTCAGAAGTTCACGTAGTTGACTGTGCCTTTAAACGGCTTGGAAAATTCCAGAAAATTATGTCATGGCTTTATGAGCTTCTGATAGGCTAATTGACATCATTTGAGTCAATTGGAGGTGTACCTGTGGATGTATTTCAAGGCCTACCTTCAAACTCTGCCTCTTTACTTGACATCATGGGAAAATCTAAATAAATCAGCCAAGACCTCAGAAAAAATTGTAGACCTCCACAAGTCTTGTTCATCCTGGTGAGCAATTCCAAACGCCTGAAAGTACCACGCTCATCTGTACAAACAATAGTACGCAAGTATAAACACCATGGGACCATGCAGCCGTCACACCACTCAGGAAGGAGACGCGTTCTGTCTCCTAGAGATGATTGTACTTTGGTGCGAAAAGTGCAAATCAACCTTGTGAAGATGCTGGAGGAAACAGGTACAAAATTATCTATATCCACAGTAAAACAAGTCCTATATCAACATAACCTGAAAGGCTGCTTAGCAAGGAAGAAGCCACTGCTCCTAAACCGCCATAAAAAAGCCAGACTACAGTTTCCAACTGCAGATGGGGACAAAGATCATACTTTTTGGAGAAATGTCCTCTGGTCTGATGAAACAAAAATAGAACTGTTTGGCCATAATGACCATCGTTATGTTTGGAGGAAAAAGGGGGAGGCTTGCAAGCCGAAGAACACGAACCCAACCGTGAAGCACGGGGTGGCAGCATCATGTTGTGGGGTGCTTTGCTGCAGGAGGGACTGGTGCACTTCACAATATACATAGCATCATGAGGATGGAATATTGTGTGGATATATTGAAGCAACATCTCAAGACATCAGTCAGGAAGCTAAAGCTTGGTCGCAAATGGTCTTCCAAATCGACAATGACCCCAACCATACTTCCAAAGATGTGGCAAAATGGCTTAAGACAACAAAGTCAAGGTATTGGAGTGGCCATCACAAAGTCCTGACCTCAATCCTATAGAAAATTTGTGGGCAGAACTGAAAAAGCATGTGCGAGCAAGGAGGCCTACAAACCTGACTCAGTTACACCAGCTCTGTCAAGAGGAATGGGCCAAAATTCCCCCAACTTATTGTGGGAAGCTTGTGGAAGGCTACCCGAAACGTTTGACCCAAGTTAAACAATTTAAAAGCAATGCTACCAAATACTAATTGAGTGTATGTAAACTTCTGACCCACTGGGAATGTGATGAAAGAAATAAAAGCTGAAATTAGTCATTCTCTCTACTATTATTCTGACATTTCACATTCTTAAAATAAAGTTGCGATCCTAACTGACCTAAGACATGGAATGTGTACTAGGATTAGGGGTGGCAGGTAGCCTAGTGGTTAGAGCATTGGACTTGTAACCGGAGGGTTGCAAGTTCGAATCCCCAAGCTGACAAGGAAAAAATCTGTCGTTCTGCCCCTGAACAAGGCAGTTAACCCACTGTTCCCCGGGTTTCGAAGACGTGGATGTCGATTTAAGGCAGCCTCCCGCACCTCTCTGATTCAGAGGGGTTGGGTTAAATGCGGAAGACACATTTCGGTTGAAGGCATTTGGTTGTACAACTGACTAATAATGGTGACTTTGAGGATTAAATGTCAGGAAATGTGAAAAACTGAGTTTAAATGTATTTGCCTAAGTTTTATGTAAACTTCCGACTTCAGCTGTAGATGTATACATCTGTAACCATGTTGGTTTTGTGGTTATATGATATGTGTAGCTGGAAGTTACCATATGTGTTGAATTCTTTAAAGTAATTACTAGAACTATATTTAATTTTGTATTTATTTTATTTCACCTTTATTTAACCAGGTAGGCCAGTTGAGAACAAGTTCTCATTTACAACTGCGACCTGGCCAAGATGAAGCAAAGCAGTGGGACAGACAACAACACAGTTACACATAAACAAACGTACAGTCAATAACACAAATTAAAAGAAAAATAGAAAAATCTCTGTACAGTGTGTGCAAATGTAGAAAAGTAGGGAGGTAGGCAATAAATAGGTCCTAAGGTGAAAATAATAAGTTTATCATTAATACTGGAGTGATGGATGTGCAGATGATGATGTGCAAGTAGAGATACTGGGGTGCAAAAGAGCAAGAGGGTAAGCAATAATATGGGGATGGTCGGGTAGTCGGTGTGCTATTTACAGATTGGCTGTGTACAGGTACAGTGATCGGTAAGCTGCTCAGACAGCTGATGCTTAAACTTTGAGATTTTTGCAATTAGTTCCAGTCATTGGCAGCAGAGAACTTGAAGGAAAGGCGGCCAAAGGAAGTGTTGGCTTTGGGGATGACCAGTGCAATATACCTGCTGGAGCACGTGCTACGGGTGGGTGTTGCTATGGTGACCAGTGAGCTGAGATAAGGCGGGGCTTTACCTAGCAAAGACTTATAGATGACCTGGAGCCAGTGGGTTTGGCGATGGATATGTAGTGAGGGCCAGCCAACAAGAGCATACAGGTCGCAGTGGTGGGTAGTATATGGGGCTTTGATGATAAAACGGATGGCACTGTGATAGACTACATCCAGTTTGCTGAGTAGAGTGTTGGGGGCTATTTTGTAAATGACATCGCCGAAGTCAAGGATTGATAGGATAGTCAGTTTTACAAGGGTGTGTTTGGCGGCATGAGTGAAGGAGGCTTTGTTACGAAATAAGAAGCCGATTCTAGATAAAATTTTGCATTGGAGATGCCCAATTTGAGCACACAATTTCTGGGAAATGCCAGATAAATCCCTGCTGAAGCTGAAACAGGTCTGTATAATAAACTGGTTCCTATAATTTTTCTTCTTTTCATCAGATGGATGTGTTCTGAGGCGTGGCCTGACTCCCAGGCCCATTGGTAAGCCTGCTCTGTCTCAGTGTCCATTTTACATCAAGTTGCTGGAAATCCCCCATCTTGTTGAAAGGCATCCTTCACTGGCACTCAGCAGGCATTTCACAGAGACTTGTAATTCACCCGAGACTGAACACAAAAGAGGTCTCAATCTTTCAGGTGCTGTAAAATGACTACAGATTTTTTTTCTGGGAAGGAAATACTCAGACAGGGGGGGGGGGGGAAATGATGACAAGACTCAGGAAAGTGTAGGTGTGGATTAGAGCCATTGGGTTATCAATATTTGTCCATGCTGGAGTCAATGGGACTATAGCCCTAATCTTAAACCTTATCCTCACCTCACCACTATAAAACACTATAAAGAATAAACAAGTGCACAATACAATCTCCATGAATCCTCTTCCATCAACTTGTACTTCGGGACATACTGACAGATTACTATAGTTCTTGAGACACACACAGAGAGGGCGTTGTACAGTATTTTTCCTCATAATGATATCGTTCTACTTGATAGTGTGATGGAATATGTAGTAATGTGCTTGTGGGTTTTGGAATAATTAATTGGTAATACACCTCTTGGAGCCCTTTACATTCATACTCGTATATGGATTGAAAATGGTAGATTTGGGCACTGATAAGCACCTAAATTGGAATGCAGTGGCTGTACAGTAACAGGCTATACATTAACGTCAGAGCTCAGGGTCTACGCTTCACAGTTCTGTATGGGTTTTGACTGCAGACGTTCTGAACTTGAGCACCGCACGCGACAAGAAGTTACCCCATCCCTCCCTCTAATTGGGAAAACTTCTACCAATTTTTGTTGTCTGACTGACGGAAATGCTGTAAATTACGAGGACGATGTATTTTGAAAGATGAGACACTGAGGATTATAATAACTACCACTTTGATGATGTCATACAAGCAAGTCAAACACCTGTGAGTCCAAATATGCACTTCCATATCATAAAACTTGTCATATACAGAGTCAATGTTTATAATCACCATGATTGACGTACAGTTACAAGATGACGTGGCTTTACACCCTGGCTTGTCCTGAACAGAATGAGTACTGTTTGTTCTATTGTGAATAAAATTTGCTGCGGACCACACATCTGACTGAACTCATAACTCCATTCTATGCGCACCGACATGACGATCTACTTCTCTTAATTGTCTTGTAATGTTATAGTTTAGCTAGTCATGTTGACAATAGAACAGGCTTTCAAGGGATTCCCACCTGACCCAGATTGCTATTTATAATGGATCGTATTTGGATTGCATAAACAACAGTTCTTGTGTAAAGGTGGGAGGCAGGGGTGTGTTCCAAAGAAAACAACTAGAAGTGTGTTTGCTCTAGTCCCTCAACGGCACAGCTAGGAGAGCTCAAAAAAGCACTTCATAGTTGAAGACTCTTCTAAGAGTCATAAAAGTGCATTGAAGTTACTTAGGAAACAGTGCACTCTTTGGAGAGGTTTGTGGCCACTTGGAAACACCAGTTAGACCTCTCACTCAAACCCTTGTCATTTATTTGTCTTATGTTGCACCTACCCAAAACGTTTCAAGAATATTCTTATCATGTTACTGAATGTATCCAGAGTATTTTCAGATGTCCTTATCAGCAAATGCGGCAAATAGTTCAGTAAATATATAAATGCACAAATCAACAGTGTAATGTTAGGATTCACTCGTGTCAGGTGAACTGTTGTGTCCTCACCTTTAGTCTAATACTTTTTCCATAATCTCATTTGGAAATGTCATTGCTACCTGTTGGTGATGGGCTATCATAAATAGTATTGCATGGTGATAATACATCTTTCTGTCTCCCTACCCTTTCACAGTTGCCCTCAGTGCACAACTATCCAAAAGTGACAGGATCGGATTTGCATAGTATGGTTGTACATGAATAATCATAAGGCAGCTTTGCTGATATAGGAAACATTTTAATTAACCTTAGCGGATTAAAGATACAAATATGTACTTAGTTATTCTTACAGCAGAATTTGTCATCTTTCCACTCTTAAAAACATGTTTGTGATTCATACACACTTTCATATTCCACAATTTGTGTCTATCACTGTTTCACTTCTTACCACAGCCTGTCATGAGTGTGATGTGTCATATCTAAGCAATAAGGCATGAGGGGGTGTGGTATATGGCCAATATACAACAGCTAAGTGCTGTTCTTAGGCACAACGTATCGCGGAGTGCCTGGACACAGCCCTTAGCCGTGGTATATTGGCCATACACCACAAACCCCTGAGGTGTCTTATTGCTATTATAAACTGGTTACCAACGTAATTAGAGCAGTAAAAATAAATGTTTCGTCATACTCGTGGTACACGGTCTGATATACCACGGCTGTCAGCCAATCAGCATTCAGGGCTCAAACCACCCAGTTTATAATATTTTCTAAATCAGTCCTGAAAGCTGACTTCCTGTGGCTACCTGACAGAGTTTAAAACCACAAACACACAAGCACATGCACACCTCTGCTCACTATCAGAGATATCATGTGACAGTGCTACAGCTCCGTGTCACACACTGAAACTGTGAAATGTTATTATTTAGTTCCTTACCAGTGGGCTGTAACGGTATGAAGGACGATGGGGCAAAACTTACACTGGGTTTCTATTACTGTTGTGTTGTCTAATGCTAAAAAGCACTTTCATTGTATAAACACACCAGTAAAATTCTGTTTTTCAAACAACGCTGTGGCATTGATGCCACTTGTGCCACAATGGCTGATGCTGAAAATCTTTAACATATTTTTTATATATTTTCTGTGTGGTTTTTCTGTGTGATTTTCCAAATGAAAGCCACATTAGCATTTACCTCTGGTCTTGTTAATGGTTACTTCCATACATGGCTATGAGCAACATCTGTTTTGAAGGAGTTACATGTCCCTGACTGACTGTCTATCTGAAGTTATGGACTGTATGCCCTGAGGATAGGCCCTGTGTAATGTCTGTGGAAGTAAAAACACACTGGCACAATTACTTAAAGGCCCAGTGCAGTCCAAATTCAGTTTTGCCTGTGTTTTATATCATATTGTACAACAGCTGATGAAACTAACACTGTAAAAGGGTTAGTATTTTTTTTATCAGCGTTAGTTCTTGATAGTTGCTGGTTGCGGTAAATTGGTTAATAGATCAATAACAAAGAGATTTCCAAACCTCTCTGCCAATGACAGCTAGTTTTCAATTGTTCCCTCCCCACTCCCAGACAGTCGTAACAAAATTCTTGCTTGAGAAATAGGTTTTAGCTAAAAAGCAATTTTTGCCCATTTTAATGTGAATCTGTTACAGTAATGGACTTGATTTTTACCCAGAAATGATTTGATATTGATATAAAAACGTCTTCATTGGGCCTTTAAACGATTAAGGTTGGTTTGATCTTACACTACAACAGTGATTGAATGAATGGGTAGGAAAGGCGGAGAGGTGGGGTTAATGGGCTAACAGGCAGCTACACTAACCCCAAACCACCGTCTAACATTACGTAATGACTAGTTGCAAATTAGGGAACAAAGAGAAAGAAAGAGGGGACACATCAAAGCTATAACATTTTGAATGGAAAACAAAACGTGCGTTCTGTAAATGCAAATTGATACCTGTTGGGAATTGTATGGCATTCCTATAGGCAATTGCTCCCAATGACATGTGGACAACACACCCAATATGGTGTTCATTATACATAATAGGTCTCCTTCTTAACCGCACTCACCGTATGAAGCACCAAGATGGCCTCACCTTATGCTCTGGTACTCACACGGATATGGCTTCGCATTCACAGTAATGGAAACAGGGTGCTAGTTGCAGGACACATTTTAAGTGCACAATTTGAACGTATGTAACTGGATCCAGGGGAATGTACAGCGAGGAAGTATCGCACTTAAGCATCTCTTGCAGAGCCTACTGAAATAGAACCGTGAAAACCTCTCATTTATATTAGCATACGTCATTTGTCAAACTTATTTTTGCTTTGTTTAGGGCTTTGAAAATGACTTGTAAAATTGTGATCAGTTGGCATAAAAAGAAAATAGAACAGGTGAGTATTTTTTTCACTACATCATTATAAGTAATGAGGAAAGAAAGATCAAAATCACATAGAACAGCAAACAACCATGCTTTTCTCACAGTAGGTAATTGCCCTGTGATTAAATATCTCTAACTGTGTCTCTTACAGTCGACTTCCCACCTTCCCTTTGACTACGTGGATGTGCCGAGCTCAGGTTTGATTTTGGGGGGAAGGAGGCACAGTGAAATTCATTAAGTGGTCACCATCTCCTATTACAGTTAGCAGCTCTGGAAATTAGAGAGCAGTTAGTGATCTGCTAACCAGCCCTCTTGCTATCTGCTATCTGCTGCCTGCTGCTGAATGCCTGCCCTAGCAAACTGCAGCCATAGGCACTATCAAAGCCAATGGCTGCTGAGACAAGGAGGGAGAGAATGGGGAAGAGAAAGAGAATGAGACCGAAAATTAGATAGAGAATGGCAGATGAAACGTGGCAATAGGAAAGAAAGCATTCCATCTAATTTATTAACTACTTATGGAGTGGTGGGCCGCTACCCGGTGAAATGTGAGGCGCCAAATTCAAAATCCAAAAGTTGAATTATTAAACATTCATCAATATACAAGTGTTGCATAGTCATCAAAAGCTCAGATTCTTGGCAATATCACAGCGTTGTCAGATTTCAAAAAGGCTTTACGGCGAAAGCACAACATTTGATTGTTTGAGGGTAGCACCTCTAATATTTACGCATTAGCATAAATCCATAACCCAACACGGGTCTCACAAAACGCATAAAATCGGTAATATAAAATCGCTTACCTTTGATGAACTTCTGCTGAGGACTTCCCAAGTGTCCAACGAAGACAATCCATGCTTCTTTTGTTAGAAAAAGTCATTTATTATATCCATAAATCTCCGTTTGGTTGGCGCGTTATGATCATAAAATCCACCGTTGAGTCGCCCATTGAACCGTGAAGAGAACACGTTCAAATTATACCTATACACTTTCTACAAACAAATCAAACATCATTTTTAATGTATCCTTGGGTATCCTTTTGGGTATATTTGCTGTAATATTTCAACCGGACGATAACATGAACGATAGGAAAGAAAAATAAAGTGGTGAGTGTTCACAATCTCGCGCGCGTCAAACCTTGTTTACAAAAGTGGTCGCCTGACAATTTCCTGTTCCTATCTGTTCTGCTCACTCCTACAATTCCCAGACTTTGTATATAGACTGTTGACATCTAGTGGAAGCCATAGGTACTGCAGTCTCAGTCCTACATAAAGTTCTATGCAATAAGCACAATGGAGAAGATGCTCATTTACAAAAAAAACTGCAAATCCGAATGGATTTGTTAAGCCAATAGGCAAACATGTTGATCTACCCTAGCCTCATGAGGGCATAACAGACCAAATTGACTATCCCACACTAAGGGTTCACATTTGGGTGCGTGCAACTAGAAGCATCCAATCAATCAATGTTTTCCCACAAACGTCTGAGATGTATATGTATCTCAAGAAGAACACATTGGTGAAACAGAATATTATTTAGTTTTTTTTTAAGTTGCAAAACATTGACAAATATGTATTTCAATGCCAAAGCGTATCTGTTTCTAGTTGCAACACATAGACGTGCAGCTAAATCAAGTTAGGATTTGGCCCATAACCCGTAAGTTGTACATGAGCCATAACTGAGGGTAAAGTACATTTTCATGCCTCCACAGAACGGGTGTGTTAAACAATGTTAATCAAAGAGAAAGAAAGAGAGAGACAGAGGTTGTGTCTACACTTGACACTTACATGCAACTTCTGCTATCAGAATACGAAGATCGCATTGAAAAGATGGGTCTAGATGCACAAAAGTCGCTTTGTGGTCTGATTGTGTTCAGATCTGGCTGACCACTTCAGGAGATGGTCAGGGATGCATTGTGTTCGGATTTCTCCTCAGTTTGGATGCCATCAGGCTACCGAAAATGCACACAGTGATATGGCAACTGCTTGGCCTCCTACCGCAAGGTACTACAGAGGGTAGTGCATACGGCCCAGTACATCACTGGGGACAAGCTTCCTGCCATCCAGGACCTCTATACCAGGCGGTGTCAGAGGAAGGCCCTAAAATTGTTAAAGACTCCAGCCACCCTAGTCATGGTCTGTTCTTTAACTCTACCTACTTGTACATATATTCCTCATTTTCCTTGACTAACTGGTGTCCCCACACATTGCCTCTGTACCGGTACCCCCCTGTATATAGCCTCGCTATTGTTATTTTACTGCTGCTTTTTAATTATGTTACTTTTCACTTTTTTTTCCTTAACTTCTTAAAGCATTGTTGGTTAAGGGTTGTAAGTAAACATTTCACTGTAAGGTCTACACCTGTTGTATTCAACGTATGTGACAAATAAAATTTGATTTGAAGTCATCAGCACTCTTCTCACAAGTCTCCAGAAAATGTATGTTTTAGGACAGAGGCACCTTTTCATTATAATGTTGGAGGAAATACGTTCCTAGCGTGTGAGTATGTTTTCTGGCCTATTTAGAAAAAACTATATTTTGTTCGGCTAGAGTTATAAAAGCCCTTTTGCAATCCCTTTAACATTGCTTGCTGGCTAGATACAGAGGTTAGCTGGCTAGTTAGCTTCAGCCATCAGTTGTTATGTTGTCATCATATTTTGCCTATTCCACCGTTTGTAGAATGCATACTGGCACTTGAATATAGCGCAGGAAAAGGGGATCCAGACACGCTGTGGACACGGTAGAGACATTTAAATGTAGGTGTAGATGCATGACGCATTTGGAATTCCATGATCAGAACTCTATGATCAGAATTCAAAAACTGCATGAACTGTCAAGTCTAAACACGGCCAGACAGATGAGAGAGGGAGAGAGAGCACTGGACACATACCCCAGAGATGCACATTTGTTTATATCCCTGTTAGTGAGCAGTTCTCCTTTTCCAAGATAATCCATCCACCTGACAAGTGTGTCATATCAAGAAGTTGATTAAACTGCGTTATCATTACACAGGTGCACCTTGTGCTTGGTGACAACAAAAGGCCACTCTAAAATGTGCAGTTTTGTCTCACAAAACAATGCCACAGATGACAAATGCTCACCTTCGATGGCCACTGGCAAGCTGGAGAAGTGTGCTCTTAACTGTACCGGGCAGATGGCAGACAACATGTATGGAGTTGTGTGGGCGAGCGGTTTGCTGGATGTCAACGTTGTGAACAGAGTGCCCCATAGTGGTATGGGCAGGCATAAGCTCGGACAACGAACACAATTGCATTTCATCAATGGCAATTTGAATTCACAGAGATACTGTGACGAGATCCTGTCACCTATTGAGCATGTTTGGGATGCTCTGGATTGACGTGTACGGCAGCATGTTCCAGTTCCCGCTAGTATCCAGCAACTTTGCAGAGGAGTGGGACAACAGTCCACAGGCAACAATCAACAGTCTGATCAACTCTATACAAAGAAGATGTGTCGTGCTGCATGAGGCAAATGGTGGTCACACCAGATACTGTATGGCTTTCTGATTCTTCCCCTAATTTTTTTAAGGTATCTGTGACCAACAGATGCACATGTGTATTCCCAGTCATGTGAAATGTACAGATTAAGGCCAAATTAATTTATTTCAATTGACTGATTTCCTTATTTGAACTGTAACTCAGTATAATCATTGAAATTTTGTTGAGTTTATATTTTTGTTCAGGTTACATCACAACCATTTAATAGATTTATGAATGGAATTATATACTTCTAATCTGTTACAGATCTAGCTGGAGAAAATTATTAAAATGGATCATGTGAATTATGGCAAGCCAACTGCATCAATTAACACGGGGTTGTCAGCCTTTGTGGTGGTGACAGATGCAGAAGGCCTCGTTTGGGCCTGGGTGTTCGCTATATGGGGAGACGTGGAGAAATGTGGCGAGGCGTGATAGCCTTCAACAATGTGTGGCACAGAAAGACTGATTAGGTGGGGTAGAAAGGTGAAAGACAGAAACAGACAGAGTGAGAGAGACAGAGCGAGAGAGAGAGCTGAGCTCAATCATGTTAGATTGCAGTGATGATAACTTTTTGAAGTAATTTGATTAATTTAGGCCTTCAGAGATTAGGTTGACGAAATTTACACAATTGTTACGCAGAGGAAAATGGGGGACTGTCATGCTATTTCAATTTCAGTCATGGGGAGGGTTTAGTATTTTATTTTTACAGGAGAGTGTCATGTAATACTATAGGCTGTAAGCCTAGGCTATATGAAGAGCATGCTCAGAGAAGCACAGAGCAAAGTTATATTTCTAAGAAAATGTAGCCTTACTTCCTTCCCGTGTTTTTGAGCTGCTGGGATGGTGTATATAAAACTAGATTACACTGCATTACACACTGCAATGGATAGGCTACCCCAATCATGAGCCCTGGCCTGCCTTGCAATAGCTGATGTAAACCCATTTGTGCTGCCTAAGGAGGCGAGTCAAAGGCTTCTTCCGAAAATATTTTTGTACTTGTACAAAAAATTCATTATCTGTGTGCGAGGACTAGGCCTACTGATGTCCTGTTCAGTTTGAGAGGGAGAGCACGAAGATGAGAAAAAGGACCGGAGGTAAGCTTGCTACTGCTATAATTGATTTTAATAAAAAAATATGCCCTTAATGAAGCTATTTATCTGAGTTATTGACCTCACAAAAACCCATATTCAAGTCATGTAAATAACTTACATTACTATGAAGCGGCAGCCATGGAGATGGACAGCACAGGGGTGCTGTAGGTAGTCTAACTTGAGAAGGCCTAATTAATTTAGTTAAGAGTCTATTGAAGCAGTCTAAGTAACAAAATAAAAACAATCCATCAGTATAAGCTAGTGTCTTAACACTCCTGTGACGATCTGAAGGATCAGGTTACAGTGGGTCCGCTCTACAACGTGCCCTCCTCTCGTAGAGGGGGAGAGCGGGAAGTATGGTGTTTTATGACGGTCATAAAATACACTGCCTCTATGCTCTGTAGTGTTCGAGAATGGAATGTAAACTGTGGAACACAAAGAGACCCTTGGACATACAAAGTTTGAATAATTAAAAAATATTTCTATTTTTGAGAATGTGGGAGTGGTCCGTGGACACTTAAGGGACAGTCATGATGAAGTTGTTTCATTTGGTGTCCTTATGAAAGACAGGTGTTGGATGAAATGAATGAGTAAATATTAACTTCTTAGGAAGCGGCAGCTGAGGTGACGGTTTTGGAGAGTCTGGCGTGCCCAAAGCAAAATGCCTGCCACTCAGGCTCAGAAAATAGGATATGCACATAATTAGTACTATTGGATAGGAAACACTCTGACGTTTCTAAAAGTGTTAACATAATGTCTGTGAGTATAACAGAACTCATTTAGCAGGCAAAAAACAGAGAAAAAAACATCCGGAAATCAGTTTCTGGTGACCTTTGGCTCTGTTAGACACACTCCCTATTGAATCCATTTGTTACCAGGACTGAGACTGCAGTACCTATGGCTTCCACTAGATGTCAGCAGTCTATATACAAAGACAGAGAGATTGGAGTAAACACAACGAATAGGTACAGGAAATGGCATGGGGACCTGAAATGTCAACAAGTTTTCTCGGGCGCGAGTCTGGCTGGAGCGCCCCACTTTATTTTACTTATATAAGGTATAGGTGACCATCCGAGTGAAATATTATCGCTAATATTCATAAAAGGATAGCTAAGGATGCATTTTAACTGGTATTTGATTTGTTTAGGAAAAGTTTATAGGTATATTTGAACGCGTTCTCTTCACGTTTCAATGGGCGATTCGACGTTGGATTTTCTGAACATAATGCACCAACCAAACGGATTTATGGATATAATAAATTACTTTTTCTAACAAAAGAACCATTGGATGTCTTCGTTGGACACTTGGGAAGCTCTTCAAAAGGTAATTGATTTGTTTTCGCTGTGAAAAGTGTTTTGTGTGAACCGCGATGGTTTATATATTTATGCTAATGGGAAGAAAAAAAAAATCAAATGTAGTGCTTTCGCCGTAAAGCCTTTTTGAAATCTGACAACGCTGTTATATTGCCAAGAAGCAGAGCTTTTGATGACTATGCAACACTTGTATATTGATGAATGTTTAATAATTCAACTTTGGGATTTTGAATTTGGCGCCTTGCTAGCGCCCCACCAAGTAGTTAAACTATTTGTGAAAAGATGTAATGTGATGTTAGCCTTCTAATTGAGAGTATGGATTTTCATATAAAGTTTAACTTGACAGTGACCACACCCCCGTGAGCCAGACAGTACATCAGGTGTCATGGAACCGCCCTTTTCTACTCCAGAGTATAAAACCACCAGTGACGAAATGTACATTTCATGACAAAGAAACCCACGGTAAGCCGGACGTCTCGAATGGTTATGAAGACCAGAAAATATGGAGCTGACGCTACATGTTGAAATGGTTAAGAACTACAACTCTATAGGCCCAGGAGGACATACAGCTAGAAATACAGCTAGAAATTGTTAAACTCTGAGACTATCAATCACTACACAATAAGAGCAAATCCTAGACGTATAATTACTAGTCTGCAGCTGGAAATTACATAAGTCTCGTACAAAAATATCGACAAACGCGGATACATCTTTTGTATGCAACGACCATCTGTACGCCTGATGTATGCAATACACCAGACACTATCCAGAGCCGCTGAGAAAGCGACAACTATGAAAGACATTGTGACTTCTGGAGAAGTTAACCAGAGACTCTTTGACGAACTGACTCTCCAGCAGACGGCCTGGCGATTCCAACAAGGAAGATAACGACATACGGGCGTAAATACATTGCAATTATTCTCGAATGAGCGGCCATTCATGTGCAAAGGACTAGGATATCAATTAATATAATTATCAACTGTGTGTAGTGAAATCCATTTTGTCTTTCCTGCTTTTTATCTGTCCCCACCCCTTCCATAGGCTACCAATGTTTAGTTAGTTAGTAAATAAATAATTAAGCCAATTTGTATATCAGTGATTCATGATTTAGGCTAGGGTTCGTGCAGATATCCAAGCGTAAAACAATCCTCTAGCCAAATACATAAGTGTAGGGCGCGACGGAATAACAAAGTCCATGAAAGGTAACAACAATACAATATAATAACGGGAGCAACACGTTACCCGGTAGAACCTAGCCTGGCTCCTCACACAACATGAAACAACAAACAATTCCACACAACGACATGATGAGGAACAGAGGAATAAGTACATGCCGTAATTACTGGAATGATAACCAGGTATGAAGGGAACAAAACAAATGGAACAATGCATAACTTAGCGGCGATGGCTAGAAAGCCGGTGACGTCAACCGCCGAACGCCGCTCGAACAAGGAGAGGAGGCGACTTCGGTGGAAGTCGTGACAGTACCCCCCTTGACGCGCGGCTCCAGCGGTGCACCGACACCGGCCTCATGGGACGACCTGGAGGGCGAGGAGCAGGGCGATCCGGTCGGCGACGGTGGAAATCCCGCAGCAGTTCAGGGTCCAACACATCAGCCACCGGAACCCAGCACCTCTCCTCCGGACCGTACCCCTCCCACTCCACGAGGTACTAAAGGCCCCTCGCCCGACGCCTCGAATCCAGGATGGAACGAACGGAGCACGCCGGGGCCCCCTCGATGTCCAGAGGGGGTGGAGGAACCTCCCGCACCTCAGATTCCTGGAGCGGACCAACCACCACCGGCCTGAGGAGAGACACATGGAATGAGGGGTTAATATGGTAATCGGGAGGAAGCTGTAACCTGTAACACACCTCATTCACTCTCTTCAGGACTTTAAATGACCCCACAAACCGCGGACCCAGCTTCCGGCAGGGCAGGTGGAGGGGCAGGTTTCGGGTCGAGAGCCAGACCCTGTCCCCCGGTGCGAACACCGGGGTCTCACTGCGGAGGTGATCATGGGCAGCCTTCCATGTCTCCTCAGCGCGCCTGAACCAATCGTCCACCGCAGGAGCCTCGGTCTGACTCTGATCCCATGGTGCCAGAACCGGCTGATATCCCAATACACACTGAAAGGGGGAGAGGTTAGTGGATGAGTGTCGGAGCGAGTTCTGTGCCATCTCTGCCCAGGGCACGAACGCTGCCCACTCCCCCGGCCGGTCCTGGCAGTAGGACCGCAGAAACCTGCCCACATCTTGGTTCACTCTCTCCACCTGCCCGTTACTCTCGGGGTGGAAACCTGAGGTAAGGCTGATCGAGACCCCCAGACGTCCCATGAACGCCCTCCAGACTCTTGAAGGGAACTGGGGACCCCGATCAGACACTATATCCTCTGACACCCCGTAGTGCCGGAAGACGTGTGCAAATAAGGCCTCCACAGTTTGTAGGGCCGTGGGAAGACGGGGCAGAGGGAGGAGACGACAGGACTTAGAGAAACGGTCCACAACAACCAGGATCATAGTGTTTCCCTTTGAAAGTGGAAGATCCGTTAGAAAATCCACCGACAGGTGCGACCAGGGCCGTTGTGGAATGGGTAAGGGATGTAACTTACCTTTGTGTAGGTGTCTAGGAGCCTTACACTGGGCGCACACCGAGCAGGAGGAAAAATAAACCCTCACGTCCTTTGCCAAGGTGGGCCACCAGTAACACAACACACCGTCCGACCGATCCCCGGATGACCAGAGGAGGGTGACGTGTGGACCCAATAGATCAACTGGTCATGGACAGCAAGCGGAACGTACTGACGCCCGACCGGACACTGGAGGGGAGTAGGCTCAGTACGCAATGCCTGATCAATATCCGCGTCCAGCTCCCACACGACCGGTGCTACCAGACAGGAGGCCAGGAGAATGGGAGTCTGATCCATGGCCCGCTCCTCTGTGTCGTACAGTCGGGCCCATGCGTCTGCCTTCCTATTCTGGGAACCTGGTCTGTAGGACAGGGTAAAAACAAAACGGGTAAAGAACATGGCCCACCTTGCCTGACGAGAATTCAGTCTCCTCGCTGCCCGGATGTACTCCAGGTTGCGGTGGTCAGTCCAGATGAGAAAAGGGTATTTAGCCCCCTCAAGCTAATGTCTCCACGCCTTCAGAGCTTTAACAAGACTCTAATCTTTGCAACCATATGCAACACTTGTATATCCATGAATGTTAAATATTACAAATTTTTATTTTGAATTTGCCGCGCTTTGTTTGCTCCGAAAACGAACCCGCTCACGGGATCGGATCTGTAAGAGTTTAAACACTGTTTCCCATGCTTGTTCAATGAACCATAAACAATTAAGGAACATGCACCTGTGGAACGGTCGTTAAGACACTAACAGCTTACAGACGGTAAGCAATTAAGGTCACAGTTATGAAAACTTAGGACACTAAAGAGGCCTTTCTATCGACTCTGAAAAACACCAAAAGTAAGATGCCCAGGGTCCCTGTTCATCTGCGAGAATGTGCCTTAGGCATGCTGCAAGGAGGCATGAGGACTGCAGATGGGCCAGGGCAATAAATTGCAATGTCCATACTGTGAGATGCCTAAGACAGCGCTACAGGGAGAAAGGATAGACAGCTGATCGTCCTCGCAGTGGCAGACGACGTTTAACAACACCTGCACAGGATCGGGACATCCGAACATCACACCTGTGGGACATGTGCAGGATGGCAACAACAACTGCCCGAGTTACACCAGGAATGCACAATCCCTCCATCAGTGCTCAGACTGTCCGCAATAGGCTGAGAGAGGCTGGACTGAGGGCTTGTAGGCATGTTGTAAGGCAGGTCCTCACCAGACATCACCGAAAACAACGTCGCCTATGGGCACAAACCCACCGTCGCTGGACCAGACAGGACTGGCAAAATGTGCTCTTCACTAACTAGTCGAGGTTTTGTCTCATCAGAGGTGACGGTCGGATTCAAGTTTATCGTTGAAGGAATGAGCATTACACCGAGGCCTGTACTCTGGAGCGGGATCAATTTGGAGGTGGAGTGTCCGTCATGGTCTGGGGCGGTGAGTCACAGGATCGTCGGACTGAGCTTGTTGTCATTGCAGGCAATCTCAACGCTGTGCGTTACAGGAAAGACATCCTCCTCCCTCATGTGGTACCCTTCCTGCAGGCTTATCCTGACATGACCCTCCAGCATGACAATTCCACCAGCCATACTGCTCGTTCTGTGCGTGATTTCCTGCAAGACAGGAATGTCAGTGTTCTGCCATGGCCAGCGAAGAGCCCGGATCTCAATCCCATTGAGCACGTCTGGGACCTGTTGGATCGGAGGGAGAGGGCTAGGGCCATTCCCCCAAAAATGTCTGGGAACTTGCAGGTTTCTTGGTGGAAGAGTGGGGTAATATCTCACAGCAAGAACTGGCAAATCTGGTGCAGTCCATGAGGAGGAGATGCACTGCAGTACTTAATGCAGCTGGTGGCCCCACCAGATACTGACTAACTTTTAATTTTGACCTCCCCTTTGTTCAGGGACACATTATTCCATTTCTGTTAGTCACATGTCTGTGGAACTTGTTCAGTATATGTATCAGTTGTTGAATCTTGTTATTTTCATACAAATATTTACACATGTTAAGTTTGCTGAAAATAAATGCAGTTGACAGTGACAGGACGTTTATTTTCTTGCTGAGCTTATGTGTCCAAAAAATATATATATATTTCCTGAGATTTCTTATATGAACTAGATATAGGACAGACACTTCAAAACCTTATTCCTTATGATTTATTTTTTGATTGTTTTTTTTTTGCCATTTATGAATGTGTTGTTTAATGCATTTCTATGGGCTATAATAGTACAGGCCAAATTCAAAATTGTATCAAATACTTTAATATATTTTTTATACTACCTAAATGGGTCCTAAGATTAGCACGCGTAGCATGCGCTCCAGCAGGAATATTTTACTGGTCACCCCCAAAGCTAATTCCTCCTTTGGCCGCCTTTCCTTCTAGTTCTCTGCTGCCAATGACTAGAACGAATTGCAAAAATCACTGAAGCTGTAGACTCATATCTCCCTCACTAACTTTAAAACCACTTTGGGATAACCGGGGCGCTAGCGCCCCAATCCCGACGCTACCCGGTGAAATGTAAGGCGCCAAATTCAAAATCCAAAAGTTGAATTATTAAACATTCATCAATATACAAGTGTTGCATAGTCATCAAAAGCTCTGATTCTTGGCAATATCACAGCGTTGTCCGATTTCAAAAAGGCTTTACGGCGAAAGCACAACATTTGATTGTTTGAGGATAGCACCTCTCATATTTATGCATTAGCATAAATTCATAACCAGCGCGGGTCACACAAAACCCATATAAGAGCTAGCGCCCCACCACTCTGTAAGTAGTTAAGCATCAGCTGTCAGATCAGCTTACAGATCATTGCACCTGTACATAGCCCACCTGTAAATAGCCCATCCAACTACTTTATCCCCATTATGTTGTTATAATTTTTTTTTCTCCTTTGCACCCCAGTATCTCTACTTGCACATTAATCTTCTGCACATCTATCACTCCAGTGTTTAATTGCTAAATTGTAATTACTTCGCCACTACGGCCTATTTATTGACTTACCTCACTAATCTTACCTCATTTGCACACACTGTATATAACATTTTCTATTGTGTTATTGCTTGTACGTTTGTTCATTACATGTGTAACTCTGTGTTGTTGTTTGTGTCTCACTGCTTTGCTTTTTCTTGGCCAGGTCGCAGTTGTAAATGAGAACTTGTTCTCAACTGGCCTACCTGGTTACATAAAGGTGAAAAAAAATAAAATAAAACAATATAAAATAAAATACAATTATTCCGAAAATGATAGTTACAAGTGCATATAGGCCTTCCTGATGATATGCGGCTCCCGTGTTCAAAAAACGAATGTATGTATCATTGATGATCAGATACTTCAATTGCACAACGTTTTTAACAGTTCATAGACAACTTTACCACTGTTCCAAACTTAGACTATCCTCTTCTTAACTACTACTCTGCTTCTTGGCAATATCACAGCATTGTCAGATTTCAAAAAGGCTTTACGGCGAAAGCACAACATTTGATTGTTTGAGGGTAGCACCTCCAATATTTCTGCATTAGCATAAATTCATAAACCATTACGGTTCACACAAAACACATTTCACAGCAAAAACAAATCCCTTACCTTTTGAAGAACTTCTGCTGAGGGCTTCCCAAGTGTCCATCGAAGACATCCAATTGTTCTTTTGTTAGAAAAAGTCATTTATTATATCCATAAATCTCTGTTTGGTTGGTGCGTTATGTTCAGAAAATCCAACGTCGAATCGCCCATTGAAACGTGAAGAGTACGCGTTCAAATATACCTATAAACTTTTCCTAAACAAATCAAATACCAGTTAAAATGCATCCTTAGCTATCCTTTTATAAATATTAGCGATAATATTTCACTTGGATGGTCACCTATACCTTATATAAGTAAAATAAAGTGGGGCACGCCAGCCAGACTCGCGCCCGAGAAAACTTGTTGATATTTCAGGTCCCATGCCATTTCCTGTACCTATTCGTTCTGCTTACTCCAATCTCCCTGAGTCTTTGTATATAGACTGCTGACATCTAGTGGAAGCCATAGGTACTGCAGTCTCAGTCCTGGTAACAAATGGATTCAATAGGGAGTGTGTCTAACAGAGCCAAAGGTCACCAGAAACTGATTTCCGGATGGTTTTTTCTCTGGTTTTTGCCTGCTAAATGAGTTCTGTTATACTCACAGACATTATTACACTTTTAGAAACTTCAGATTGCTTCCTATCCAATAGTACTAATTATGTGCATATCCTATTTTCTGAGCCTGAGAGGCAGGCATTTTGCTTTGGGCACGCCAGACTCTCCAAAACCGTCACCTCACCAGCCGCTCCCTAAGAAGTTATCAATAGCCTGTATAGAAATCAAAACCTCTCCGGCGCTGCAGCATGCCCTCATTTGTTGTTATGCTTTGTTGTGGTATTAAAAAAGATGCTGCTTGTCTCCAGTCATGTAAAATGACGTAGAGTTGCATGAAATGGGTTTATAAAAGGCAATTTTTTCTCAGACCGCAAATATGAAGATTATAATATTAACTCTTGGGGATTGCTGGGGCGCTAGCGCCCCACTCCCGACACTACCCGGTGAAATGTGAGGCGCCAAATTCAAAATCCAAAAGTTGAATTATTAACCTCTCAGGGATCATTGGGGCGCTAGCGACCCACTCCCGACACCACCAGGTAAAATGTAAAGCGCCAAATTCAAAATCCCAAAGTTGAATTATTAAAAATCCACCAATATACAAGTGTTTCATACTCATCAAAAGCTCTGTTTCTTGGCAATATCACAGCGTTGTCAGACTTCAAAAAGGCTTTACGGCGAAAGCACTACATTTGATTGTTTGAGGACAGCACCTCACATACTTTTCACATAGCCATGAATTCATTAGCCAGCGTGGCACACACATAACACATTTCACAGCAAAAACAAATCAATTACCTTTTGAAGAACTTCTGCTGAGGTCTTCCTAAGTGTCCAACGAAGACAATCCATGGTTCTTTTGTTAGAAAAAGTCATGTATTATATCCATAAATCTCCATTTGGTTCACGCGTCATAGTCAGAAACGACAGCCTCCACTAGTCCATTGAAACGTGGCGCGAACTCGTTCATCTTATACCTATAAACTTGTCCAAGAACAATCAAACATC